>CM052549.1:41226066-41286876 GCA_028533065.1 Trachops cirrhosus | reverse complement strand
CAAAGCTTTCATTTAGAATGGAAGGGCAGATCAAGTGCTTCTCAGATGAGGTCAAGCTCAAGGAGTTCATCATCACCAAGCCCTTATTGTATGAAATGTTAAAGGGACTTATCTAAGAAAAAGAAGATAAAAAAATATGTACAGTAAAATGACAGCAAACGCACAATTATTAACAACCCCACCTGAAACAAAAACAAGAAGAAACTAAGCAAACAACTAGAACGGAACCACAGAAATGGAGAACACATGGAGGGTTAGCAACAGGGGAGTGGGAGGAAGAGAGTGAGGGAAAGATACGAAGAATAAGTAGCAATAATGGTAGATAGAAAATAGACAGGGGGAGGGCAAGAATAGTATGGGAAATGTAGAAGCTAAAGAACTTATGACACATGGACTGAAGAAAATGGGGGGGGGAATGTGGGTGGGAGAGGGTGTTCAGGGTGGAGGGGAATAAAAGGGGGATAATAGGACAACTGTAATAGCATAATCAATAAAATATATTTTAAAAAAATAAATAAATAAAATAAAATAAGGGTGGCCTGAAAAAATGATCTTGAGCATAGACTTAAAGGTCATGAAAAAAACTTATGAAGCTATCTGGGAGTGGAGCTTCTAGCCAACACAAATCCCTGAAGCAGGTACATGCCTGGCACGTCCACAAAACAGCAAGAGGGTCTGGGTGCCTGGAACAGAGTGACAAGACAGAAGGCAGAAAGAAATGAAATCAACATAGAAAGGTGAGGCTATGGAACAGGAGTTCGGGTGAGTGCTGAAGATCACATAGGATCTGGTAGGGCCTTTTCTGTGGGATTCTTGTAAGGTGATGTGAAGATCTATTTTGTATAGTGTTGTCAAAGTAGCAGCAACCCCATGTTCTTTGTTTCTTCCTTGATATGCCTTCTAAATGTTCCCCAACTATCCTTTTCTCACCACATCAGCCTCTACCCATTCTTTCCCTGGCATTTCTTTTACCCCAAGGCAGGTTATGAAGTGGGATTCAGTCTCCCATTCTCATTGCTTTCTTGATACCCTGAAGGTTAGGCTTACCCTTCCATTATAAACAATGTACTACCAGTCGCTAAAAAAATGGTCAGTCACAAAATTATCAATTATGAGAGGAATTCATAAATTTATACAAAATATTTTCTTGCTTTATATTGTAGCCCAGATACAAAGTGGTTGCTTTGCTGGTGGGCTGTTTTATAAAAATATATGTTGGTATCCAACAATTAGAAAATTTTCACTAAAATGTATTTTCAAATTCTCTTTAAAATTTGGATGTTCTATTTATATGATGTTCCAGAATAGGCAAAACTAATGTATGGTGATAGAAATCAGAACTGAGGTTGCCTGACTTGGGGGTGCAGCAGGGATTGACTGTAGGAACACAGGAGGCAATTCTGGATGATAAAAAGGTTTTATTTATAGTAGCCTCAAATGCACTACAAAACTCATTAAACTATACATTGGTCTGTGCAGTTCACTATATGTAAACTGAACCTCAACATAAAGGACTTTTAAAAATAGAAGCCAACATTCAGTGAGAGCTGAATAGTAGCTGACCTCTTTGGGCTTAGCACATGCTCTCTAGATTGGAACAGACTCACGTGGTTCACTTCAGTCATTACATACCTGGACCTTTGTAGGTGGTATTGGTGTGTGATTCTTACAGCAGACTTTTGGCAGTTTTATTTTCAACTGTCAATGGGGAGCAAATCTGAAAGGGCCTCATCTGTTTAATTGGCAGTGAAGAATATAGTATCTGACTCCTAATGTTGTATGTGAAGTATATAACAAAAACAAACCTGATAGCTTTGATCAGTCAAGTAGCTCAAGTACAATGACCTCTCAATTAATGGTGTTATCAGTGAAATCTGGGATTCTCACAGATCTCTGAACATAACTCTCACTTTTCCTCTCAAATGCCAAGGGTCTCCTGTGTTTGCAGACTTTTCTGAGAGAATAACAGAAGGTAGCTTTTACTTTTATTATCAGCACTTAAAACTTACTTTTATTATGTTTGTTATGAAAATAATAGTGTCTACTGTGAGAATACTAGAAAGTATAGATCAAAAGAAAATAAAATTACCCACAACTCCACCATCCAAACATAACCTCTTTTACCATTTTGTGGCGAACACTTGCACATCTTTCTTAATACATCTATATATTTTATGTTAAAAATATGTTTAATTGATAAAATTTAGCGTACAACTTCCCAGTTTGCAAAATGAAAAAATAATAAGTCAAAGATTAAAGAAGAAAGCAAAAGCATTTGCTTTCTCGCTATCCTATCACTGTTTTTAAATGACTATAAATTTTTACAAAGACTAGGAAGAACTCTGAAGAGGATGGGATAAGAAAATGTTTGGAGGAAAGTTACTGATAAAACAAAACCAAGAATTAGGGCAAAACAGACCACCATGGGAAGGAGGGTGACCCTCTAGAAAGGAGCTCTGAGCATGGAGTCAGCAGGTACAGAGAGCAGGCATGAGCAGCGGGGGCCTGGAAGCAGAGGAATTAATGGAAAATCTTTATGAATTAGTTAAGGTGATCCAGTGCTTCTAATGTGCATTTGGCAGTTAGGTAAATATTTCTCTTTCTGACTTTTGTAAAATGGTGGGCTCTTGCCTGAAGACCAGCTCTTGCCTCCTCACCCTAAAGTCAGCCCAGAAGTCAACAGAGCCCACACTGGTACACAAAGCCTCTCAATCATCATTTCATTCAGGGAAGGACCCTATCTTGGAAACAATTACATACATAATATCAGAGGAAAACACCAATTAACCAGGAAAGTCAATAAAGTCTTTAATTTGAAAAAATATATAACCAAGAATTAGTAGCCATATGAAGAATCATGGAAAAAATAAACAATCACTAATGCTAGAGGGGATATCATTTAAAGCAACTTTTTTAAAAACTCTGAGTATCTTCAGAATGATTAAAAAGCTATTGTTTCCATATACCAAAACCAGAATTCTATTAAGGAGGAGCAATCAGAAAGCAGACAAAAACATATTGACATTTTTAAAAATGGATATTAAAATAAAAATAATTTGTTAGAAGGGCTAAAAAATAAAGTTTAAGAAGGTTCCTGGAATGGACAACCAGATGTCAAAGAGATGAAGAATATATATGCTAGAAAAAAAGAAGCATAGGAAAGCAGTTCAGTAAATTCAATACCTGTTGATTGGAGCTCTAGAAAGAGAAAACAAAAAAATAGAGGGGTAGAAGTTGACAAATACAAGGAAAAAAATTTCCTGTTCTTCAGGAAAAGTATGATATAAAGAGGGGCCATCAAATGAATGGGGGAAGAATCCATACAGAGTTATAATAATTACAAAACTTCAGAGTCAAAGATACAGAGAGGCCCCTAACACTTTCTGAAAGGGAAAATATAGTCACTTACTTAAAATTGACATAATTTTAAGTGAACTGGATACAAAACTATACTGGAGCAGTGACTTTAAAATATGAAGGAAAATTATTTTGAACTTATGTTGCCAATAAAATTATCAATTAAGTGTGAGACTGAAATGAAGACATTTTTGGACATTCAAAGACTCAGGCCATTTACTTCTAAGTATCCTTTCTGAAGCAATTACTTAAGGATGTGCTTCAGCAAAATAAGGGTTGAAACTAAGAAGGAGGAAGATGGGGAATAAGAAAGAGTCTAACTTCCCAAGTGCAATTAAATTAATTCCCAGGTTAACAGATGTGTACCACACTTAGAAAGAAATTTATACAAATTAAGACAACTAATAAGCTGCATGAAAAATGACTTCAAGAAAAATTAAGTAAGTTTCATTCAATAGATAGAAACAGTAATGAACAATGTTCACACAGTTCTAATAATGGGACTTTTAGCAACATGGAGGAATAAGTTAACTTATACAGACTTCCCTCCAGTACAAACATACAAAAATAAAGGATAAAACACAATTAAATATTTAAATAAATAATTACCTTTGAAAAAAAGACTACTAGAAGAGAGCCTGGCTGGGTAGCTCGGTTGGTTAGACTGCCGTCCTGATGCGCCAATTTTGTTTTTTTAGTTTCAGTTGTTGATAGTGGTGAGTTTGTTGTTATTTTACCATTCATAGTTTTTATGATTTTCTTTTTCTTAGATAAATCCCTTAAACGTTTCATATAATAAGGGCTTGGTGATGATGAACTCCTTTAACTTGACCTTATCTGGGAAGCACTATATCTGCTCTTCCATTCTAAATGGTAGTTTTTCTGGATAGAGAAGAGAAATCTTGGATGTAAGTCCTTGCCTTTCATGACTTGGAATACTACTTTCCAGCCCTTTCTTACCTGTAAGGTTTCTTTTGAGAAATCAGCTGATAGTCTTATGGGAACTCCTTTGTAGGTAATTGTCTCCTTTTCTCTTGCTGCTTTAAAGATTCTCTCCTTATCTGTAATCTTGGGTAATATAATTATGATGTGCCTTGGTGTGTGCTTCCTTGAGTCCAGCTGCTTTGGGACTCTCTGAGTTTCCTGGACTTCCTGGAAGTCTATTTCCTTTGCCAAATTGGGGAAGTTCTCCCTCATTAGTTTTTTTCAAATACCTTTTCAATTTCTTGCTCTTCCTCTTCTCCTTCTGGCACCCCTATGATTCAGATGTTGGAACATTTAAAGTTGTCCTGGAGGTTCCTAAACCTCTCCTCATTTTTTAAAATTCTTGCTTCTTCATTCTGTTCTGGTCGAATGTTTATTCCCTCCTTCTGTTCCAAATCATTAATTTGAATCCCGGTTTCCTTCCCTTCACTGTTGGTTCCCAGTATATTTTTCTTCATTTCCCTTTGCCTAGCCTTCACTTTTTTCTCCATTTCGCCCCATACTCAACCATTTCTGTAAGCATCCTGATTACCAGTGTTTTGAACTGTGTATCTGATAGGTTGGCTGTCTCTTCATCACTTAGTTCTATTTTTGGAGCTTTGATCCGTTCTTTCATTTGGCCATATTTCTTTGTCTTGGTGCTCCTATCATGTTTTAAGGGGCAGAGCCTTAGGTGTTCACCAGGGTGGGGCAACCCACTTCATCATATGTTGGGGAAGGGTCACAGAGGAAACAGTGCTGCTTGCTAGGCTCTCAGCCAGCTTTTAGTCACTTCCCCCACTACCCACAATCAAATTGGGCCATTCTGGTGCTGATTCCTGGGTAGATGGGTTTCTGTACATTCTCAGAGTCTGTGAGTTTCTCCCATGAATTCTCCTGTGAGGCTGGGAGTCTCTTCCACCACTTCAACTCCCACAGGATTTTACAGTCAGAGTTTTTAAGGCTTTCTTTTCCTGCACTGGAACCCTGGGTTGTGTAGTCTGTCTCCCTCCCCAGTTGTTCCTCTGGGTTTATCCACACACAAAAGGCATTCCATCAGGTTGGCCAGCTGCCACTGCCTTGCCTGCCCAGTCCTCAGTAGCTGCCTTGCTGCAAGTCCTCTCCGACCTGGATGCCTGTCTCCACCCCTCCTTCCAGTCTGTATGAATGTTTCATCTTTAACTCCTTGGTTGTCAGACTTCCAAACAGTTCTATTTTCTGTCTGTTCTGGTTGGTTTTTGTTTTTAAATTTGCTGTTGTCCTTCTTTTGGTTGTGCGAGGAGGCAAAGTGTAGCTACCTATGCTTCCATCTTGGCCAGAAGTCTCCAAATCTTTTTAAATTAATAGGCTAGCTAAACAACATATTAGAGGCAAATGTAGATTAGTAAACTTCAACCCAAATCTGAGAAAACTCCCTGGAATCAGCCCATTGAGATAAAAAGATTAAAAATGTCAGAGGTTAAAAAGACACAATGATATAATGAGAAACCCAATGTGTATCTAACAGAAATTCTAGGAGAGAATAGAGAAAATGAATTAGCTTGTATTGGATACATAACTAAACAAATTAAAATATTAATATCTCACAAAAAATAGTAGGGAATAAGGAGAGTTAAATATTCATTTTTCATGGTAAGCATTCATAGGTAATGTCTAAATTTGATGTCAAAAATAGCCATGTAATTCTGTTATTCAGAGCTGTAGTGCTCAGTCCTCAAGGAGAGTTGACTAAATGACCGGCACTTGGTGTTAAGTACAGAGATGCTAAATGCTCAGAACAGTTCCACACAAATCCCACCCAAAATACTAATAGCTGATTTAGAGTTAAAAGTAAACTCACCAAAAGAACTAAAAACAAAAATGATTTTTAAAAAATGATTGCTTCAGGGAATAGAACTAGAATTGGGGAGAAATCAGAAAAATAAACAGGTTTTTATTTCTGATTAGCCCTTCCATAATATTTGCAATTTTATCATATCTATATTATTTTGACTAAAGGTATTATTTTAGAAAAAGAAATGACTGGTAAACCAGTAGATTCTTCTTTTATATTCACTTAAAGCAGAGAACTTTGTCTTATTAAAATATCTGTCTTTCAAACTTAAGCACCAATTTGAATTACTGAGCTTTTACCCTAAAGAAGATTCTAGAGGCATATCTTGAGTATATCAGTGATCTTTCAAGTGTTCCTTGTTGGAAAATTAATCTTGTAATTTATCAACTTACGGAGTCACAACAAATTAGTGCTAGAAGTAATTCAATTTCTTTAGTGGAATTGAATCATTTTTGCATGGCATTGGGGTTTTGATCAGTAAGTAGTTCTACATAGGACAAAGGAGGAAGGGAATATAGTCAAACTAGATAGAGCATATGGCTTCCGATGGGGACCTGTACCCTTGATCTGGTCCTATTAGACCTCTGCAGTTTCATTTCCTATAACCACCCAAAACACAGTGCTTTGGAGTGTTTTTGGTATTCCATCAATTTTTACTTCTCCTTTCTCTATGCAGAATCACATGCCTTTGCTTTTGCCTTCTACCCATTATTTGAGAGCTATTTCAAATTCAATATCCTTTCTGAAGACTTCCTTGACCTGTAGCCTTGCTTCTAATTTTGTTAAGATCACCATGCTTCAAAAACAAGTCATGAAGAGTGGGAATACATGCCTATAATTAACAAAAAATAGATAAATTTGATAAACATTTGACATAATTAATCTCATATACAGTTAATGAGGCAACAGAGCCTTAGAGTAGTTTCTGAAGTGAAAATACCTAAATTCTAGTCTCAGCTATTATCACTCCATGGAAGCCACAGATTCTTTGCCTGAAAATGCATACATATAATTTTTACCTTGCATAGATGCTGTGTTTTTTAATTCCACGGTCTCAATAAATATTACTGCTATAATTATGTTTACCTGTTGTTGTATATAAATAAGAAACTTACATAAATGTCTACCATTCATATTATTTTAAGTGAATTTGTAATTTTCACATACTCACTTTGTCTGTTACCTAGTGAAGTAAGCATTCACATTATTTAAATATGAACTAGTTTTTAATACCATCACACATATAAACTCAGATCAAAAAACAAAATTCCACTTATAATAGCAAAAATAGCAATTAGGTTGGCTAAGTGTTTAATGATAAGGACGATGGTTAACTAAATCATGATATATATATTTTATACATATACACATATATGTACACACACATACATATATATAAAATATAATGCAACTATGTAATGTTAAGTAAAAATTAATATAAAACTATTAAGACAGTATTTGAGCCATGTAAATATACATTATATGAGTACAAATATGTACATTTATCATGTACATTTAACATATCATTTATGCATGAGAAAAATTGAAAAATTTCAAATTTTTATAGTGTTCATATATTACTTTTATAACAAGAAGGGAAAATGTAGTATGGTTTATATATAAAAGACCCTTGATCTCAGTTCTAAATGTTGATATTTCCTTGACAACAATTTCTGCCTCCCATCCCCAAAATTTTCTGTGTTCACATCATTTCATATGCCTCCATCCACCTGCAAGAAACCCTCAAAAGGATGTTGATTTCTGCAGACATTAGATAACAACTTTTCTGAGGACATGTATCATAGCTCATTGAAATGTTACAGCCAAATGTGGAAGTAGAAAATCAGTAGTTTAGTATTGAGTGAGTGAATAAATAGAGACACAAAGCCTTGAAAAATGGAACAGATGAAAGGAAATAAGTGTGGGATTGATTTAAAAGGTAATAATAAATATTAAGTATCCTTTTCTAAGTGCTTTATAATTCTTACATTAATCCTCAGTGCAGCACTGTGAGGATTCACTAGACAAGTTAAGGATCATTCATACTATGGCCTGCTATGGCCTGCTATGGTGTTTAAACCATAAAAGAATGAGAAAGCTCTTCTGCACTGATATGAAAAGATCACCAAGAAATACTAAGTGAAAAAAGCAAGGTGTGGAAGAGCTATGTCATGCTGCCATTCACAAGAGGATAACTCTATTTGCATCTGCTCATATATAAAATATCTCTGGAAAGACACATAGGAAACTGACACCATAGTTGCCTCCCAGCCATGGGGAAGTGAGACTTCATTTTAATTCTTTTTACACATTTTTGAGCCATGTGAATATATTAGTGATTCAAAAAGACAAATAAAAATAAAGGAATATTATTATCCCCATTCACAAATAAGCAGTCTAAGGTGGAAGGAAATTAGGTACTCTACCCACAGAAGTAATAACAATAGACACATTTATTGAGGACTTACTGTGTGCCAGGCCCCATCATAAATACTTTAGACACATTTTCCAATTCATTCCTCACAGATCTATAAGGAGGTTTCATTTTTGTCTCAGCATTAGAGCTAAAGAATCTGAAGGAACCCTGCAATTTATTTTCTAATCCAGCACACTTTTGGAAGTAATAATTACTCTGAGGACAGCAAGTATAAACCAAGACTTATGGTCCCCCTACTTAGAAAGGTCAAGTAACCTGCCAGGTGTCCTATCATAATGGCAGAACCAGGACTGAAACTGAGGTCTGTGTGACTCCACAGCCTATATTCACAACTGCCATTTACAAATAAGCAAACAAAGGGACAGAATGCTTTCAGGCCTTGCAAAAAACACACAGCTATTAAGGGCCAGTGCCAGCAGCCAGATACATTCCTTCTTAAACCAAAGCCATGCTGTTGCTCCTTTGGATGCTAATGGAATAATCCTTTCTCAGAGGAATTTAAGGGGAAGAGGACAAATATAAGAGGGAAAGGATGGGCAGAGGCCCAGGCTAAATACTTCAACCACCTTGGTCCCTACCACTCAAAGACACTCAGAGAGTATTCAGTTAACAAGTGCCTGGGAGCTGGTATGCAGAAAAACTTTTCTGCATACCGGGCTGTGTGCTGGGTGTTCGGAGACAATGGTGCTGCCATCACAGAGCTTACAATCTACATTTAGGACAGCTTACATAGATTTTAGGGCCTTTGGATCTTCCTTCATATTGGTTAACTGCAGTTAATCAATGATTGTTATAAGAAAAAGCAGATAATATATTCTAGTTATGCCAAGAGTTCTAGAAATATAGAGAAGAGGAAGCACCTTTTTCAAATCGCTTTTCAGGAAAAAGCTCATAAATTCATAAGTGAAAAACTTATTTTCTGGAGTATAATTCATGAAGATTTTTCTATATGCTATGTACATTATCAAAAGTGTGTGTTCTGTTGCTCTGGGAAGTGCAGAAAAGTTTTATAATAAATAACACTTATTTTTGTTAGGTATTAATGCTGATGCCCATAGATAAATTATGTGAAAAATATAGTAAGTTTGGGCATGTGCTGCATACTTGGATTACAAGATTAACATATGCATCATTAGGGTTAGAAATATGAAAGTTGATTACTTTGAATAGATGGATATATATCTTAACTGAGACTGTCTCACTTCTGATACTTCCAGTTCACCATGAAGAATACTTACCTTCAAACTTAAAACAAAGAAAAACATTATTAAACTGGTGTGTGTGTTTGTGTGTGTATGGAAGGGGCGGGCTGGGGGAGTCATTCTTCATTTCAGACCACTGAGTCCATTCTAGCTATTTAAGCACAAACATTTAACTGGCATTTTGAACAAACTTGTCAAATACTATTCTCAGAATGTTATCAGGAAATATCATTTACAGGTGAGGAAACGAAGACCCAGAGAGGCAAGTTATTTTTCCATATTCATTCAACAAGCATTTTTGAGCCTTAAGTAGCAATTACTGTGCAGAAGTCAACAGTATTGGGTTTCTATTCTCATAGAGCTCACAGTCTGGTTTCCCAACAGGTTGTTCATCAGTCTCACTCCATCGGCTTTAAAAAATACCAATTCCAGAATTACTAAATCATAATCTTGAAAGGCCCTGGAACCCTGGGGTTTCAAGCTCCCCAGGTGATGCTGACATGCTTCCAAGTATGGAAACTCCTGATCTAATTAATCCTGTCATCTCAACAGGTGCTCAGGTGCTTAGGATGCAGAAGCAGGAATAGACTCTGACCCTGACCTCCAGCTTGGAGCATCTTCCATAAAATTGGTGAATCTTCATTATTGCCAAGAAACTAATTCTTGCTTTTGGTTTGAAGTTAAAATATTACTATTTTGTTATAATTTTTTTAGTTTTCCAGTTGCAGTTGACATACAATATTATATTAATTTCAGGTGTACAACCTGTGATTAGACAGTTGTATCCCATATGGAGTGATCTCCCCAATAAGCCTAGTACCCACCTGGCACCATACACAGTTATTACAATGTTATTGACTGTATTCTCTATGCTGTACTTTACATTTCCATGACTATTTTTATATATTGTTATAATTTTTACTTATAAACATCTGTGCCTTTTAAATTTGATGACTTTATAATAGGAAACAAATTTTGCATTTTGAGAATATTTTTGGATAAAGCACTTACCCCCAAGTGAGTGTAATTTAGTTCATTTTCTCACCTACAAAGTGAGGGAGTTAAATTGGATGATCTCCAAGATTACTTTCAGATCTAGAAATCTATGATAAAAGATGTTCTAAGCTATTTTTAATCCTCTTCTTTTATAGCTGTGGAAAATAGGCCTAGAACCTCTAGGTCAGTTTACTTTTCTTTCATTAGTACTTTTGTTGAAGGACCTGCCAGAAAGTTTGTCCCTTTAAGCCATCTCAGAGGTGACTTTTCTTATGTGAGTGTTTTACTTTACAACTTGGTGATTTATAATTTCAGTCAGCACTCTGGAAGCTCATCATCTGCCAGATAATGGTCTGGTCATTTGATCTCCTTGTGTTGGTCCTTTGGTTGCATGGCCTCTCTTATTTTGATAAGGTGGTTATTAATAGCCATCAAAGCTTTAATTATTTAACTGTTGCTGATGACAATTAAAAGTTCCCCAAAAGGACAGCCTTTCATTATAATATGACCTTTGCCTTTACAGTCCTCTCTCCTCCCAGCAGTCCTTTCCTTTTCCACTTAAGACATCTCTCAACTGTCAAACAGACTATAGCCAGGGTCCCAACTCTTCAAAAATATTTGAGAATCCCCTCTTGCCTGATTTACAAAAAAAATACTAAGATACCCAGTTAAAGTTGAGATAAAGAATAAACTTTTAATATAAGCATGTCTCATGCAATATTTGGAATATACAAAAAAATTATTTGTTGTTTACTGACATTCAAATTTAACTGGACATCCTATATTTTAATTGACATCCCTACAGAGGGTAGATACCCTACTGTTTTCCTAAGTCCATCTAATGCTTTGCGGTCTAAATTTCTTTGAGATTTGCTCCTAACTTAACCCCTGAATGATGTGTTTGTAACAACTAATACTGCTTTTGCATGAAGTGTAATAGATGTTGCATGCCCACCTACACACAACTCCCTTTAGTTGTGAGAATATAAGAATATAAATGACTTCACTTGAGAAACCTAAGCGAGGTATTTTTCTCTTTTGCAATTTTTTATTATATATTTCAAAGATACATATAAGCAAAGGCAGTGATAAAATGCATTGCACACAATTTATTTACATGCTAGTCAATTTTTTCTTGTGTTTGGTTGGGCAGGTAGGTGGGTGGGTGTGGGTTTTTATACCTTATTTAAGTCAGTGGTTTTGAACCATGGTTGCACATTACAATCACCTGGAGAGCTTTTACCCTTTCCATCCCTGCTTGCTTCCATGACCAATTAAATCAGAATCCCTTGCTGTGGAGTCAGCATTAATAGTAGTTAAAGCTCCCCGGTGATACCAATGTGAAGCCAGGGCTGAGAACCACTTCCCTAAATGAAAATGGGAAATTCAAAGAACCATTTTTTACTGCTAAATCCTGCCCTTATATTTCAAACTCCTCTTCACAATTTATTATCATTAAGCATATTATATTAAAACTTACTATATTTATTATGTTATATTAAAGCACATCATATATTATAAAGATCACCTTTTTAAAAGGATTTTTGTCTGGTTTTAATCATGTGACTGATTCATTATTAATTTTCTAAAAGTGTATAACTAGCTTTGGTTTTCAATTTTTTGTGTGTGACTTTCTCATGTCTTTTTCATATGTATATTTCTGTCTCAGGTTATAAATAAATGATTCTTAACTCTCATTAGCATCATCCAACCTGGTGTGGCTCAGTGGATTGCACACAGGCCTATGAACCACAGGATAACCAGTTTGATTCCCAGTCTAGGGTACATGTCTGGGCTGTGGGCCAGGGCCCCAGAAAGGGACGTGTGAGATGCAACCCCACATTGATGTTTCTCTCCCTCTCTCTTTCCCTCCCCCTCTCTAAAAATAAATAAATAATTTTTAAAAAAGAATCATCTTAGGATACTTTTTTTAAAAATCCTCACCCAAGGATATATATTTATTGATTTTAGAGAGAGAGGAAGGGAGAGAAAGAGACATCCATGTGACAGAGAAACACCAATCTGTTGCCTCCCTAATTTCCCTGACTGTGGATAGAAACCACAATCTTCTTGGTGTACAGGGTGATGCTCCAACCAACTGAGTTACCTGACCAGGGCTTAGGATGCTTTTAAAAGAATTTTCTGACATCCCCTGCTAGAGGCTCTGCTCTAATTAACCTGGTGTAGAGCCCAGACATTGTTGTTTTATAAAAGATGCTGGGTTCAGGTGGAGTTAAAAGCCAGTATTTTTATAAATGTCAAATACCCACCTACCTGATCATCTGAATTTCCTAGGGAACTTCAAAACGTATACCTGCCCTGTCTGGGTGGCACCACTGGTTGGAGCATCATTCTGTACACAAAAGGGTTGTTTTCATTCCCAGTCAGGGTACATAACTAGGTTGCAGGTTTGATCCCCTGTTGAAGTGCATTTGGGAGGCAATAAAAGGACGTTTCTCTCTCCCTCTCCCTCTCTCTCTCTCTCCCCCACACACACCACTCTAGCTCTCTCTTTACCACTCTGTCTTTCTCTCTCCCTTCCTCTCTCTCTAAAATTAATGAATATATCCTCAGGTGAGAATTAAAACAAAGAGACAAACAACAACAACAAGAAACCCATACATCTAATTGACTTGCTTAATGAAGTCAAAGGAATTTTGAGAGGTTCTAGGTGGAGGAGAGATGAGAGGTTGACAAATGGCCTTCAGAGTAATGGGTATAAATGAGGAATTCCTATTGAAGTGCCAAAGAACTTTGGGAAATAAGGACAGGGATGTCTAATATCTTAGAAATATTTTACTTCCTCTGCTACACTTCAATGTAAACCTATTGTGTTGCTCTGAAATCTTCAGAAAATGCTGCCACACCTGGGTACACTGATGCATGTCCACACTCACATGGAGTGAATGCCCACTGCCCAGCCCCCACCCATGGAAATCCTAATTCAGGAGATTCAGAGTGAGTCCCCAACACCAGCACTTGAAACCTTTCCCCAGACCATTGTCATGAGTGGCCAGCTTTGGTCATCACAATTTGTCCCATTGACAACAGTCATGCGTGCTAGCAGTAAAATCATTGGTGAAACTGAGTTTTTGCAACTTGGGGGAAAAAAAAACTAGAGTCTGATTCTTATTAGGCCTCCCTCAGATCTACCTGGTCTTTTTTCTCTTTGAGTGTCTGCATAAAGGAAGAAATGACCTTTCTGAAATAGGACAGAAGAAGACCAAGGAGGAAGTGTCTTGAAAAAAATAATACGGTAAAAGTGTTTACAATAGACTTAATCTTTTGCTCCGTGATATAACAGAGAGGAAACCTAGCATACGTTATCAACAATTATGAGACACCAACCCAAACATTTCATTCATTCAGCAATTCCTGAGTACCTACTAAGAGACAAGGACTGAGCTAGACCCTGGGAATTTAGGGTATGGTATTGCCTCGAGGAATTTACAATCTAGAAGAGGAGACCAATAACACAGTGGGAGAAAAATGGAAAATTATACAAAGTAGAGAGTATAGACACAGTCTGTGGGTGGTTAGAGGTGAGGGGAGACTTCAGAGAAGCAGAAGACAAAACCAGGCTTTTGAAAGATACAATGATAAGTATGTGGGGTAAATGGAAGGAGAGTGAAGGTAAAGAAATGGCATTTCTTAGAATGAACGGACCTCTAAGTGTGGCAGAGTTCCTGAATTACAAACAGTTCTACTACACTGTCACATAATGTTTTGGAGGACTTGGGGGCAGGTACAAGGCAGAGTGGTAGTGTTACCACATGTCAAACTCCACTCACACACATCAGCCCAGTTATTCCTAGATATTATGATGTTCCTAGAGTGTCCATAGTTAGATGAGAGAAGACCAGTCAGCTTTGCTAGCCTAAAACAAAAGACATACAATCTTCATTTGTCAGATTCTGCTGCAAAAATCTTCTTCCTCCAGACTAATCTTTTCATACCATCCTGATTGGTCCTTGGTTGCATTTGCTGCTAGAATTCTTTTTTATGTTAGATTCCTGAATTTTCAACTTCCCTGAACATAAGCATTTATTTTTGCATAATAAGTGTCTGATTTCACCATGAATATAATTTCAGTTTGGTGAAAACCTAACGTTTCACCATAAGGACTTGTATTAACCAACACTGGAAACCCCCACACTCTGGTGGTCACCGCATAGGCACCCAACTGGTAACACACTCACCACCCAACTCTTCTGTTAATGTGCTTCAGTTGGGAACAACGGCTTTAGATGTTGTTGTGCACTTAATTTTTTATTATCAGGTATGTTGTTCAAATACACAGACAAAGGGTCACATAACAAACACCAGTTTACATACCACACAGTTTAACAACATCTTAACATTTTGCTCTCTTTGTGCCAATTCATTATTTTACAAACTGAAACTTTGAAGATGCAGTTTGTTAAAGCTCCCTATCTCTTCCGAGCTTCACTCCCCTTCTCCCCAAAGGTAGCACTATCCTCATCTTAGTGTTTAGCATTGTCGTGCATGCTCTGAAACATTTCCTACCTGCATGTATGTCTATAAATAACACCTATTATTGATTTATAAGTTTTTATACTTTAATAACTGTATCCTCAAAGTATCCATCTGTGCCTTGCATTTTTATTGAAATTAAGCATTTGAGATTTATTGATGATTACACAGATTTAGTTCATTTGTGTTAAGTACTATATAACATTCAATTTATTACCCTACCAAAATATATTTTTATTGCATACAGGTAGATATTTGGGTGTTTTCCAATTTTTTATGATCATAAAGCTATCTATAGTGAACATTCTTATACACGTGTCCATGTGTATAAACATATTGGGTTTTTATTCTTAGTCATTTATTTTGCTCATATAAGTAGTATTTACCATGTAACAAAAAAATGATCAAACATCCTAAGTCTTACACATGTCAATATATTCAACTTTAAAATATATTATAATATGTCCCCCATGAAGACATATAAGCCACACCTCTGCATCATAATTTAATTTAAGGTGTAATCAAATGCAAATACAGAATTAGAAAGAAGGCTAATACCTTCAAAATCCTAGAGTCAATTTAGGAACTGACCTTGCCCCTTTTTCTGTTTTCTTGACATATAAGTGGTCAGAGTTGGCTTGATTCGCAATCCCCCTGGAGCTGGATCCAACTGACTGTAATATATAGCTAGAATTTAATATCAGTTTTGTTAAAAGTATGCATATTAAACACTGATTGCCCTGTGGGCAATTTGATTTTTATTGATTTGATTTTACTTATTAGTGCCTACTATGTACAGATCACCATGTTAGATGCTCTGGGGTGTCCAAAGATGAAGACCTCTTCAGAAGGACTTAGAAGGCCACAAGGAATAGATGCTCAAAAACAGTCATCATTGAATTTTGGCATCTGAAGTAGAGTTTTTATTTTCTCCCTAGTGTCACTCGGGAGATGCTTGTCTCATGCTTTTGGTGAATAATTTCTGAGTACTATGGATCATACTGAAGAGAATGAAATCCTTGCAGCAACCCAGAGGTTCTATGTGGACAGGCCAGTCTTCAGTCATCTGGTCCTTCAGGAGAGGCTGCACAAGAAGGACAAGATTCCGGATTCCATTGGGGACAAGCTAAAACAGGCCTTCACGTATGTTGTATTTTAATCTGTTGCCTTTATTCCTGTCATTCACTTATGAAAGAAGCAAAATAAATGTATAAGGAAAATCTGATGAAATGGAGAAAAAAATGAATGGTGAGCACTCGTGATTTGTAGAACTGTCCACAGGGTTCAGGCAGTGATAGATATTTGATTGAGCATGGGTTTTACTATGTATTTCACCATATTTATTAAATTCTTACTATCCCTTGGGGATGTGTGTGTAAAAGTTTATATAAATAACCTCCTTTCCAAGTCTCTACCACCTTCAGAATATCCACCTCTTCCCTTTGTCTCTCAGAATGTTCCAACCACTCTCTTTTTTCTACCCTTGACTTCTACCACATTCGGCAACAGCCTGAATCTAGGTCCCCAAACTGAGGTCCCTGTGTTCTATGACTCTTAATTTTGGAGACACTTACATGGCCATGTTGCTGGCCAGGGAATATTAATATATGTGTGCCTGTTGATAGCTCCCAAACTTCGAAACCACACCATTTGGTTACTGCTTCCTGAACCCTTGAGCCCATACCTTCTGTGTTCTATGTTTATTTAAGCTTCATATCAGCCCTGTGCTCAAGGTACAATCACCAGGAGAGGTGAAAAATGTATACACTGGAGTTAGACTGTATGAGATTCAATCATAGTCCCAACCACCTACCAGCTATATGCTTGAGTTTCCTGCTCTGTAAAATGGGGGTAATAATACTTACATCATATAGTTGCTGGAGGTTAGGCATATGGCAAGCACTTTATAAGTGTAGCTATTATTATCTCAATTTTCTAAATAACATACCAAATCTAGCTTGTTTCACTTAAATTCATTGCTCTTGCCACAGATGCCTCAGGTTTTATTTTCAAAATCTTCCTTCATCTAATTACCAGCTACTCTTAACCACTAAAGATGTTATGTAAAATACCATGATACCATCTATGCTGCAATAATGTATTATATTTTGAATGGAATGAATTACTTCCTTGTCACAAGGAGGACTTAAGGTTTTCAAAGTGGCAATGGAACTCATCTATCCATACCCTTACTCAGTGATGTCTTTGATTATTGGCATAGTCTGGCCAAAGGACTGGCCAAGGCCCAGAACGTGGTCTATGTATCAAAGTTAATTGAACCACATAGGGATTAAAAGCAAGGCCTTGGTTTTATCAGCTTGTTGTTCCACCTAACAGAGAAATCCAGACATAATAGATTCAGCTACTATACTCCATTGACAAATGGTGGTTTGAGTTTACCTAATCAAAGACCCTAAAGCAATGTACACATATTAATAAAGCTCAGAATACATGTATAAATCTCCTTTATTTTATAAGGAAGGGGAAAACTAAATGGACAGATGTTGGTCAGGGGTTCCATATTCAAAAATTAACTCATTCAGTAAATAATTGCCCTACTTCTCTTTTATACCAACACATAAACTACAGTAAGGATTTCATCTATTAAAATAATAGCTTCTGCCCCTGTCTGGGTGGCTCAGTTGGTTGGAGTGTCATCCCATGCACCAGAAGGTTGCAGGTTCAATCCCCAGTTAGGGGCACATACCTAGCTTGCAAGTTCAATCCCTGGTTGAAGCGCATATGGGAGGCAACTGATAGATGTTTTTCTCTCTCCCTCCCTCCCCTCATTTCCTTCCTCTTTCTCTAAAACCAATAAAAATATCTTCAGGTGAGGATTAAAAAATAGCTTCTGGGTCTACAGCCATACCACCCTGAACGCACCCAATCTCATCTGAAAAAATAGCTTCTGGGTTATCTCAATTAATCTGAAGCTGAATTTTTCTTATTTTTCAAGGTCAATTGTAGAGCATTATTATGGCATCAGTTTAGATGTTCCCAACAACACAAAACTGCAAGAAGCAGTTCTTATCTCTGATCGCTGCAGAATGAAAAGGTTATTCTCAGCACCAGTAGTGAATGTTTTCCTTATCATTCCAGGATATAAGGAAGGGAAAATCCCTTGGTTTGAAGTCTACAGAAATGTTCCTCATTTTTTTTCTCTTTCTTTGTCCTCCCAGATGTACTCCTAAGAAAATAAGAAATATCATCTATATGTTCTTACCCATCACTAAGTGGCTGCCAGCATACAAATTCAAAGAGTATGTGCTAGGTGACTTGGTCTCAGGCATAAGCACTGGGGTGCTGCAGCTCCCTCAAGGTCAGTAGAACATATTTATTTATCTCTGTTTGTTTCTCTTATTACCATCTCCTCAAACAATTGCTTGCTCTGTTTAATTTCATCATGATTGCAAATTTATAGTTTTTGTATCATTCCAGTAAACTTTACCTGTCTAAAAGAATTCTTCAGAAAATGTAACCCTTAAAAAGCCCCTGAGATAGTAGTAGCAGAATATGGTGATATTGTTTTGCATATCAGTCCGGGTGGGAACTGGCTGGGTTACTCAGTCACTCTGTGAAATGTTGTTGGCATTGTTGTGATAAAGGTACTTGACAAATTCATATTCTGATTACAACAGACCATGAAACACTGAATTCCTCTGCATTTGTGTGATTGTGATATTCTATATAAGAATTTAAGAACATCTCAGTAATTTATTCATGTAGTCACACTTGTTTATCAATCATCTGCCCAGCCCTGCCTGTCCTCATGGAACTAACTAACTGTCGAATCAGGAAGAGAGACAAGAAGCAAATAAAAGTACATATAAATTTTTAATTACAAATGATGTTAAACACTAGGAAGGAAAATACAAGGCACTGAGATAATCACAGGGAGATCTAATTTAAGTAGGTAAATCACACACACACACACAAAAAAAACCTCTTTAACCCTAGCTGGTGTGGCTCAGTGGACTGAGCAATGGCCTACCAACAAAGGGTCTCTGGTTTGATTCCCAGTCAGGGCACATGCTTCGGTTGCAGGCCAGGTCCCCAGTAGGGGCCATGAGAGAGGCAATTGATGTTTCTCTCCCTTTCTTTCTCCCCCCCTTCCTCTGTCTAAAAATAAATAAAATCTTAAAAAAAAAAAAACTCTTTAAGGAAATGAGATTTGAGCTTGTGACCTAAAGGAGGAGGCAGGTAAAGAATGAGAGGAAATGCATTTCAGGCAAAACAGGAATAGCATGTGTGAAGGCATTTGGCAGGAAAAATATTGAGTGTTTGAAGACTTGGTTTGAAGATTAACAGAAAGAAATTGTTCTTAGAGCAAAGTGGGCAGGGGCACATCTACCCAGCCTTGTAAGCCACTATCAAATCCATTCTGACTACAGTGAAAGCTATCAGCATGCTTTTCACTGAGACTACCATTTTGAGACTGATTTAGTTGGTGGGAGGGGTACCAGAATGAATGTGGGGAGATCAATTAGAGGTGACAATGACACAGTATAAGCAAAGGTGATAATGGCTCCAACAGCCTCTCAGTCAGCTGGCCAAAATCTATTCCCTTCTCTAATTTCCCAAAAATTAATTATCAAATGATCAATTGTCAAAAAATCACATCCCCTAATGATCATTTGGCTGAGTTGTAAATTTTCCAAGTGTCTGATTTACCAAATCTACTGAATCTATTAATTAAAAGCCTTAAGTCAGGTTTAGGACAGTCTTCCATAGCCACTTGGGCACCAACATCCCAATGATAGAGAAAGACAGATTCAGAGGCAAAGATGAGAGCAGGGAGGGAGCAAAGGGGCCCAGCATCTGACACGGGAAACAGAAATTAACTGACATTCAGCCCAGCTGGACTGACAAAGCTACAGGAAATGACTGCAGTTAATCCATTCGAAGTAGTACTGTGAAGAAATCTTCAGGATTTAGCCTAGTTGGGTTTTCACTAGAATGCCATTTCAAATTTCTCTTTAACCTGTTAGCCTTCTTCCATCATAAACTAGAGTGATGGTTGTAAAAATGGAAGGAATTGAAAAGATACATGCTATATTTTATGCCAAGATTAGCAAGACTGGCTATTGCAATGATTTGGAGAAGAATAAGGAAACAAGTTGTGTCAAGAATTACTTTAAGGCAGACTTTCGGCCAAGATGGAGGCATAGGTAGATACACTGTGCCTCCTTGCACAACCAAAATAAGGACAACAATTTAGAAACAAAATAACAACCAGAACTGACAGAAAATTGAACTATATGGAAGTTTGACAACCAAAGAGTTAAAATAGACACAAATTCATCCAGATGGGTAGGAGGGGCGGAGTTGGGCAGCTGGGCAGAGAGGGATCTTGGGAAAAAAGTGGTGGCTTGCAGACCTCAGGCATGCAAGGCAGCAGCTGATGGACCCCAGGCGCACAAGATGGCAGTGGGAGGACCCTGGGCGCGGAGGCAGTGGCTGGCTGACCTAGCCAGGCAGCGATTGTGGAACAGGGTGTGGCACACAAGGTAACTGGCTGACTGGGCAGTCCCATCTTCACACATATTCACACACAGATAAACCAGGTGAAACTGGGGTGCAAGACAGACTGAGCAACCCAGGGCCCCAGCACGGGGAAATAAAGCCTCAAAACACCGATTGAAAACACCTGTGGGAGTTGAAGTGCTGGGAGAGACTCCCAACCTCACAGGAGAGTTCGTTGGAGAGACCCACAGGGTCCTAGAATGTACACAAGCCCACCCACACAGGAATCAGCACCAGAAGGGCCCAGTTTGCTTGGGGGAAGTGGTGGAAGAGACTGAAATCTCACAGAGAGTGGAGCAAGTGGCATTGTTCCCTCTTGTACCCCTCCCCCACATACAGCATCACAACCCAGCAACTGGGTTGCCCCGCCCTGGTGAACACCTAAGACTCCACCCCTCATACATAACAGGCGTGTCAAGACAAAAAAAAAAAAAAGGCCCAAACAGAAGAACAGATCAAAGTTCCAGAAAATATACAACTAAGCAATGAAGAGATAGCCAACCTATCAGATACACAGTTCAAAACACTGGTAATCAGGATGCTCACAGAATTGGTTGAATTTGGTCGCAAATTAGATGAAAAAAATGAAGTCTAGGCTAAGTGAAATAAAGGAAAATGTACAGGGAACCAATAATCATGGGAAGGAAACTGGAACTCAAATCAACAGTGTGGACCAGAAGGAAGAAAGAAACATTCAACCAGAACAGAATGCAGAAACAAGAATCCAAAAATATGAGGAGAGGCTTAGGAACCTCCAGGACATCTTTAAACATTCCAACATCCAAATTATAGGGGTACCAGAAGGAGGAGAGGAAGAGCAACAAGTGGAAAAGTTATTTGAACAAATAATGAAGGAGAACTTCCCCAATCTGGCAAAGGAAATAGACTTCCAGGAAGTCCAGGAAGCTCAGAGAGTCCCAAAGAAGTTGGACCCAAGGAGGAACACACCAAGGCACATCATAATTACATTACCCAAGATTAAAATGAAGGAGAGAATCCTAGAAGCAGCAAGAGATAAAGAGTTCCCATCAGACTGTCAACTGATTTCTCAAAGGAGACCTTACAGGCAAGAAGGGGCTGGAAAGAAATATTCCAAGTCATGAACATCAAGGACCTACATCCAAGATTGCTCTATCCAGCAAAGCTTTCATTTAGAATGGAAGGGCAGATCAAGTGTTTCTCAGATAAGGTCATCACCAAGCCCTAATTATATGAAATGTTAAAGGGACTTATCTAAGAAAAAGAAGATAAAAAAACATGTACAGTAAAATGACAGCAAACTTACATTTATTAACAACCACACCTAAAACAAAAACAAGAAGAAACTAAGCAAACAACTAGAACAGGAACAGAACCACAGAAATGGAGATCACATGGAGGGTTGGCAACAGAAGAGTGGGAAGAGGAAAGAGGGGGAAAAGGTACAGAGAATAAGTAGCATAGATGGTAGGTAGAAAATAGAGTGAGGGCAAGAATAGTATGGGAAATGTAGAAGCTAAAGAACTTATGACACATGGACATGAACTAAAGGGGGGAATGTGGGTTTGAGAGGGTGTGCAGGGTGGAGGGGAATAAAGGGAGGGAAATGGGACAACTGTAATAGCATAATCAATAAAATATATTTTTAAAAAGGGAATTACTTTAAGGTTTCTGGACTTATGAGCTGGGTGTAGGGACAGTGAGGAAGAGAAATGGTCAAGAATGATTCTCAGATTTTTTATTTAAACACCTGGCAGATGGAGACATAATATTTGCAGACATAATAATAGAATGGAATTAAAGAGAAGTGTGATCATGTTAAAGTTGTAATGCTTGTGAAATGGACAAATGGACATTTCATGTTTATGTTTATATAATGCACTCAAAAATATGTATGAACTAGAGATACCAATTTGGGAATATTTGACATATGGGTAACATTTAAACCATGGCAATAGACAAAGCCATCAAAGGAGACAATAAACATATCCTCAAGTGAAGACTCCCAAGTTCATTTTATGGGCCTGCATTATCCTAATTCCAAAACCAAATAAAGACACCATAAAAAAAGAAAATTATATATTAATATCCCTGCTGAACATAGATGCAAATATCCTCAACAAAATATTAGCAAACTGAATCTAGCAATACATTAAAAAGATCATACACTATAATCAAGTGGGATTTATTCCTGGGATATAAGGTTGATACAATATCTGCAAATCAATAAATGTGATACATTACATAAACAAAATGAAAGATAAAAATCACATGATCTTATCAATAGATGCAGAAAAAGCATTTGCTAATATCTAGCACCATTTATGACAAAAACTCTCAGCAAAGTAGGAATAGACGGAATGTACTTCAACATAATAAAGGCTATATACAAGAAACCTACAGCCAACATCATATTCAATGGACAAAAACTAAAAGCTTTAGTTATCCTTAAGCACAGGAATAAGACCAAGATATCTGCTTTCACCTCTCTTATTTAACATAGTACTGGGAGTCCTAGCCCCAGCAATGAGGCAAGAAGAAATAGAAGACATCCAAATCAGAAAGGAAGAAGTAAAACTCATTATTTACAGATGATGTGATACTGCATATAGAGAACCCTAAAGATTTCACCAAGAACTACTAGAACTGATACTTGAACTTAGTAAAGTAACAGAATACAAAGGAAATATCCAGAAACCAGTTGCATTTTTATACACCAATAATAAACTATCAGAACAAGAAACTAAGAAAATAATGCATTTACAATTGCATCAAAAATAATAATAAAATACCTAGGAATAAATTTAACTGAGGATATAAAATACCTGTACTCTGAAAATTATGATACACTGAAGAAAGAAATCGAAGAAGATACAAATAAGTGGAAGCATATACCGTGTCTGTGGATAGGAAGAATTTACATCATTAAAATACCCACACTACCCAAAGCAATCTATAGATTCAATGCAATTTCTATAAAAATATCAATGGTGTATTTCACAGAACCTAAAACAAATATTCCAGAAATTTATGTGGAAAGACAAGAGAACTCCAAATAGTCACAGCAATCCTGAGAAAGAAGAATAAATTTGAAAGTATAATAATACCCAATGTCAAACTATACTACAAGGCCATAGTAATCAAAACAGCATGGTACGGGCATGAAAACTGGCATAGATAAATGGAACAGAATACAAAGCCCAGAAATTAATTCACACCTTTATGGTCAATTAGTATTTGACAAAGGAGGTAAGAATACACAATGGGGTAAAGACAGTTTATTCGATAAATAGTGTTGGGAAAATTGGACCGATACATGAAAAAAAATGAAACTAGACTGCCAATTTATACCATACATAAGAATAAACTCAAAATGGATTAAAGACTTAAATGTTAGACTCAAAGCCATAAAAATCCTAGAAGTAAGCAGAGGCAGTAAAATGTCAGATATTCCTTATAGTAATATTTTTTCTCTGACATATCTCCTCAGGCTAGGGAAACAAGAAAAAAATAAACAAGTGGGACTACATCAAAGTAAAATGTTTTTGCACAGCAAAGGAGATCATCGACAAAACAAAAAGACAACCCACTGAATGAGAGAACATATTCACCAATGATACCTCTGATAAGAGGTTAATATCTAAAATTTATAAAGAACTTACACAACTCAACACCAAAAAAACCCCCAAAATATTCAATTAAAAAATGGGCTGAGGACCTGAATAGACACTTTTCCAAAGAGGATATACAGATGGCCAATGGACATGAAAAGATGCTCAGCAACACTAATCATCAGAGAAATGCACAGTAAAACCACAATGAGATTTCACCCCACACCTGTCAGAATGGCTACCATCAATAAATCAGCAAACAACAAATGTTGGTGAGGATGTGGAGAAAAGGGAACCCTCATGCAGCATTGGTAGTATTGCAGATTGGTGCAGCTACTGTGGAAAACAGTATGGAGTTTCCTAAAAAAATTAAAAATTCAACTGCCTTATGACCCAGTGGTTCCACTTCTGGGAATATACCTGAAGAAACCTGAACTACTAATTTGAAAGGATATATATATATCACTATGTTCATTGCAGCATTATTTACAATAGCCAAGATTTGGAAGCAGCCCAAGTGCCCGTCAATAGATGAGGGATAAAAATGCTGTGATACAGTTACACAATGGAATACCATTTAGCCATAGAAGGAAATCTTACATTTTGCAACAGCAGGGATGGACCTAGAGAGTATTATGCTAAGTGAAATAAGCCAGTCAGAGAAAGACAAATACCATCTGATTTCACTTATATGTGGAATCTAATGGGAAAAAAATAAACTAACAAAATAGAAACAGACTCATGGATACAGAGAACAGACTGACAGCTGTCAGAGGGAAGGGAGCTTGGCCATCTGGGTGAAAATGGTGAAGGGATTAAGCAAAAAAAAATTCATGGACACAGACAACAGTCTGGTGATTAGTGGCGGGTAAGGGAGATGGGGGAGTTAGAAGATGTTAAAGGGGAGATAAACAGTGCCGGAAAGTCAGAAGGAGACTTGACTTTGGGTGGTGTACATACAATACTGTTTACGGATGATGTATTATAGAATATACTTGAAAACTATGTAATTTTATTAACTCATGTCACCCCAATAAATGCAATAAAAATTTAAAAAGAAAAGAGAAGACTTTCTTTAAAAGAAGAAGTACCTGTAAGGGAGGGGCCGGGGGTGTGTGTAGTATTACAGAAAGGAAGAAAGTATTTCAAAACAGAATGATCCGGCAGGTTGTGTATTGCTGAGCAGTGTAAGTCATCCCACAATCAAATTTGGATGGAAAAGGTATTTTTCTGCAAATCACTAGTCATTGAAGATAGGTAAGTATGGAAAACAAAATATAGCAATTGATTGATAAATCATTTAAATTAGTAAAAATACTTTGTCAAAAATGGCAGATTGCATACATGCTTCTATTTCTAATTCATTTAAAATACCCATAGAACCAGGGTAAATGAGGACAAATGGTGTAACTAGCAAGGACAAAGGAAATGGAAAAGGAGACACTGTGGAGCGGGAGGGAAATAAAAGATGTCAACCTATGAACAAGTGACAACTGAATTATCAGAGTGAAGGAATTTGATATTTAGGTGCCTACCCTCCAGAACATTGGAAAATTGGAGGCTCCAAGTATTGTCAAAGTTGAGAGCCAGGTGAGAGCTAGAAGCAGGGGATTCAGTTGAAAATCTGTATAATAAGTCACACATAGACACTCAGGTCCCCATATGCAGTGGATGGTCCCCACATCCATGTAGTGGATGGTGGAATGAAAATATTGAAAGGTGTCCAGAGGATTAAGTAAAAGTCTACACATTGAACTGTTAGCTAACAAAGGTTCTTCCTGGCCTGTTCAGCTTTAAAGGGTCTGCAAGAACTGATAGCCCAAGACAGGCAGTGAACTGCTCCTCGAGACAAGAGCTATAGTGATAACCTGGGGGTCCCCAGTGAAGATGCTGGCTGGTCACCCAGTTGCCCTACAATAAAGCCCATCAGTAAACAAAGTGGGGCAATGCCCATGAACCTTCAAGAAGGACAGAAAACCATCCAAACAGAAGGAAGGAACTCTTTGAGAACATAAATAATGGAGAGGACAAAATAAAAAATATTTGCACTACAATATCCTCAGCAAGATATAAAAACATATTGAATCTATGAATCAAGAACAGGACACAATTTTTAAAAGAACATTCAGAAAATAAGAAGAGCTCATAGAAATTAAAAATATGATAGCTGGAATAAAATATTCAGTCCAAGGGTTAGAAGATAAAGTAGAGAAAATCTCCCAGAGGTAGAAGAAAAAGATAAATAAATGGATAATAAGGGATAAATTTCAGAGACTCAATACTGTTGTTCTATCATATATCTACTGGGAGTTCCAGAAAGAAGAGGGTAAACAGATGAGAAGAGATTATGAAAGAATATTCTCAGAATTGAAATACATGAGTTTTCAGACTGAAAGCAATACCAAGAACCCAGCAAACTAAGTAAAAAATTACTTAAAACAGGGCTCACCATAGTAAAACATCAGGATACCAGGGATAAATAGATCCCAAAGATTTCTAAAATGAAAAAAAGTCACATAAGTATGATATAACTTAGGGGAAGCTGAAGTAATACACAAAATAGAGAGTCAGTAGTTTGTCTAAGACCTTTAAACTAAGAAATAATAATCCAAATATATTATTTAGAACAAGATTTCAACCCCACACCATGTATATTACATTGTTTGTCATGGGGACTGCCCTGTGCCCAGTAGGGTGTTCAGCAGCATCCCTGGCTTCTACCTATGAGATGCCTATAGCGATCCTTGTCCCCAGTCATAATAATAAAATGTCTCCATACATTGTCAAATGTCCCCTGGGGCAAAACATTTCCACTGAGTACTGCTGATTTAGAAAAATGGAAATAAATGATAGAAAAACAGTTAAGAGAGCTGGAGGTGAGTGCCTCTGCGGGTGGACCATGGAAGTCAGGCAGAAGAGTGCTGGCTCTTCCTTGGAGCCTTGTAGTACTGCTTTGCTTTTTTTTTCTTTTAACTACAGATATGAGTTTCTTTGCAAGAGATAAAATTTGTTGTTTAAAGAAGACAACATCCAAGTGTCTATATTATTACATGTGAAACAGGAATGCTTTCCTGGCTTTTTTTTGCTAAAATTATTTTTTAGTAACATGACACTGAATTATACGAATTTTCTGGTTATCTCAGATGTTTGGGTGAGGCCCCAAAACTGAGAACAAAAGGTATTTATCGCCTCCATATTCTGAGGAGGAATTCCAGACCATCTATGCAAAACTATGAGTGAGAGAAAGAGGTTGCTATTTAGAAGCAAAATGAGGTTTTTCTAGAGGTGAAAGCTCTGTGCATTTCCTCTCCATCTAAAATCATGGAAGGAAGGAAGCACTGCAAGAGAACCACTCAGCTGCTGGACATGTGTCCCCTGGAGTGTGTGGGAACTGTTGCCTAATTCTTGCAAGGAAAACAAAATCTATAAGTAAAAGGGTGTGAATTGCCTATTACAGCGGAGTAAAGAGAGAACCCTCCAGTGGGCATGGACTGCACTTCCAAATTTTCTTTGGTTAAGGTGCCATGCTTTGCCTTTGGATAACTGGGTGCCCCAAAGGTAACCAGGCTTGGCTCATTTGAAAGGTACCCACCCAAGAAGACAGCCTACAGGATGGGCCTGGATGTGGTGTAAGAACCTGGGACCTGTAAGGGCTGAGGTCAGGGGGAGGGGCTTTACACTTGCCAGGGAAGTGGTACAGGGGCAGTTCCTTATTGAAAGAACCCACAAAATCACCGCATTAGAGAAACAGCCAGCATTTGGGCATCAACACCAGATTACAACTGTGTCAGTCAAGTAAGACTTCCTACCCTCATCTAAAGTTGGGGAAGAATAAAACAGAAAAAAATTTACCTCCTGGCATAGAGGAGATGACAAGGGAAACGCTCAGCTTGGACCCTCTAAGCACGAATATAGGATTTTGTGTAGGTTCAGGGCGAAAGTGCGGGCCAGTTAGGAAGACACACCTGCTTAAGTTAACACAGTGTTCACTTGTTTGTCAGAGATAAAGAACCAATAGAAAAATACATATGAACCTGTTTTCTAATGACCTCCCGTTTCTCTTTGGTATTTAATCCCACAGGTTTAGCCTTTGCAATGTTGGCAGCTGTGCCTCCGGTGTTTGGCTTGTACTCTTCATTTTACCCTGTTATCATGTATTGTTTTTTTGGAACCTCCAGACACATATCCATAGGTAAAAGCTGATACTTGATATTTTACTACCTTTCCTTTTGGATTTCTAAGATTTGCAATGTGCCAAAAAAGTAGTGTATTTGTTATTAGAACATCTGCTTAATAATAACTTGCTTAATAATATTAATATTGCTTAATAATATTAACAATAATATTAAGCAATAACTTGCTTAATAATTTACTGCATACCCAATAGGTGCTTTTAAAAAATACACTCCCACTAATATTTCTAGAACTAATGGCTTTCTTATAATCTTGGCATAATGAAAAAAAGTCAATTTTATTATGTAAGAAGAGCAATTGATAAAATCTGTGAAATAAGTGCTTTAGTTCATAAATTTGCTAGCATCTGGTTTTTCTTTCTATTTATTTTATTAGTGGTACTGCAAGTTCCTAATTACTGTACATGTATTGCATTTTCATCTGACTTAAGGCTCTGAATTGTACATGGATTCCCTTAGTGTATTTAGTATCAGATTTATGTGGATTTTATAAGTGTTGGTGCTGTATGAGGCTGCCACCAGCAAACACAGGCACAATGTTTCAGATGTCCATTACTAGGTAAGAAATGCCCCCCAAATTTAGCAGCTTAAAACAAGAATCATTTTACTATGAGTCACAGCTCCTGTGGGCAGGATCTGGGAAAGGCTCATCTGGGCAGTTCTGGCTCAGGGTCTCATGCAGTTGAGAGTCAGAAGGGAGGTGGGACTGGAGCGGCTGCAGGAAGCCTGAATCTCTCTCTCTCTCGTTCTTTCTCACCCTCTCCTCTTCCTCTCGGTTCCCCTCTCTCCTCTCTGGTCTCCCCTCTCCCTTCTCTCCAGGTGGTCTTAATTGGAGCTTTCTCACACTCAGGGCTCCCTTACAAGCAAGTGTAACAGCTCTCAGATGAAAGCTGCATCACCTTTTGTTTCCTAGCCTCAGAAGTTGGCAGTATCACTTCTGCTGCATTCTTTTGATCACCAGTGTGTTTCAAGTCCTCCCAGGTTCAAGGAAAGGGGATTAAGAATTAGTCTACCTCTTATGGGGAAATGTCAACATTCCAGAAAAGTCTATGGGATGGAAGATACCGTCATAGTCATTTTTGGAGTAAACAGTTTGCACACACACAGTTTACATATGAACCACAAGCAGTGGTTTAATGCTTACAGAGAGCAGTGTAATTTTTATTTCAAAGATGAGTTATTGATTTCACCTGTGTTCTCTAGCGTACTGGCAACGATCACATCAGAGACACCAAAAATGATTTCCTTGATTAATGCTTCATGTTTTCAGGTCCATTTGCTGTTATTAGCCTGATGATTGGTGGTGTGGCTGTTCGATTAGTACCAGATGATATAGTCATTCCGGGAGGAGTAAACGCAACCAATGGTACAGAAGCAAGAGATGCTTTAAGAGTAAAAGTCGCCATGTCTGTGACCTTACTTTCAGGAATCATTCAGGTAAGATTCACAGATGGGGAAATGGGTTCTCGTGTGTTCATTTCAGAAATACCTATCAAGCACTCTTGGCTGGTCTGCATGGTGGGTGGAGTCAGCCTGCAAGAACCCAGAGCTCAGGGTTCATGGCATTCAGGAACACCAGCCCAACTAACTATATGCCTTATTTGAATGGGCATTCATTAGGAGCTAGCAAGCTTTGACTGGGTACTTTAGAGATTCCAAAAGCAAGAAAAGCTTGAAGCAGGATTGGTTAGTAATGGGAATAGGGTTTCTCTTATCTGCTTGGAAGGAACAGGAAATGACATTGACAAAACATGTCCCCAGTTCTGAGGGACAGGGAAAGTATGAGTGTGCCCAATGTTCTTTGGGACTCCAAGCCCTTCCAAACCTCCCAGTGTTTTTGTACAACCGGTGGTTGATTTGTTAACCTCAGAACTGCTGTAAGTGCAAGTTTGTAGTGTTAGAAAGTGTTCCAGAAAGAACTTTTGTAATGTTTTCTGTTGGTTTTAACTTCTCGATCTATCATGTGATTTATTTGTTTCTTTGTCATTTAAAAAATAGTTTTGCCTAGGTGTCTGCAGGTTTGGATTTGTGGCCATATATCTCACAGAGCCCCTGGTGCGCGGCTTTACCACTGCGGCAGCTGTGCACGTCTTCACCTCCATGTTAAAATACCTATTTGGGGTCAAAACAAAGCGGTACAGTGGGATCTTTTCAGTGGTGTATGTAAGTAAGCCACTTACTGGTACCAGTTTTTCCTTCTTTATTTCCCTCCTTCTGTATCTCTTTTACCTTCAAAGCCCGCTTTTCTTTTTTTCTAAGAATTGTAATAAAATGAAGAAGATTCAATTATTCTAAAGCTTTTCTGAAAAGAGCACTACAAAAGGAATTAAACCTTAATTTTTATTATTATTTTATTAATGTGTGATACTGCCTACCTCACAAGGAAATTTTTGTTAGGTCTTAATTTGGTGGCTATACCTTCACCCTAACTAGCTAAAAAGACAGCTTTTTGTTGAGACAGAATTATGTTCTCTTTGGGAACTAACAAATAATTTAAAAGCATTATAGGAGAACCTATCTCTCTCAAAAACCGCTTACTCATGCAGGCAAAATAAAAGTCTATAAAAGATTTGACGAACATAATTAACCAGTTTAATCTAATAAAATATATATAGACCCTTGCACCCAAGTCAGAGAAAATGTGAATTCTTTGTAAGCACATAGGGAACTGTGGTAATAAGTTATATGTGAAACTGATCACAAATTCTAAAAATTTAGTATTTTTTTCACTGAGAGTATTATAATTAGCAATCCATAACTAAATGTAGCTCTAAAACCCCCATACATTTAGAAACCAAAATAGCTTCTTCTAAGTAACCTATGGATAAGGGAAATTTTGAAATAATTAGAGCCAAATGACAGTTAAAGTACTATATATAAAACTTCTGAGATGCTACTAAAACTATTCCTGGACAGGAAGATCTGTAGCCTTTGTAAGTATTTATGTGCCAGACACTATTCCAGGCATAGCAGTGAGTGAGGAGATGTGGCCCTTGCCCTCTTAGAACTTACAAGTCAATGGGAAAACAGATAACAAATCATTACTTGCATAAATATGTAATTAATTACATATTACCTTCGATGCTGTGAAGAAAAGGGAAACCTTTAGATTAGGAGTCTAGGAAAGTCACTTTGAGTCCATTTAAATTGAGTCCTTGATGGATTAGAATGGAATCAAACTGTAGGAACATTCCCCAAATAACTAACTTCTTCATGTCCCATAATAGCGGGTAACATGTCTCTTTCTCTGAGATTTCTCCAAATGCATTGTCACACAGGAACTAGAACAGACGAGCACCTGAGTCTGCTGTGAGTGTATGCAGAGTAAGCAAGTTGTGTGGCTTGGGCTCAGGGGTGACCTACTTTTCCAGAGTCCAGATGAGTATTGACTGTATTTGGGGTGCTGAGATTGCAACCCTAGGAATAATTAAATGGCTTTAACTTTCCTGGGCATCTTTTCTAACTTCAGCCCCCTCTTGCCTTCAAAGCTCACCTGATTCCTCTTTCATCTGCTAACAGTGATTTCACTCTCTCTCAGCTCTTAAAGGATTTTCTATATGTATTAACCTTTGGATTGTTTTGCTGGTATCAGCCCCTAATCTTTCCTAATGCTCACTCTTCTGAATTTTATAATACTACATTGACACATTAGCATATCAAGGAACACTATGAGATTGTTGGATAAGAATTATAACTTTAAAGTTGTATGAATAGGTAAGAATGGCTCCTAACTGGTGGAAGCTACAAAGAGCGAGATTTCAGCCTAAGAACTCTGACTAGCACTGTCCAGTAGCAGGATGATGGCTGGTGTGAATTAGTGCACGAGAGCATCTCTGTCTACTCAGAGGCTACTGCTTGATGTAAACTCCCAGTGTTCACTGTGTTACAGAGTACAGTTGCTGTGTTGCAGAATGTTAAAAACCTCAACGTGTGTTCCCTAGGCGTCGGGCTGATGGTTTTTGGTTTGCTGTTGGGTGGCAAGGAGTTTAATGAGAGATTTAAAGAGAAATTGCCAGCACCCATCCCTTTAGAGTTCTTTGCGGTAAGTCAACTTTCAGCTATTTCTGTGAGAGAAGTAGAAGTGGACGGGAGGAACAGGGAGTTAGACCTTTTCCTCTCAGTTCTGCCAAGAGAAGGTTAGAATTTGCAAGGGGGGCATTTGCAAATACAATAACAAGAAAGAAAAATCTTAGAATGGCTAATTCCTAAAATACAGGTAAAGGCTATTCATAAATATTTTACTGTGAATTGTCTGTGAGTAATGAGATTAGACAAGATTTTTCTTCCTCAGTATTTTTATTGTCTAGTTATTTTATAATGAACACATATAACTTTAACAACCTGGAAAAAATTAAGCTGTTTCAATTTTGAAAAGAGCAAAAGACAAAAGTTACCAAACTTTCTTGGTTCCTGGCACTCCTAGGCCGAAAGAAATACCTAACAGTTTCATTCAGTGAGTAGTTAGGTTCATACAACTTAATAAATATTTGTCTAACAACTTAGGAACTTTTTATTAAAATAATGCAAATAAATTAAAATAAAATACATACTTATTACACTGTTAAATAACCACAATTTTTTAATGGGCTATGTGCGGCTGATGGGCACTTCATAACTCCTCAAACCTTGGAATCAGATGGGCACCACTCCCCTCAGTTCCTGTTGACTTTGACTGTGTGGTACCTGCTTTTTACAGCAGCAGCCACGGATGCCCAGCTTTTCAAAGTTATAGTGTGATCAACAGGAATGTAGTATGAACTGATGTGAAAACTGTGAACTGCTTCAAACCAAGGGTCTAACAGATGTCACTGTTTTCCTTGAAAGTTCTATCCTGCAGTGTCCTGGTGAGTTCCCCTTGGCACCCTGGGACACCTTGGTGCATAATTTGGGAACCATAGGATAAAAAATAAAAAGCATAGGTGTCCGACCCAAATTTAGCCAAAAGTTCAAGCCACAAAACCTAGGGGCCAATATTATAACTCACGAGGAAGCCAGGCCCTTAGATCCTTCTCTGAGCTTCGGTCTGCCTACATCCCAACAGGACAGTTTCAAAACCTGGTCTCTCACTGGGGCTGGGCACAGAGCTCCTGCTTCCTCTGGGAGGAGAGCAAGAGGTTCTCAGCAAAGGAGACAGGCAAGCCCTAAGTGTGAAGTAAATGACAAAGATTTCCCTTCCTCACTTGGTTCCTGGCTCTGTCCATTTTCCATTATCCCTTCCTGTTTCCCAGGGCAATGGTTCTCCAGAATTTTATCATTGTAATTACAGTAAACCAGTGTTTTTACATTTCTTATCTAAGTTCTCCTCAGAGCAAGGGAGACAATAAAAAATGTAAAAAAAACATTTTGGAGTTTTGCATTCTATTTCATAATATATTTGTGTTGATAGGAAAGCAGGGTGTAAATTATTTACCACCGCATCAAGTTGATGCTCCAGAAACTTAAGCCATATTTATCCTGTGGATTTGAAATTTCTGGGCCCCACTGGATACTCCCCCATTTGAGATACACAACAAATACAATTAAGGATGACAGACATAATTGCCACCAACAAAAAAGGGGCCAGAAGCACCTTTGCACTTGGTCTCCAGGCTGCATTGTCTGATAAACTTACCTTGAGCCGGGCTCCCTGCAGCAGCCACCCTGCAGCCACTCCCTTCCCTGCACAGCCCGAATTCCTTCTCTCCTCTGCAACCCACTCAGGGTTCTGCAGCTATAGTTCTTCAGGAGGAAGAAAATTGCTACCCTTCCTTCTGTTATTTCTCTTTTCTTACAGCTCACTAAGGATTGTACTTTACACTCTAACTAAATCTATGCCCTGACAATCCAGGAAGCCTTATGTCCAGTGCCCTGCCTGTGGGATGGGCACTTTCACTCTGACCCTGACTGAAATGAGAGAAGGCAGCTACGGGGTGCTCTAACCACACCCGGTGCTGCTGTGCAGGAAACAGGGTCAGCAGGAGGATGGTAGACCCAGACATAGATTTTATAAGGATCCACTGTCGTTGAACCACCCTCACAATACATGCTTCAGTGGCCTTAATTCATGCTGTGTTATCAGAGATGGATTTCACCTGGCGCACATCAAAGCCAACTCCTGAAAGGTTTTATGGCCTCTTCTGCTTGCAGGCAAGTAGCCAAACACCTCAGTCTGGAACGGACCAAAACAGAGAGAAATGAATTCCAGGCCACAAGAAAACTGTGGAGTCCATTTTAATTTTGTGGGGAGAGTCACTAGGAGAACTTAGAATTGCTGGAAGCTAAATATAATTCTTCTTTCCAAAACTGAAAGTTAAAGCAAGAGTAGATTTGACTTGGCTAACAAATTGTTTGAAGCTCATTTTTGTGACATTTGAATTTTCACCTATAAAGGATACTTGGTCTGTGTGTGTTTTAGGTGGTAATGGGAACTGGCATTTCAGCTGGGTTTAGCTTGCACGAATCGTACAATGTGGACGTCGTTGGGACACTTCCTCTGGGGTAGGGACATAGTTTTAAGTAACAGTATGACTTGAATAACAGATCTATTATGGTATCTAACTCCTGCTTTAGTATTCTTGCAATGAAAAAAACTCTTTTTTTCTACATATCACATAGCTGAGGGTTTGGGAGTGGGGTTTGGTGGTTTTTGTTGTGTGTTTGTTTTTTAGTGTGTGCATGGATTGTTTTTTTTTATTCTGATAAAAACATAAAATTTACATTTAATCATTTTTAAGTGTACAGTTCAGTAGTGTTATGTATAGTCATAGTACTGAGAAACAGACTTCTGGAATCTTTTCATCCTATAAGTCTGAATCTCCAGACCCATCACACAGTAACTCTCCATCTCCCTGCCCCAGTCCCCAGCAACCACTATTCTACTTGTTGTCTCTATGAATCTGACTACATAAGGTACCTCATATAAGGGGAATCATATAGTATTTGTCTTTTTTGTGACTGACTTATTTAGTTTAGCTTAATGTCCTCAAAGTTCATCCATATGATAGCATGTAACAGGATTTTCTTCCTTTTTAAACCTGAATAAAAGTAAACAGTATGTTTGTACCAATGTCTGTTTATCCATTCATCATCATTGGAGAATTGTGTTGCCTGACCTCTTACCTGTTGTGAATAGTGTTACCGTGAACATGAGTGTGCAAATATCTTTTCAAGACGTATCTTTTTGGATGTATACCCAGGAGTGAGATTGCCGGATCATGTGATAGTCCTATTTTTAACTTTGTGAGGAACCTCCAGGCACTGTTTTCCATAGTGATTGTACCATCGTACAGTCCCACCAGCAGTAGCATGTGGTGTTCTGTTTTGTTTTGTTTCCTATTGTTTACACGTGTTGGTTTTTAAAATCTCTCCTTGGGTGACTAGGAATTAAGAGCAGAAAGACCTAAATCTAGCCTGCCACCTTCTAGCTGTGTGACCTTGGGCTAGTCACCTATCCCCTCAAAGCCTCAATTTCCTCTCCTGCCAGGAAAGCATGGTAATTAGTACCTATCTCAAGGGCCATGGAGAGTGCTTCAGGACTAACGTGCACACAGCAGTGAGTGTAGCACCTGGCGCCCACTGTAGTGTTCAAGACACAGTAACTGAAAGTTCTGTGGCTCATTATTTCAGCAGCTTTTCTAGTTTCAAATCATATCTTCTTCATTTTTCTGTTTTGTCTAACTCTTTACATCTTGTACTATTCTCTTTACTTGAAGGGCAAGAGTGACTGTGAGCCTCTCCTGGTCTCACTCTGTTCCTCTCACATACTCTGCCTGTCTCTGTATCTCTCTGTGTCTCTATCTTCTATACTATCTCTCTTGCCACCCTCTTCTCTTTCCAAAACAACCAAGTCAAACATTTTCCCAGATATTGTACGCTGACAGAACCTGGCATATTCCATCAGACCTTGCTTCCACTCCCATCTGAGATTCTCGTGGGAAGCACAGGGAGCAGGAGTTGCTCTTTAAGAAAAAGTTCAACCCCCAGAGCAAGTATTCACGGAGGAAGCATCCACGCTGCTTCAAAACAATAAATTGCTATCATGAACATGTTGCTTATGATTCAACTTAAAGGTAGAACATGCTATAGTAATGCTTGCTTTTCTATTTGGGCTCATAATTATCTCAGTTGCTGCTCACAATAACACTACTGACAAATATATACATTATCCCCATTTTACTCAGAAGAAAGTTTATTTATTCTCATTTATTCTGCTGTGTTTATTGAGTGTCTATTAATATGCCAGGGGCACAGCAGTTAAAAGCAAAAGCAAACATATAGAGCAAAAAGGCCTTTGTTCTCATGGAGTTTATTCAACTAGGGGAGAGAGACAAGCAAATAGTAAGGAGAGCCATGAAGAAAAGGGAAGCCAGGAAAGGGATAGGAGGGGCTGGGGTTGCTGTTCTCGGTAGAGTATCAGAGAAGGCGACATTTGAGAGACATGAATGAGGTTTAGTGACTTGCAGTGAGTCCCAGCCTGGACCCAGAACTCAGTCTTCCAATACCCAGTTGTGTGCACTTTCCATTACCTCACACCTGAGTCACTAACATAATTAGTCATGTGATAAACATTGGTCTGTGACTGAATCCAGCAGATAACCTTACTGAATAACCAACCACAAATAATTTGAATAAATTATTTGAATGTTTACACTTAGACTTCTTTTAAAAATCCACATACCACCATAATTTTCTGTTTAATTCTTCCCCTATTGCATTATACCCAAACATGCTTTTCCTTCTAAAAGAGCTAAGTTGGGTTTTTTAAAATATATATGTATTTTACATTGCTGAAACTTGGCTACTCAGAAAGCTTATCTTTCTGGAATTTTGCCCAAAATCAAGCAGGAAACAAATAATGTCTTCCTACCTATCTACATACAGGGTTGGCAAAAAGAAGGTTTACAGTTGTTCATATGGGAAAATATATAATAATTAATAACTAATAATACAAGAATAAACTGTTTTGCCTGCTCACAACTGTAAACCTAAACATACTTTTACCCGACTCTATATAACCATACTGTTTCAGTTATCTGTGAGTCTTATTGCCAAATAACAAACAGCTCCAAAACAGTGGCTTCCAGGAGCAATTTATTTGCTCACAATTCATCAATCTAGGTAGAGCTCAGCTGGGTGATTTTGCTGGTCTCATGCAGCTGTAGGTTTCTGAAGGTGTGACTGGAGGATCCAAGAGGACTTTGCCCAATGTCTGAACCCTCAGCCAGCAAGCTGGAACTGCTGAGGGCTGGCTGGCATCTTCTCTCCACATGCTGTCTCCAGCAGGGTAGACAAACTCTTTCCATGGTGGCTCAGGGCAGGACAGAAAAGCAGAAGCCACCTGGCCTCTTAAAGCATTTGCACAACTTCACTTTCTCCACATTATCTTGGTCAAAGCAAATCGCAAGTTTCAGCCAGAGGGGAAACAGATTCCACCTCCACATGGGAAAGCAGTACATACAATGATGGGAGGAATTGCTGGTCATATTTGAGAGCAAACTACCACACTTATTAGCGACACACACATAAATATATACACAACAGTGTCCAGAAAGTGACAGTTGACTAGTAAAGATACCAGTTGTGGCAATATATCCTGTTTTTTGGTTTACTTTCCTTAACTCATTCCAAAATAAATCCTTTTCTCAAATTCTTATTCCTCAGACCCAAAGCTGCTTCCAAGCCTGCCCTCTTGGTTTGTTTATATAGCAAAGTGTAAGGGAAATACCTAAGTTTTATAGTCAGATACCCCCCTGGGTTTGACTCCATGCCCCATCTTGGGCAAATTACTTGACATCTGTAATCATCAACTGGGATAATAATGGTACCTATCTAATAGGATTGAGATGACAAATGAGATGACATTAGTCAAGCATGTAACACATAATCCAGGCTGTATATATGTTACGTTTCTTTCCTCTCTCCCTCTCCCTTTCCTTTCCTTTTTCCCCAGAACTTGAGACATCCCCTTTTGTCACTGTGATATGACATAGTAAGAGAAATAGGCACAGGGAGGTGGGTTCTTCATGGTTTTTGTTTATTCAGTTGATGAGCTGTTTGACCTTGGGCAAGTTGCTTTACCTTACTATGCCTCATTTTTCCTATCTGTAAAATGGCCATTACAATGGTGCCTACCTCACAGGGCTACTGGAGATAAATAAGCACAGAACTTGGCACAGAGGAAACACCAAATAAAAAACTGTTATTATAAGAATAATAATACTGTGTATCAATTAATTAATTGTTGTTATTGTTATTATTTAGCCCAGTGCCTTGAATTGGAGCAGGAGGCTTTGAAAACCTCTATTGCTCTCTCCCCCAGACCATTCTAGGGAATCCCTATTCTTTTCTTTTAGAACAAAGTTTCCAACCCATAAGAATGGACCACAAAAATCAGATTGCCTATTGTGGGGCTTCAGGAGTCACACTTTTGGCTCCTTCAGACTCCCAGGTTTCCCAGGTGAGACTCAAGGAGTATAATTTGTTGCTGCTCCTTTCCCATGTTAGAAACTCACCTAGGATCCTGGGAAGAAGCAGAGCCCTTATGTGAAATAACAAGGGATGGCAGTGAGTGCCTGCTGTTGCTCAGACAGTACTTCTCCTCTGAGATAAAACTTGTCCGGCACCCTCCCTGCCCTCGGACTTTGGTTCAAATGTCTTGTGGCATCAGACACTTTGCTGACCCTCTCTTCTTCCTGTTCTATGTCTTACTTACACCTACTGTACAGGTGCCATGAGGTATAAGGTTACTATTTTTCTAAATAAACCAGCATCTGATCTCTGCTGATAACCCCTTCACCTGGTACCTGGGGTTGGGGCCCGGAAAGAACCTCTGTGTGTCCAGGACGGCCCTCCTTTTTGCCAAACTAGAGCAAACAAATATCCAAGCATTGATTAACTCCTTTGCAAATGATTCCCCTCTAGCATGTTCCCCTTTAGTTGCATGTTTTTTCCCCAGTGGCCACTGCACTTGTGATAAATTCCACTTGATCTTTCAGGCTACTACCTCCAGCCAATCCAGACACCAGCCTCTTCCACCTCGTGTACGTGGATGCCATTGCCATAGCCATTGTTGGATTTTCAGTAACCATCTCAATGGCCAAGACCCTGGCAAATAAACATGGCTACCAGGTTGATGGCAATCAGGTAAAACCCGTTAATTTCCTGCAGCTGCTTCATAGTGATACAATCATCATGCTCTGCTATGAAAGGCAGATGAACTTGATTTCTCTGTCTTGGTAGAAAATTTTGTAAGTTTGATGATGGATATATTTGAAGCATGAATTTATTCAACACTACAATTTTTTATAATTTATGTGTATTTGATCATCAGAACACTGAGATACGGAGTCCAACCTCACCTCACAGGCAGAGGTCAGCTAGACAGGTGAAATCTTCAGTCTGAGGTTTTCAATTTACCATACTCCTATTGATGTTATCACTATATTTTTGCTTTTTATTTTTTAATTGTGTTTCAATTATGGTTGTCATTCAATACATGTTATCACTTCTTAAAGCTCACAGATTGAGAATAAAATATTTTCCCAGAACCATTTTTACTCCACAGGAAGGCTTCTCTTTGGTCATTAGGCTTGGAGTATGTGATTCATAACTCACACTCCACAGTAGATTCTTTGTCACCATCTCCTATAACATAGCTACAGGTGAGGTATTTATTCTGGGTACCACTAGCTATAATTTGGGCATGACACTGTCTGTTTTAACATGCTGTGTGTTTCTAAGAGGAACCTAGATACTCCTCATTCATGTGACATACAGTGATCCAAGCAGGACGACCAGAAGTGGCCCTCAGAACAGGACTCACTCACTGCCCTGGGAAGACACTGGTGTGGACTCCTAGCTGAGCAAGAGCCAGGCATTCAAAAGATGTCAGTACTGTACACCATAATCCTATGTGCCTTTCATTTAAACAACAAGAATATTTTGTCTCTTTTGTTGTGGTTCTTTTTTTTTTAAGCATTATGTATTTGTGTAGAGAGTGTTTGGGAAAGAGGGGACTGAGCACAGCATTTATCTCCAACATTAAAAATTCAAAGTTTCCCCTCACTTTAAATTATACTAAATAGCTCATACTAAACAAATTCTTATATCTGAAAAGAGAATGAAGAAATAGCCTGTACTGCTGAAAATGTGTATTGTATGGGCCATTACACCTTTCTTTATAAGGAATAACTGATTTCTTTTGTGCTTTGTTTCCACGTGGAAAAGGAGCTCATTGCTCTGGGACTGTGCAATTCCATTGGTTCACTCTTCCAGACTTTCTCAATTTCATGCTCCTTGTCTCGGAGCCTTGTTCAGGAGGGAACTGGAGGGAAGACACAGGTATGTATACCACTGGCCTCTCAGGATTTGGGTGGTAATTACATTTTAATGCCTTGGTTCTAGTCTGACCCCCAAGCTACTCTGCCTGGAAGCTCCAGTGAGCTGCACAGTGAATCAGAGGAAGGTATGATTGATTAAAGCAAATCATAAGGAGCTAAATCTATAAGAAGGAGGACTACTGTCCAGTTAAATAAAAAAATTATACTTGCTACCAGTAAACCTCCAAGTTGAGACCTAGGATGTTAGCATGAAAGCCTGGGAACTTTCTGTGTCAATGCAACATTCTGCATTGATGGAAATATTCAGTATTTGCACCATCCAATATGGCAGCCACGATCCACATGTGGCTCTCAAACACTTAAAGTGTGGCTAGTGCAGCCAAGACCTGAATTTTAAGTTCATTTAATTTTAATTTTTAAATGTAAATACTACACATGGCTAGTGGCCACCAGATTGGACAGCACAGTCTTGTCTGTAGTCTTCTGGCCCTTGCGGGTCTCAGATCAGCACCAGACCTCTCCTTTTCCCCATTATGGCAAGAATATTTCAGTCAGGGTGTTTAAGCATTTCAGCTTCTGTTTAAAAGCTATAAGAGGAACTAGAACTTTGGAGAAGTAGGAAGAACTTACAGGTTTATGTAATGGTTTGGATGACTTGTTTGAATCCATATTTTCTTGATCGTCCCACATTGATTATCAAAAGACTCAGACCAACCTATGCCGGCCTCTTACTCATCTCATAAAAGCTCCTTCCATGTCTTTTCTTACTCAGCTTGCAGGTTGTTTGGCCTCGTTAATGATTCTGATGGTCATATTAGCCACCGGATTCCTCTTTGAATCATTACCCCAGGTGTGTAGCTTGGACTTGGTGTGAGATTTTCCATGTGTACAGATTTTGCTATATTATTTGTTTATATTTTGGGGGGCTGTCTCATGGGTTTTTACTGTAACCCTAGCACGATGGTTTGAAAAAGGTCCAAGGCTAAGACCAAGATCCTGCTCCAAAATCTACTGGTCCCTGGGACCTTGGGAAAGCCATCTCAGCATCTCTGGGTCACAGATAAACCGTTGACTGGCTAATCTCCAAGGTCCCTTCTCTCTTTGATCTTCTCTGACCTTATACTTCTATTTCAAATCTGATATGGCCTACATCCATATGACATTGTTTTACTGATATATTTAATCTAGTAGAGATTAAAAACAATATAGAGAAAATCATAATGTAGAAAGACCATGGGTGAAATAATTCCTTCAATACCAAGTTTAATTCTGAACCTCTTGACTACCATGCAGGTTTGCTGCTAGAATATAAGCCTGGTTTTCCAAGGCTCATTTTAGCTAATCAAGTCCTGAAAATCCAGGTGTTCATGGCTCCAAATGTACCGTCACTGCCACGTAGGAAGTGAGTGGGGAGAGGACATGGGAGGGCAGCAGGAGGACAGTGAGGAGCCAGCAAAGGGAGTTCTTGGACACAAGAGGAGAGACAAGCATGGATGTGCTGTATTTCAGGCTGTGCTGTCTGCCATTGTGATCGTCAACCTGAAAGGAATGTTTATGCAATTCTCAGATCTCCCCTTTTTCTGGAGAACCAGCAAAATAGAGCTGGTAAGTAACAAAGGTCACTGTTAGGTGAATATGTCATAGCCAACATATGGATTAGTGCCGATAAAAATACGAGAGGTAAGTTAGTACAGTCAGTTGTTATATGCAGTATCTAGTTAAGCAAAGTTAGGTACCATGTGTGTATGTGTGTGAGTGTGCGTGACTCTAGGAAGTTTTTAGCAGGATTCTACATAAAGCTTTCTGTCTTTTGTTCAGACCATCTGGCTTACCACTTTTGTTTCCTCCTTGTTCCTGGGATTGGACTACGGTTTGATTACTGCCGTGATCATTGCGCTGATGACTGTGATTTACAGGACACAGAGGTAAGTGCACAGACTGGAATGGGTGTGAGTGTCCTGCCTGAGATGGCAGTGTTGACTTTAAATGTACTTGTCGACAGACTGTGAGTGTCTTGACTGTGGAGGCATGCTCCTGGAGTCCAGCATCAGGCACATGGTGTGTTCTCTGAATGCTTATTGAGGGAATCCACCCAGAAAACCATCTAATATTTGTATTGTATATTCTAACTCACAAAGAAGCACTTGCATCTACATGCTAAGAAGGACATAGTACAAGACCGTGGAATGTTGGATCAAAGACCTTAAGACATATTCTGGCTTTCAAAGCTCTCTGACCTTGAACAACTCACTGAACCTCACTGGGCCTCAATTTCTCAAACAAAACTTAAGAAAACTTCTTTGGTAACTGGAGATTTTTGTTTTCTCCCCACCCACATTAGAGACTCTTAGAAACAAAAAGAAAACCTCTTCTTTTACTTTAGAGTTAGAGTAAGAAGACAGTTCTACCTGCTGAGTGAAATGAGAACTTGAGTTACACGTGGCATGACTTGAATTCTGCACAATTCATTTTTGCCCTCATCTTTAAATGCCCAAGTCTTTTGTCCTGACCAGGTCATTGGTGTGGTATGGTGTGTATGGTGTGTACGTGTGTAGTTGTATGGTATGAGCATGCAGTTGCATTGTATATTGTGTGTATGTGGAGGGTGTGTGTCATATGTAGTGCAGTGTGTGGTTAGTGTGATGTGAGATGTGTTTGTTGTATGGGTGAATTGTGTACGTTGGGGTTGAAGTGAAGGGTCTGTGTGGTATGAGGTGTGTGAGAAGTGTGAGACTTGGAATGGCACTGGGAACATGACGTATGTGGAGCCCTTCTGCAATGGCACTGTATAGGGATCAAATATCCCTGAACTTACTAGCAAATCCATACATGAAATGTGCAAAACCTTATGTTTCAATTACATACTGGGTCTCAACACAATGCTATATTTTAACACATGTCACTCTCTATCTTCAGTCCAAGCTACAAAGTCCTTGGACAGCTTCCTGACACAGATGTGTATATTGATATAGACGCATATGAGGAGGTAAGACCTTTTCTGTCATTTTAAATGGCTGTAAGCTGTAAGCATGTGATGTAATTGGCTGACTAATTTTATTTTTACCTAGGACAAAAAGTGGAAGTGAAAAGAAGGGAAGTGTAGTGGTCAAAGTGAAAAACCTGAAAAACTTACAGCCTGGATTCAGTTTTGTAGCTTGTACTATACCATACATTAATTACTCAACCTCCTAATATTTATTTTTCCACTTTTTAAAATGAGGCTAAGAATTTATTGTTTGAATTAAAGTATATATTTACAAAATTCTGAAACTGAGAGGATAGTTTGTATGTGCATGATTTTTTTCTGATGAATTTAAACTGATGGTAAAATATTAATACTAACCATGTAAAATACAGGTTTTTGGGCTATAAAAGTCTTCACTCATTTTTAATGGTTAAAATTAGGGCTTAAAATTTCCTTGATTTTTGAATGTTCTTTTCTAATGTGGAATCTCAAAGACTTTTATAAAATCTTTTAAAACTAGTTTTGTCTGTTTGTTTTGTTTCCTGCTTGGGAAGAAATTCTCAGATTCACTATAAGGTATTAGGAAATGAGATTGGTGTTAGGGTTACTATCTTCTCCTCCTTCCAAAGAACTATATGCAGAATTACTTGTTTCCAAACTGCATTCTAGAGTTCGAGGCTTCTTGATAAAATATTCACTCTAATTCACTTGGGTTCATTTCTATTCCTGCCTGCATTCCATGAATGAACCAATACAAACCTGTGCTAACTTTATTTGCCTGCTTCCCACAGTCTAAATATTTTTCAGTCCCTTTTCTTTGTGTTTTATGGTAAAAGTGAAACACAGGAAAATTATTAAATGGGAAGATGTGCATTTTTAAAGGATTTCTTCTCAGTACTCCTTCCTCCAGAGCATTAGTAGAGTGATATTATTTGATCCAAACAATATTAAGAGGGCCCTTAGCAACCTTTGCATGAATTTTCAAGTTGGAAGCAGGAGGCAACTCTAGTTTTGATTCTGAAATATTTCCATATGTATTACTAACATTTTGTTTCTCAGGTGAAAGAAATTCCTGGAATAAAAATATTCCAAATAAATGCCCCAATTTATTATGCAAATAGTGACTTGTATAGCAGTGCACTAAAAAGAAAGGTGAGTCACAAGATATTAATTTTATATAATTACTGTCTATATACATGTATATGTAACCTTTCAAAAACATTTTTAAGAAAAAGAAGTGAAAAAATAATTTTAGATTTCTTCTTTTGAGATCATATGGGTTCCTTTGGTCATGATTAGAACTCAGCCTCACACTGCCCAGTATATAGGAAAACCTCACAGTCAACCCACAGAGTCTCTTAAATATCTCTTAGAATCTGAGAAATCTAAGTTTGGAAAATGCTACTTTAAGTTCTCTTCAATACTTTAGCTTCAGGTTGTCTTGAATCAAGACCAGGAATAAGAAAGGGTACTAATGGTCTTTTAAAGAGGGAGTCACTCAGCTCAGGGAACCTGAGGGCAAAGTAGAGAAAGGGTTGGGGTGATAACCTGAGATAGAAAACCATCAAATGGGGAAGATTTAAAGATTAATTGCATTTGCATGAGTTCCTGGGAGCCAAGAAGTGGTTTTGTGTGATTGCTTTTCTGTAAAGACTGGAGTGAACCCAGCCCTTATCCTGGGAGCAAGAAGAAAGGCCATGAAGAAGTATGCAAAGGAGGTCGGGAATGCAAACATGGTCAATGCGACCGTCGTCAAAGCGGTGAGTGGTCTCTTCATTGCACTTTTCCTTCTCTCCCGATCCACAGTGGCCCCGCCTTTATTCAAGATTGAAGTTATAACACAGCATGAAGTTCCTAAGATAGGAAAGTTTAGAAACAATATAACTATTCTCTATGTGTTAAAGATGCCTGATAAACTCAGTAATGAGATGTTTCTGAAATAAGTAGTGATATGGGCCCAGGAAAACATTGTTCTAAAAAATAAAAATCACACAGTACCTTAATAAATTTTATCATTAGTACCTTGTCATAGATTCATTCAGCTTATAGTAAAAGAACTCAAAGGTTGATTTTTACTGTTCAGGCTTATGTAACTTATGGTCTATCATGCTGAAATTAATGGAATTATTTTAGGAGCTATGGAGAAATATATATGATTACTAAGGAGAATGGATTTCATTGGACAAAAAAAAAGGAAAAGAAACAGAGCTAAAATCAAATATTATATACACATCTTTTTTGGTAACATTACAAGGCTGGGATATGGCAAATATTTTAGAAAAGATCTGATATAATCAGTAGCTTAAGACTCTATGGACTGATTTTTTCATAAAACTTTCAGAACCGAAATGTGATTTGTTCATAGAATTCCGGTGTGATTTAATTTTTGGCATAGGATGCAGAAGTAGATGGAGAAGATGGTACGAAGCCTGAAGGAGAAGATGATGAAATCAAGTACCCCCCAATAGTCATCAAGAGCACCTTCCCTGAAGAGCTGCAGAGGTTCATGCCCCCCGGGGATAATGTCCACACCGTCATTCTGGACTTCACACAAGTCAATTTTATTGATTCCATTGGTGTGAAAACTCTGGCAGGGGTAAGCATCAGTGTGAACAAGTCATTTAAAATCTCTGTATCCAGTTTTGCCATCAGTAAAATCAGAGTTGAACTAGGGTCCCTTTCCAACTCTTAAAAATTTTTTTTGTTTTTTGTCAACTTTTGATTATGGAAAATTTCAAAAATAATCAAAAGTAAAAAGTATAGTATAATGAACACCCCCACATAATTATTACTCAGCTTCAACAATTATCAATTTATGATTAATCTTACTTTACTCATACCCCATGCCCATTTTCCCCTTCTCTTATTTTGAAGCGCATGCCAGTCAACACATCATCTGTAAATAATTTAGTATATATTTCTACAAGAAGATTTTTTAAAGTAATTTTTATTATACATTTATTACACATAAATAAAATTTAACAAGAATTCTTTGATATCTCTGATTAAGACTGTCCATATAAAAACAAAAGAAATAAACAATCATTTTTAAATGATTAGCTAAAAAATGCATAATTATTGAAGCAAAGTAGTTCAAGTGAATGTACTAGAGTGTCTTATGTCAGTGAAATACATATTGGTAAAAAGAGACTTGTATCTGGGACAGTCAAGAGAAACTAAACTTTATTTCAACATTATTACAGATTGTAAAAGAATATGGAGATGTCGGTATTTATGTGTATTTAGCAGGATGCAGTGGTAAGTACACTTCTAGAATGAGGAGAAATAGTAATATTTTTATTTTTCTCTTTTTTTAGGAAATATTTCCCCTTAATTTTGGTTTTTGGTGAAAATGAAACTTTTTCTTCTGAAAATCACTGTAAAGCTAGCCCTGAAATTAGCCACATCCAGAAACTCCTATCACTGAGCTACTAGTGGCAGGCCTCCTGAACTGGAGTTGGTGAAAAGGAACTAACAAACCATTGTACTGGGCTGGTATATTTTTCAGTAATTATTTAATGGCTGCCATAAACATAGTTATATAAGATCATTTAGGTTTTTACATACAATGTCTGCTGTTTTTTTATATTAAATTTTGGTTAAAACAGTGTTTGAAAATGAAGTGCTTGACAGCATGCTCTGTAGGCAGTCTGACCTTGCTGATGTGCCTAATGAAACAGCCCCTATAGAGACTTTCCACGTTGCAAATGCATTTGCCTTTTAACCAGGAGAATGTAGCAATGTGCTACACACATTCAAATGAAACACATACATACCTGAGTAGTCATCACAGTACTGTCTATAAAAACAAAAGACTGGAAACACTCAACTATCACACAAAAGGGACCAGTTAAATTAACTAGGCTACACCTACAAGATCGAATACCATGTAGTCATTAAAAAAATTACGTGAAAAAAATAAATGTTTCAGAATAATATAAATTCAGAATAATATAAATAGTGTGCTTTCTTTTGGGTAAGAAAGGGGTAAAAATAAGAATATTTGTTTATATATTTACTTATATTTGCATAAATACATACTGGAAGAATACACAAGAAAATAGTAAAAGTAGCTTCCTGCAACTGGGGGTGTGATGTCATGGGTACAGGGATTGGAGTGAGATTTTTTATTATATCATTTTAATATTTGAACTGTATGAAAGTGTTACTTTTTATAATGTTCAAGATTGATACCCAAAATGTGGACTAATTTTCTTTTCCTCTTTTTTAGCACAAGTTGTGAATGATCTCACACAAAACCTATTTTTTGAAAATCCTGCCTTATGGGAGCTGCTGTTCCACAGCATTCATGACGCAGTTTTAGGGAGCCAACTTCGAGAGGCGCTTGCAGAACAAGAAGCCTTAACTCCTCCACCCCAGGAGGATACAGAGCCCAATGCCACTCCTGAGGCATGAGGAACTCAACCTGGGATGGGGTATGAGCCTCTCCTGAAATTACTCATTTACACATTTTAAATACCAGAGAATAGATTTTTTTCCAAAGGGTAAATACAAGTAGTCAAGGCTTGATTTGGAGGGTGAATGATGCCTAGCAAGATGTGTCTTACTTGTGTGTGTGTGTTTTAATTGACTACTTCCAAGATAAATTGGTCTCTCACCTGTATTTATTGTACAGTGACATTTCTGTTACTTTTTAGTATTATCTTTGTCAGCCAAGCACTTAAGAATTTTTTCCTTTTAAGTACCTTACCTACAAATTAGATATGCTGTCACCAGATGGGTAGTATGGTTCCTTGCTTTTGTGCTTGCTGGTCTACAGATTTTCTGTAACTAGAGTTATCAAACAGTAGTGGCATACCCACAGTTTTCTGGAAGTTCTTCTTTCCAAATAACCATTTGTTTTTATAGAAGCAATGTAAGTGCATTACAGAAAAACTAGACTAGCAAAAATAAGAAAATTAAAATATTATATTGCTACCACTCAAAGATTATTGCTACCACCTTAATGTATCCTTTCAGATCTTTATGCATACATATTTACATCTTTTAACCAAAATAAGATCATACTCTACAGTGTCTGTAACCTATTTTTTTCTCATTCCAGAACATTTTTACCTCAGACCATATTCAAATTTCCCCTACTTGTCCCCAAATTTGTCATTGATTTGTCCAAACTAGTATCCATTGTGTGACCTTACACCATAACTGGTCATGTCCCTTTAAGTCCCTAAGTGTATCTTAATCTAGCACAGTCCCTTTTGGGATGGCATGGACTTGTTAATGAGCCTGGGGCAGTTGTCCTGGAGAATCCCGTACTGGTCATGTATCTACGTGCTTCCTGAAGGTGTTATGTAGCTTGTCCTTTTATTGTCTGAACTATTTGTGATCTAGAAGTTACATCTATAGGCCTCATGGATTTGAATAAAACATTTTTTGCTAGAATATATCATAGATGAGACACAGGCTTCAAATTGCAGCACATCAGAAAAAAACACACTATGTAGTTGACCCTACCATTAACAGGACAGCCTAATCCCCCAACTGTGTTTTTACCTTTGTGGTTAGTGAATTATCTGCATGGTGTTCCTTTAGCACAGAATGAATTCCCAGTTCCCCGTTAGCCATTCACCTGGGAGTTTTAACATCTAGTGGTAATCTTTGCCTAAATCAGTAAATATTAAGGTTTGTGAATTTTTTCTTCAATTTTCTTATTTCTTCTGCATTTATTAGTTGGTGTTTGTATGTAAATTATTATAGCTTTTCTTCCTCAACTTGAGCTATTTAGTCATCCTTAAATACAGTTCTTACTGGAAAGGCAGGTTTGTTTTTTCCATTTAATTATCAAATTCAAAGTAAGAAGTTGGTTTCATAAACAGATGGTGACAAATTAGGTTCTTTTCAATTTCTTTTTTGGTGTAATTATGGACTCATGAATTTTCATATTTTAATGTGTTTCAGTCTGTTAGTTATTCTTTTTGGTGCTAAAATTGTCACAACTGTGACCAGTAGGAACCCCTAGAAATGTTGCTAATAGTGAAGTAGCCTGAAGACCACGTATTTAAGAAAACTAACTCCATTCCTTAGAAGTCCGTAAAAGTTATTTGGTTAACTCTTCATCAAACTCAGTTTTAAGCCTTTGAATGAGTAAGATGCTTATTTTCAAGTACTCTTTATAGTTGTTCCAAAGAGCAGGGGAGACCATTAAGATAATTTGTCACCAAAAGTTCTTATTCTTACAATTAGAGAGATCTAACAGATCACTCTAATCTAAAGCACAAGTATTAATTGGCTAACCTGCCTAAGGCCTCCCCTGCTAAGATTTCCTGCTAATATTCAGTTTGTCTTTTTTATATGTTTGTTCTTTTTTTTAATGTTTTCTTATTGATTCCTTGTTTTAGTTTTCATGAAGAAAACACTGGCCGGAGAAAAGTGGTCACATCCCAGGAAAGTACTATGCTAGCATAGGTCTACTCAAAACCAAACTCTGTGGTTTGTTTGCTTTAACTCCAATGAGGTTTCTCATTACTTTACTAATTTAATTCAAAGTAGACCACTTCTTTCTAATCAATTCTTTACCTAGATATACAGGGAAATTAGATATACATTGTTATTTCCTTGGCCATCATCACACACAAGATCCAGTACATCTGCATTCTGATACAGACTGCCTTCTGAAAGAGCATGTAGTTGTAGAGCCTCAGCTTATACTAGAAACTTTTGTAAAAGGGCCTGCATCATTTCAGCCATTTAGGATTTTAAACAATGCTACAGAATTTTTCATTGTATATCCCTTAGCACCAGCCTTCAACAAATGCTTTTCACATAGTGGAAACCCAAGTCCTAGTTCTGATAGGTTGAAAGTAGTGTACAAAAAAAGTATGTCTGTATCTTACAAATTTGTATTTTGACTTTAATGTTTAGCCTAGTTTGAATAGAATTCTACCATGTACATCAAAAGCACTGAAGTCTTACTGAAGGGAAATGTTTTTGCTTCAGCATGTTTCTGAGAATCTAAAAATGCACTTCAGAATGTATTTTATCTACATGTAAAAATTTTGGAATGTTTTACTTAGAATTATTTCATCTAGTGGAAAATTTCCTGGCCTCTTTCTAGTCAAGTTTCCTCTCTATCTTCTCTCTGGACTTTAATAGCTATTAGTGTATGCCTGTCTGTGTTTTTCAGCCCTGATTCAAATTCAGATTCTTGCTGCCCTATCAAAATGGACATAACATACATCCATCAGTAAACATAGGGACTAGCCCTATTTTATAGTAGTAGGGGACAACCCGGTTTTCAGGAAGGTCCCATATAGACAAATGCTTTGTCTTTCTCAAATCCTACATAATATGACAGTGGTTGATCTCTACCTCATGGAGGGGTGGAATGTTTGAAAACAATGTGAACCAGGGCTCAGGGAACTCCTATTCATGTCATAGACATTGACTCTGCATAATCATATGGCAGCTGGTAGTGGGATCCCAATTGCCAATCTCATCTGCAGTGGGACTCAAAGAAACAGTTAAAGATCTGAATCTTCTATAAGCCCTGGGAGTAGCTCACTTTGTAGTTTTCAGGTAACATCTAAAATATCCACTCCATGTGGTTTGACCCTGTATCCTTACCTGTTCAACAGAAAGGAGGTGCTTGCCTCCAAAGGTACATTGAGAAAATGAGTATGCCCTCCTGTGTGCATGGAGAGGGCAGCAAACCCAGAGAATCTGCCCTGGAGTGGGTAGGTGTATTTTTCTGTGTTTTAGGGGGTGAGGGTGGGGGGTGTGCCCTTGTGTGGGGGTGAGGGAGGGAATGCTATGTGGTGGGGAAGGCTTTATCTACTATGTCTGCCCCTTTAAAGGTAGTAAATCAATTTAAATTCTAAGATCAAATAAAACTTTAGTGAGACTGTATGCTTTAATGAGTGCAAAAAAAAAATGTTGGTCCTTTTTAGTATACCTTTCAGGAATGCTTTTAGGATTCAGTTTGTTTAGATTCTTGATATGGTTTGAGTGCTGATAAGAGTTGATATGAGAACTGGTAAAAGTACCATCTAATTCTCCAAACTAAAATGCATATAGCCAACCAAAATGCATTCAGTGGTTTTGAAACCCCTCAAATCCCAATAAAATGTTCAAAAGCTAGCTGCCTGCTTATTGACATGAATGTAATCAAGTCTGAACACCTCACAAATCCATCTTGCCTTTGAAAAAGACCCACCAGCTTTTTCATTGTACTGGTATATGGTATTTACTTTATGTAACAGGTGAACCTCACCGTTGTGGAAATTAAATTTTTATAAATCTGATCACATTTTTAAATGTTATATTTTTTAAAGTATCACTGCAGTATTATTTTTCTATTCATAAATCCTTTGTGTTACCTATTAGCACCCTGATGTATATAAACATGCATATATACATTTTAGCTGGGGTCACTGGTTAATGTATATTTTATCTTCTTAAATATGGTATAGATATGCTGATCTATATAGTGTTTATGCTATCTGCATATACACGCCTGGGCAGGGACATCTGTTTTACAATTTATTGTACATCTGATGTGTTGTCAGTTAGCTTTTTGTCATGTACCTAAGTGAGATGTCAAGATTTAGAGCCTGTAACATGTCAACCTGAATGAAGTCAGCGTATCCAATTTGAGTTGTCTCAAACTGGCACATATGATGTATGTGACTACATGAAAAACTGGTAAAGAGTGTGTTCTCACCGCTTACATTTATTAAAACATTACAAAAATGTACATCATTAGTCATTCACTTGAGCATATTTTATTATAAGCAGAACCTAGATATGGTTTGGTCTATTTTATACCTCATGAAAGACTAGGGCAGGCTTAGGGAAGAAAAATTTTCTGATGAGTTTCACAAACATGAAAAACCAAGAGAGTATTGGTTGGATTTTATGAATAAAGGGCTTTAATTTTTCAGCTTGAAACTTTCATGTTTTAAATATTTCAATATTATACTTATAGCATTTTCTATGTTGTCAACCTTTTGTGAATTTAATGTATACAGCTCTATTTTGCATTACTTACTTATGAATACTGAACTACAATAAAAATATTCTTTATTGTGCCTGGGTCTCTATATTTGGAGGGAGGGGATTGTGGTGGAAAAGGGGAGGGGATTTGGTGGTGTTACACAAGAAATGATTTTAAAGAGATCTGTTGAGAATTTTAATGCAACTTTTATCAAGAAACGCCTTACTGTAGACCAGTAGTCTAACAGCTTTACCAAAATTTAAACCATTAATTTATAAAATGGAAATAAGTATTTCTCTGTATGAAGCCAATTCCTGATTTTCTAAATTAGATTATTATATGTATACACTTTTCTTTCTGCTTTATTACTTCACTGGTCATTAAAAATCAACAATTCTTTTTTAAGATTTTATTTATTTTTAGAGAGGGTAAGGGAGGGAGAAAGAGGGAAAGAGTCATCAATGTGTGGATGTTCCCCACATCCCTGGGTTGCCTGGGGACCTGGCCTGCAACCCAGGCATGTGCCCTGACTGGGAATCGAACCAGTGACCCTTTAGTTCGCAGACCAGCACCCAATCCACTGACCCACACCAGCCTGAGCTCAACAATTCTTGATTAATTCAAAATCAAATCAAATAGCAAAGCAAAACATATATCAGATGCTTCTTCCCTTTAAAAAATAAGTTTGGCTAAAGCCTTATTATTTAACACACTAGGGAAAAACTATGAAATGCATGTAGTCATGTGCCTAGATGGGCTATTCTTATGAGGGCAGAAGAGCACACTGGGTATGAGCATAGCAGATGGAGCTGACAAACTTCAACTTGAATCCTAGCTCTGCTACAAGTCAATTTGGTAGCAAAGATTTGCATTCATTAGATCAAGATCTATCAGATCCACCCCTCTGGGCAGATACTGGGAGGATACAATGACATATGTATAGCACCCAACCAATACATGCCCAAAACATATATGCTCTCAGCAAGCACTTTATGATATGGGACACTTAAATGGTAGTGGGTCAAAAAACTGCCAACATACACTATAATAAGCCTTTCTGACCAATGATATTAGCTATCACCTTCTATTGTACTATAGAGAAGACATATCTGAAAAGCATGTAAGTTTGAAACCATTTATTTTTGGTGTGAAGTGGTTATTAACAAGTCTATATAAGCTTAGGATTCCAATTAAAAGAAGTGTTTCATGAAAGCTTTCAGGGCTCAGTTGTATGTCATATAGCGTGGAGTAGCACTGAATTTGGCATAGGACTTAATGACCTTATTTACAGCCTCCAAGAAATCTTTCTCAGTAGCAATTTTTCTCCGTGCTCTGATGGCAAACATACCAGCTTCTGTGCAGACACTTCTAATCTCAGCACCTTTCAAAAAAAAAAAAAAAAAAGATAGGCTTAATTAAAGCAGACAGGACAGACAGACCAGCAAATATAGACAAGACCTTTGCACCTACCAGTGCTATTTGGACACAGTCGTGCTAACAGCTCAAATCTGATATCTCTTTCAACGCTCATTGAACGTGCATGAATCTTAAAAATGTGAGTCCGACCCTAAAAATAGAGGAATTGAAAAATATTACAATGGAAAACATCACAGGAAGAAAAAATTTCAAGAATCTCATTTCTAAAAAGAAATTATTTTCTTACCTCAAGATCAGGTAAGCTAAATTCAATCTTCCTATCCAGTCTCCCTGGCCTCATCAGTGCTGGATCCAAAGTGTCAGGTCTGTTAGTGGCCATGAGCACTTTAATGTTGCCTCGAGGGTCAAAGCCATCTAGCTGATTGATCAATTCCAACATTGTTCTCTGTACTTCATTGTCACCTCCAGCACCATCATCAAAACGAGCCCCTAAGACAAAAGGAAACATACATCCAGTCACAGCAACACTACACCAACTTGAAAGTACTGCAGTCTCGGCTCACATCATGCCCTCCAGTGCAAGTGAATAGCCAGTTCAAGTAAATCCTGTAAGAACTGCCTGATTCTCACAAAACTAATTAGAAAGTGAATCTTTCAAGACTCACAGATTTATTTAATATAAGCTCCTCTAAAGTATTTTTAATTATCTTTAAGGAATTTTGTTCCTGAAATCACTCAAGAACACCTCCGTTGTATACCTGGACCAGGCGGCAGAATACACACAAACTTTAGAACTGTAATGTAAGAAACTGCCATACTCTTCTAAATTTCTCAAAACTGTCCTTAAAAATAAGGCTAAATCTGCAATACAACAGAAATACAACTTACACTATCACACTATTTTGGATACATTAGAGTACTCACAGTTAATCTCAGTCTCTCATTTCAACCAAAATAGCAAAACAAAACAAAAAGCCTCCAAATATATACTTTTATTTTTTAATTGTATATATACAGTTGTATTTATGTACTATATACATTATAACAAAAAATTAAAAATTGAGATTAAGATTAAATATGAGAAAAAATTCTATTATTTTTTTCCCGCACCATAATACTGTTTTATACACAACCCACTTAGGAAAGCATAGCTTCAGAAAATCCTGACGGCATAAGGCTTATGGCTTATTCCAATGATACTATAAAAATGACTTCAGAGTCACCACACTGCATCAATACACTGTGCTCAAATTAACCACTTGAAGACATTAACTACAGGCGTCCAAGCCCAACACATCCATCCAGTATGAAAGGATGATTCCAGGTAACATAACCACATTCCCCAAACAGTGTTGCAAAGTTCACCATATTTTCAAGTCGTTTTTGGCACTAAGTTCATTAAATAACAAATATCTGCACATATATTCTCCAACTGGTAAGGGTTATTACTCTTACAGACTGAAACAACAGTGAAAGCCTATAGAGCAGTTTAGTTTTCAAAGTCTATCACATTTATTACTTACTTAAAGCTCTCAAAAACCCATGAAATAAACAGGGTAAGAATCATCATGCCCTTTATAAGATGAGAGAACTGAAGTTCAGTTAGTTATAAATAATTTGTCTAGATCACACAAGATAATATGTATTTCATCAGATCTATGAAGCTAACAGTAACATTATTTTTCTGTACACTTTATAAAATACCACCACCAATGGAATGATAGTAAAGTACAAAGGTAAAGACTTTGAGAAAGAGCAACGTTATGTAACATTTCTTTTTTCCTGTATGGTATAGCCCTACTGTTTATTAGATCTGCGGCTCCAATGTGGCAGAGCTCACAGGAGAGTTGGAATTAAAACTTGTACAAAATGAACATATTAGGAGAACTCTACACATACTACTTTAGGGCTCTCATGAAACCCAACCCTAAAGTAGCTCTCTAAAATACCATCCATACCTCCAATAGCATCAATTTCATCAAAGAAGATAAGACAGGCTTTTTTTGTTCTGGCCATTTCAAAGAGCTCTCGAACCATCCGCGCCCCCTAATGAGAAAGATACTTTAATTCACAGTTGGTTTCTAAGTCTTTTAAAAATATAATAAGTTAAACTTCAAATTTTTCAATATTCCTAACGGTATTCTCAAACATTATTACCTAAGGCTTTTTTTTTAAAAAAAGTGAAGTTTATTACCTATTCCATTAAACTATACTTATTAGCCTTAAATTAAATAGTTATAACTGTAAGACCTGAAAAGATTAAATTAACACTACTGAAATAAAGGCACCATTTCAATCAGGAATACTTGAGTAACTAAAAGCATTTGATTTATCCCATGGCATTCCTAATCACCAAATTTGATGTGTAAGGGTTGCTCAGGGGATAAAAGTACCCTCTATCTCAATTCACACAACTCCTTTTCTAATTCTTATTTTAAGTATACTAATCATTAATGCTTCAGACACTATATATACAGTCCTAGTCTTACTCTATATTGAAAAAAATCTGTGTGTGTGTACACACTTGAACATGTGCAGATACTCCATGTTCTCTCTTTCTCAGGAGACCATAAAAGGCTGGCCCTGAAGTGAACATACACTTCTGAATGCATTCACCGGGCATTTCTGGGGTATTTCTCCTGCAAATTGAAACCGCAGGAAATGTCATCTTTCTGAGTAGGGAACATGGTGATTAAAAATGTTAAGCAGTTATTTATTTACAAATGTAAGGGAAGGCTGGTGGCTTCTACACTACTAATTACAATCCATCGATCAAGAAATTTCAGGTCTCAATCTTCAATGTGAAAGTGCCATTTTAATTTCATCCATACTTTATAAATCTTTCAAAGCTACATATTCTTTATGATTAATTTACTTTACCTCACCAACATATTTCTGCACAAGTTCAGATCCAATAACTCGAATGAAGCAAGCATCAGTCCTATTAGCAACTGCCCGAGCACAGAGTGTCTTGCCTGTACCTGGCGGACCAAAGAGCAGCACACCTTTGGGAGGCTCGATGCCAAGGTTAACGAATCTCTCTGGCTGTGATGGAGACATAATTTTTATAATTATGAATTCTGTATAATAAAAATAAGACTACTTTTATATCAATATATTTCAATCAAAATTATTAAGTCCACAATCTATATATTTGATCTAAATAATAACTTATTCTAAACAAGATCTTAACTAGACTCCTATCAACAGCATAAAGCTGAACAGCTTTTAAAGGTATTTCTACTATCCAGACTTCATTTCTCCCCTAATTTAAAAAAATTATAGTGTTTAGCCCTGGCTGGTGTAGCTCAGTAGATCGAGTGAGGGACTACAAACCAAAGGGTCACCAGTTCGATTCCCAGTCAGGGCACAAGCCTGGGTTACAGGCCAGGTCCTTAGTAGGGGGTGCAAGAGAGGCAACCACACATTGATGTTTCTCTCCCTCTTTCTCCTTTCCTTCCCCTCTCTATAAAAATAAATAAAATCTTTAAAAAAATTATAGTGTTTAAAGAACAAAAGCATTATCTGGCATTTAATATCCTAGTTTCCCATTATCATCCCAAGGTTACTTTGATTCCATTTAAACCCACTTACTCTTGATAACATTAAAACACATGGTTTCTTCTACAATAACCTGTAACATATTTAACATACTGTCAAAACTTATACCTCAACCTTCTATGTCACTTAAATAGAAGATCTTTTTTCTTGAACAGGCTTAACCACTCAATCCTTTTGCTTTCTTTTCTGGAACTTACCAACTCTTCACACCTCTACCCTCTATCCCCTCAAAAATTTTCATTAAGGAAAATATAAAATTTAAAAAGCTACCTAATATATAGGCAATTTTAGTGCGCAGTACCCAAAAGGCTATCAAATCTTTATATGAAGTAATTTAAAATGCAACAGACTCAGCCACTTACATGAAGCAGAGGGGTTTCAACTACTTCTCGAAGTTTCTCAATCTGTTCCTTACAGCCACCCACATCACTGTATGTGACATCAGGTTTTTCCTCTACCTAAGAGAGGGAAGAAAATGTACAACATAGTCACAGGTTTTTGAATACTAGTCTTAATGTTCTATCTGGTAGAGTAGACCCAATATCCTAAAAGAAAAAGCAGACTTACAGCGAGTAAGAATTTTTTAAAAATGGAATATATTGCCCGGTGTGCTAGAACCACTTGCTATATTACTTATGATACTAAGTGGGAGACAAGCTAGTAAAGTAAAGACTAATAAAGACTTTCTCAACTGAAAAATGGTTTAAAAAATTTGGGCAAATTAACACATACCCACATATTAACAGTTTATGAGTTAAAAGTTTCAGAATTTTTTGAGATGGTGCAGTTGCATTCTAAGTCATGCCATTTCTTTTCCATTCATAGTTTCTTACCTGCATCATGGTAACTGTTGGGTCAATCTTAGGAGGCAGTGGAATGTGAATTTGATACTTATTTCTGTCCACACTAGAAAGGTAAAAAAGATACTCACTAACACATTAAAAAAATTTTCTAAGTGAATTATTAGGTATTCTATATACATTAATTAGATTAACTCAATCTTAACTATCCTAGAGCAAGTGCTTCCTCCACCTACAATATGTAACCTTAAATAGACCGGCAAACTCAACTCTCAACTTCTCTACTTACTTTGATAATGACATTTGAAGTCATTCATAAAAAGCTATAGTGGAGGTGGGGAAAAAGAGGAAAGCGAGAGGTCAGAAAAGGGATGCAGAAGAAAGGATGTTCAACTGTAGAACTCAACTAGATTATCCCATGGTATTCCACGGCAACAAGTGCATTCATTCAAAAGAAAGTCAAGGATGTGAATGTGACATGGTATCTTTAATGAAAGGTGAGTATTTACTGTAAGTAGAAATCTTACCCAACTCTCATCCCTTCTTCAATGTCAGTAGGTGCCACCTGATCACTGAGGTCCACCACAAACTTGGCAAACTGCTTCACGTTGATAATGTACTTCGGGTCCTCCGAATCAGCATTGATTATCTTTGTACATCTAACACAGCAAAAGACTTGATTAGAGTAAGGAACTTAATCCACTAATAATGAATTCAAGTAACTAGAGTCTCCCCTGGAGCAGGTGTAAACTGGAACTGCAGAAACTGGGCCACTGTTAAAGATCCTTTTCTATAAACTACGCTCAGACCCAAGGGTCTACCCAACTTAAGCCAAGTCATAAAATTTTCAAAAAATTCATACCTCTGGGAAACTAAACTCAAGTATTTCACCATTAAGCAGTTCTCCAATTTCTTTATTCCTTTATTAGTGATTCCTTTATTAGTGACACTTTTCTATGTCTTAAGTCAGCAATTTTCAATCAGTGTGTTGTAGAACACTGGGGTGTCGCAAGAATTTTCAAAACATGCGATATCTGACTATTTAGTCAGGGGCACTGACCTGTCTTCCCTTAGGATGTCAAATAATAAAATGACAACAGCCAGCACAATAGCGGCCTAGGGTGAATGAGTGAAAATTGTACCATTTGGGGCGCCAAAAAAATGTTTTTTGGCAGGCTGCAGAATTTTTTAGTAATTAGTTTGTATGTGTCATGAGATGAAAAAGGTTGAAAATCACTATTTTACATTACTCTCCTCTCTATTTTCCCTATGAGAAGACAGTCATCTTGTCTTACACCAAGAAATAAATGTATTTTTCCATTCTTTCTTGAGTTCATACCTCAAATCCATTTTTACTGTGGTTGCTATTTTTAACTTAAATATATTCTTTTTCTGTGTGACATAATGAAGGCAAATTTGTAATAGTATATACATTATAGCAGAAAGTATTCTACTGCCTTTCTCTTCTAAATTATCTGTCTACTAAAGACAAACAAAAACAAAAAACAGAACTCATGTTAGAAAGGACTCACATCATAAGCTGTAGCAATAAATTACTAGGACGTACAAAACAGTCTCTAGAGTATACATACAAGTGGCATGGTAAGAAAGGGCAGACAGGGACTTCCGGCCAAGATGGAGGCATAGGTAGACGCACTGTGCCTCCTCGCACAACCAAGATAGGGACAACAACAATATAGAAACAAAATAACAACCAGAACTGACGGAAAATTGAAGTGTATGGAAGTCGGACAACCAAGGATTTAAAAATAGACACTTTCATCCAGACCGGTAGGAGGGGTGGAGTCGGGCCGAGCGAGGGACGTGGAGCGGAGAGCTGAGCACCCAGGGTGGCGCGTGAGTCCGCAGCAGGCAGACCCTGGGCGCACAAGCAGCAGTGGCTGGTGGGCCCCAGCCAGCGGGTGGCGACCGGCAGACCCAGTGAGGTGGCCATTGTGAAGCAAGGCACTGCGCGCAACTCAGGGTCCCAGCACCGGGAAATAGAGCTTTCAGTCACTGACTGAAAAGGAAGGTCCCACGGGGTGCACAGGCCCACCCACACCAGAATTGGAGCCAGAGGGGCCCGGTTGGCTTGCAGAAAGTGGTGGAAGGGTCTGGGGTCCTACAGAAAGCAGAGCAAGCACCATTGTTCCTTCTCGGACCCCGCCCCCACATACAACATCACAACCCTGCCACTGGGGTGCCCCGCCCTGGTGAACTCCTAAGGCCCTGCCCCTCACTACAGGAG
>CM052549.1:41171483-41225566 GCA_028533065.1 Trachops cirrhosus | reverse complement strand
AATGTTAAAAGGACTTATCTAAGAAAAAGAAGATAAAAAACAGGTGTAGTAAAATGACAGCAAACTCACAGTTATTAACAACCACACCTGAAACAAAAACAAGAAGAAACTAAGCAAACAACTAGAACAGGAACAGAACCACAGAAATGGAGAACACATGGCGGGTTAGCAACAGGGGAGTGGGAGGAGGAGAGTGGGGGAAAGATACGAAGAATAAGTAGCAATGAAGGTAGATAGAAAATAGGAGGAGGGCAAGAATAGTATGGGAAATGCAGAAGCAAAGAACTTATGACACATGGACATGAACTAAAGGGGGGGAATGTGGGTGGGAGAGGGTGTTCAGGGTGGAGGGGAATGAAAGGGGGATAATAGGACAACTGTAATAGCATAATCAATAAAATATATTTAAAAAAAAAAAGAAAGGGCAGACACTTTGTCCTTGGAACATTACTCTGTGGCAGAACTATTTCCTGTGACTAGCCAAGTTCTACCAGGGAGGGAGAATTATATATATATGGTATCTGTCAGTACTCTGACAGACCAAGACAACACTGTATGCACAGACAAGGTTTTTTTTAATCCACAGCCAAAAAAGTATAAACAATACAGGGACCTCAACTTCCAGAATGCTGAAGTAAGGACCTTTGAAAGTATGTTCCAGCCTGAAAGCAAAGTGAAGACTGGAAAAAACAGTCAAAATCAACATTTTCCCAACTCTGTAAATGGTGGGGGTGAAGGGTAGGGGATGCAGATTAAGTTCAGAGCTCCCCAAAGCCCAACCCTCTGAAAACTATCACTATGTGACTTGCCTGGAAGCTCAGAACTTACTTGTCTTTATTTGACAGGACTCAGAGCTCTCTCGGTGTGAATACCCCTGCCCACAGGGCATTTGTTGGAAACAATCAGTGACAATTATTTAACATCACAACTGTCTGAGGCAGCACTGTACCAGTTGTGGCTGACAAGAGGATGGCCAAAACATTTCAAAGGAAAAACAGCACAAAGCGGCAACAATATCAAACCATGAGGAAAGGGAAAATCTGATTTCCAGAGTTGACATATTACATTACTTAAAACATCCAGTTTCTACCAAGGAAAGTATGACAGAAAGAAATAGGAAAATAAGGCCCATTCATAGGAAAGAAGGAGTCCAGAGAAACTGTCCCTGAGGAAGCTTATACAATGGTCTTACTATACAAAAACTTTAATCAGTATCATAAATATTCTTTAAAAAAACTGAAGGACACTATGTTTAAACAATTAACGGGAAGTATGAGAATAATGTCTCACCAAATAAAGAATATCAATGAAGACAGAAATTAAGTTGGAACATTATTTGGCTATAAAAAGAAATGATGTCCTGATACATGCTATAACACGGATGAATCTTCAAAACTATGCTAAGTAAAAGAAACCAGAAACAAGGTCATACATTTATATGAAATGATTCCTTTTATATGAACTATCCAGGACAGGCAAATCCATGCAAAGTAGTTGCGTAGGTGCCACGAGCTAAAGAGAGGGGAACAGAAACTGCTAATGGGTATGGGGTTTCTTTCTGAGGTAATGAAGATATTCTGGAAAAGGTAAAAGAGAAGGTATCAAGAAATGATAGGGTAAGAAGCAGGGTGGGGTTAGTGGTGTTGATAACTTTCTGAAAATGAGGAGGGTGGAGAGGTGAAAGGGAAAAGCATAAGTGAACCTGTTGCTGAAATTCTCTAGTCCTCTGTCTCCACTGTTCTTCCAAAATAGTGGAGGTTGGAGACAACAGGAGACTGAAAACAAGTGCTCTGGGAAACATGATCATCCAAACAAACAGATCTGAAGATAATGACACTGAAGGCTCCACAACTAAACATCCAACTGTATTAGCTACTGTGAAGCTTAGGACTGACATGCTTCACTATTGGATCTAGAGCTTCTATCAGGTTTTCGGTCGTCTCCCACTAAAACCAGAGACCAAAGTAAGATTACCAGGCATCTAGCATAAAAGACAGACACAGATCAAGCAAGAAAAAAAAACATCTTAGAGGAAGCAGAAACCTTCCAGTTATCATTAGTTTCCACAAAGATGAGAACATACTACAACCAATGTATGAGAACAGGACATTCAAAAAACAACAAAACACATACAATGGAAGAAAAAAGAGCTCTTGGATACTAAAAACTTGACAAGAGAAATAGAAGAAAATAATCAACAGAAGAATGCAAAAATAAAGCTAAGAAAATCTCATAAAAGTGGGGCAAAAAAAAAAAAAAGGCAAGAGAGAAAGATTAGTGTATTAGAGGAGCAATCCAGGAGGTCCAATATCTGAATCACAGAAGTCTGAAAGAGAGAAATTCTATTATTTGGATATTGGAAAATGAAAAGAAATTATTAACAAATAGTTTCAAGAAAATGTGCCACACTGAAGGACATGAGAGCCCAGCACCATATATGAAAATGGACTAACACCCAGACACATGGTTATGAAGTTTCAGAACAAGTGAGAACCAGAGGAGCCTGAAAGTTACAGAGGCAAAATAAGTCACATGGGCTGGGAATCAGAATGGCTTCAGGCTAACAACACTGGAGATGGAGGACAATGCCTTCAAAATTCTGTAGCAGAAAGAACTTTATACCAGCCAAGACATTTTCAAACATATGTGGTCTCAAAATATTACCTCTCAATGACCCTCTTTCTGTAAGCTACTATAGAGAGTATAGCCCATCTAATGAAGGTGAAAGTAAATCAAAAAGAGAGATACACAAGGAATAGCAGAAACAAAGGGAACCTCCAGAGTAAGAAGGCACAGGATGATTGTGATTCAACAGGCACAAAGGACAACTGGTTAGCCCTGGCTGGTGTGGCTCAGTGGACTGAGTACCGGCCTGTGAACCAAAACACTGCTGGTTCAATTCCCAGCCAGGGCACATTCCTGGGTTGAGGGCCAGGTCCCCAGCTGGGGGCATGTGAGAGGCAACCACACATTGATGTTTTTCTCCCTGTCTTTCTCCCTCTCTTCCACTCTCTCTAAAAATAAATAAAAAAATTCTTTTTTAAAAAAAGGACAACTAGTCTAACTGAAGCAGGTCACAAAGTGCTGGGGAGGACTTCTTCAGGAAGATGAACTTGAGAGAATACCTGATGCAGCCGGTGCACCTGAAATATGCATGAGAAAAAAAACTGAGGGACCCAACGCATCTGAAGAGCAATTTAAACAATAAGGAAAAACTGAGGGATTTAGTAATATACATAGAAAACCAAGCAAATGAAAAAACAATTATGACAAGAAAAACAAAAAGTGGTACAAGAAAGGAAAAGTAATTACTGTTTGCTTCTTGGCTCTTTGTGAACAGGGTTCATGTAGCCATAATTATAAAAATACTGAATACTAATCCAATGTTAAGTTTTAATGTAATTACTTTGGGAGGACATAGATATAGGAAGACACACAGCAGGATTAAGAGAACCAAACTATTTTTAGTAGTTGGCATATCTGAGAAAGGGGTAGTGGGACAATGAAGAGGAAATGGAAAATTTTCACATTTGCTCTGCATCTTTCTGTATCATTTGAATCTTTCATATGATTATATCCTCACCTATTTCTTGAATAATAGTTTAAGGCATAAATTTTTAACCCCAGATACATTTGTAGAAAATTTTCTTCACTTGGAATTTGGAATAAAAATTCTTTATGAATTATCACATTAAACCCAAGACTCAAATAAATTTCCAGAAGACATACCTCGCAACCTGCAAAGGCTGTTCACTCTGGAGTGTTTGCTTATCTGCAGCCAAATCCCAGAGTGCTGGTGGGGCCAGGCCAGTATCAGACTCTTTAATACCTACATAGAGAGATTACAAAATTCACCAAAATGTACTACATCATCCCAAAAGCAAGCTTTCTCAAACTCTGACACTTTGGACTGAATAATCTGTTGTGGGGGGAGTCCTGTGCATTACAGAATGGTTAGCAGCATTCCTGGACACTAGCCACTAGGAGCCACCAGCACCACATCCCCGTCAAGTCATGAGAATAAAGAATATCTCTAGCCCTGGCTGGTGTAGCTCAGTGGATTGAGCACAGGTCTATGAACCAAAAGGTTGCTGGTTCGATTCCCAGTCCAGGGTACATGCCTGGGCTGCAGGCCAGGTCTCCAGTAGGGGAGCATGTGAAAAGCAACCGCACATTGATATTTCTCTCCTTCTCTTTCTCCTTCCCTTCCCCCTCTCTGAAAATAAATAAAAATCTTTAAAAAAAAAAAAAAAAAGAAAGAATATCTCCAGACACTGCCATATGTCCTAAGAGAGGAAACAAAATTGCCTCAGCTGTGAAAACCACTGCCCTAAGGTAGCCTTAGTGCCCTAAGGTACCTGTAAGGTAGTCATAAGCCAAAAATTTAATGCCATACTTGACATTTTTTTGTGGTCAAGTACTATAAAACTTTATCACTCAAATTCTCAAGAAGAAAAATTTCTAATTACTAAGCAACAGCTAACTTCAAGCAATACCATGTAAAGTCATATTTTATTCAATAAGGAAATTTAACTTGTTTATTAGAGTTTACTGAACTTGGCTTTGAACAGAAACATTACTTGCTTAAAGGATGATGTTGTTTCTTAATTGCTTAAGCATTAAACTTGTTTCTAAAAGATAGTAAAAGAGATTGTTAAATGAGGCCCAATTTCTCAACAGACAGGAAGGATAGCAATTTTTTTAGATCTGTAATCCATGAAAAAGCAATACTTGTATTTACAATCCTTTGATACAATTAACACATTACATTTAGAGAGAGAAAAAAGGAATTAAAAATATATATACCAGTGAGCTCATTAATTTTCTTGAGAAGTTGTTGAATGTCATCCTCAACCTGCTTGATCTGCCTAGAGTAAGTGCTCTGACCCTAGAAAATAAAGATCAGTTTAATTAGAGCATCAGGAAAGCAACAATCTGTTAAACTACAAAAAACATCAACAACTCATACATTTCAAGTACAGTAAACGCTTGTGAAAATTATTTCAAGTATCTTCTGATAAGAGGTCCACACTTTAATTATAAATAGTATAAAAGAATGTATAAACTTAGACATGCTGGATATTTACACTCTGATCTATTCTATAGAAACTGTAGGAAGGTAACCTTTTTCAGTTAAGATTACTATAAATTGCTAGATGTTATTTTCTAATTATTTTGGAAGAATAATACCAACAATAGTTCTTATTTCAACACAAAACATCTATTATTTTGTAGCTACTGAAAGGACTTACATAAGTTTTCAGCAAAGCAATGTCACCCTCATCCAGAGCTGAAAGAAAAGAGATAATACATGAAATTCAAACAAAAGAAATTAGATCTAATGATTCTTTTCTGTTCAATTGAAACATTGTTAGGTGAGTGAGAAAAACTGTGCAAAGGTGTTATATATAAACACAATTATCAAATAGTTCCAGGAATCATGAATATTTTATCTAATTTGGTGAAAGCAGATTTAAAAAAATTTTTTAAAAAGCCTGTCTGTTGTGGTCAGTGGATTGAGTGCAGGCCTGAAGGTTGGGGCCTGGGTTGCTAGGCTGCAGGCCAGGCCCCCAGTTGGGGGTATGAGAGGCAGGCAATTGCACATCTATGTTTCTCTCCCTCTCACTATCCCTCCCTTGCCCTCTCTCTAAAAATAAATATATAAAATCTTGAAAAAAAAAAACCAACAACACAACATATCTACTCTGAAATCTTAAAGAGCTGTGACCCAAAAAGAATAGGGAGCCCAAAAAACAGTTTGGGAATCAAAACAACCTGGCACCAGTCCCCCAAAAATCATGCATTTGCTAAGTAACCTTGGAAAAACTACTTAATCTCTGAGCATTAGTTTTCTCATCTGAAAAACAGAAACATTAATAATTTACCCTCACAGTGTTGCTTTAAAGATCAAGTAAAATATCATGAAGAACATGAACTGTTATACACACATTACCCATAACTGTATCCAAGAGATAAATTTATTAACACATTTAGAGAATAACATACTCAGAGAAATAAATGGAGGAAATGTTAAATCTCTGTAACTAAGAGGCGACTGAGTACCTCTGACATTTACAATGCCCTAAAATATTTTCAAAAGAAAGAGTAGAATAAGGAATGAAAGTAGAGAAGAAATGGTCTTTCTTTGGGGGGAGGCTGGAAACAGAGAAGAGCGCTAGGAGAGGTTGAAGTTGTTTAGGAGGGGAAAAGTAAGAAAAAAGAGGGGGAAAACACCCCAAGAATGCTTTAAAATAGTCTATAAGGAACAAAAGAAAAAAAACCATAAAGATGAGACTACATAAGGATACTGGGGAGAAACTGTATGAAAACAGTGTGCATACCTCATTCACTGTGGGTAAAAGTGACACAGTCTCTACGAGAGTAATTCTGCCCTATCAAAACTACAACTCCATTTCTAAAATTTATTCTACAGCTGTGTTTGTGCATGTGGTGAAGTTATAGAAAAAAGGTTACTCATTGCTCTATAATGGTCAACAGATTGGAAGAAATCTAAATGTCCATCAATAATGATTAATTTCATACAACACACCCCCAAAACTGAAATACTATGCACAGACACACAACACTGACTCTTTATATAAAATATGAATTTATCCCTAAGATATGTTAAGATTGAAAAGCAAGATGTACAGCATGCTGCATTTTTTAAAAAAAAAGGAGAAATGTATAAACAAAATTGCTTGTGTATGCATAGGAAATGTCTAGAAAGATAATGCAAAATAGCATCATTAGTTGACTCAGTGGATAAGTTGGGTGGCCAGGGCCAAGTATGAGACACTTTTGGATATATCTTTTTTCTTCCTTTTGAGTTTTAGGCATGTAAACGTATTATCTAGTTAAATGGTTACTTTTTAAAAAAAAGAAAATTATGTTTCGGGATCCTGGCTCCAAGCTGTCACACTTAAGAGGGCGGAAGAACAACAGGAAAGACGATCCAGGAGACTGAGCACCTCCAAGCAAGGAAACTGTTCAAGGCCTTCAAAGCCAAGTAAGATGAGTGCCTTCTTCAAGACCTGAGAGATGAGCATGAATGAAAATGTCGAGCAGTGGGAGATGAATACAGAACTTGGAGCGGAATGAGGGAGACAGACAGGGCTGGCAGGTTAACCCGCTACAACCCCAGATCAAATCACAAGAGGCACAAAAGGGGGCGAGCACAGAGCGCTGGACAGGAATTCTGCCTCCCCTCCAGGGCACACCTGGTCCTAACCGGGGTCCGAAGCTTCTGCCTACGTCAACTGACCTCGGATAGGTTTGTCGTCCTTCTCATCCTCTTTGGTTTTCCTCTGATCCACACCTAGGTAATCCGGCATTTTAGACTTTTCAACCGCCTCAGCTCCGCAGTTATTACACAGCACCTTCCTCGCTTCCGGTGGTGCTCACTCTTTTTCCCTCCCCGGAAGTACAGCCGGCTCCGCGGGTCCCTTTATTGTGCGCACGAGCGGCGGAAGAGAGTCCTGGGAGAGGCTCGCTGGTGTCAGGGTAGCATTTAGGCGAAGTGGGAAGAATTTCATGTTAGTAGAGAACTTCAGTCTACCTCGACCTTCAGCCTGCCGAGGGTGCCTGAGCAACAGATTTCAAGACCAACCCTGGCTCAGTCGCTGATTTTTTTATGTGTACTGTGTACTCTTGGGCAATTTCTTTATATATGCGTTAATTATCCCTTTACTTCACAGTATTGTGAAGACTTTAAATAAATGTTTTTATTTAACTTACTGCATGTTAGATATGCCACAGTAGTGGTCAGGTCTACAGGTAGAGTGAAGGTAAATAGGAGTTCCCCATTAATTTGAGGTAACTTGGGATGAGGAGGTAAATGGTTTCAATTTTTGAGCCTGCTACTAAAGCAAAGTGGTACCACCCTCAGATACAAGGAAGTTGAGGAAGAGAGCAGGTTTTGAGAAAAATGAGTTTGGGAGGTGAGGGACAGAAAAGAGCAGTTGGGAGACAATTGTAGGATTTGTAATTTTTTTTAAATCTGGCCTTTCTGAACATTAGAGGACACAAAGTGAAAGGGCACGAGATAGGATAAAATACTGCAAGTTATATGTGTGTTATGGTTAGTATGCAGAATATGTAATGAACTACAACTCAACAAGAAAGGAAACTGGATTTTTAAAATGGGGAATGGACTTGAAAGCCCAGCAAGCACATGAAAAGATGCTCAACATCACTAGCAATTGGGGAAATACAAATCAAAACCATGAGGTACCACCTCATAGCCATTAGAATGATGACTATAGAAAAGCAAAAGAAAACTTAAAGCTTTCCCACTAAGATCAGGAACAAGACAAGGATGCCCATGTTCACCACGCCAATTCAACATAGTACTAGAAGTCCTAGCCACAGCAATCAGACAAGAAAAAGAAATAAAAGGCATCCAAACTGGAAAGGAAGAAACAAAACTGTAACTGATTGCAGATGACATGATAGTGTACATAGAAAAATCCTATAGACTCAGCCAAAAAACTATTCAACCTAATAAGTGAATTTGGCAAAACAGCTGGTTATAAAGTCAATACTCAGAAATCAAAGGCATTTTTGTACACCAACAATGAAACATCAGAAACAGAAATCGGGGAAAAAAATTCCATTTGATATAGTAACAAGAAAAATAAAGTACCTAGGAATAAACCTAACCAAGGAGGTAAAAGACCTGTACTCAGAAAACTACACAACACTGAAGAAAGAAATTAAGGAAGACACAAATGGAAGCATGTACCATGCTCATGGATTGGAAGAATTAACATCATCAAAATGGCCATACTACCCAAAGCGATTTATAGATTCAATGCAATCCCTATTAAAGTACCCATGACATAGTTCACAGATATAGAACAAACATTTCAGAAATTTATATGGAACCATAAACAAACCCGAATAGCTGCAGCAATTTTGAGAAAGAAGAACAAAGCAGGAGGGATCACAATACCTGATATCAAACTGTACTATAAGGCCACTGTAATCAAAACAGCCCGGTACTGGCATAAAAGCAGGCATATAGACCAATAGAACAGAATGGAGAGCCCAGAAATAAACCCAAGTCTCTGCAGTCAATTGATATTTGACAAAAGGGGGAAGACACATAAAATGGAGCAAAAATGGCCTCTTCAACAAATGGTGTTGGGAGATCTGGACAGTTACATGCAAAAAAAAATGAAACTCGATCACCAACTCACACCACACATGAAAATAAATTCAAGATGGATAAAAGATTTAAATATAAGTCATAACACCATAAAAGTCCTAGAGGAAAGCATTGGCAGGAAAATCTCAGACATTTCATGCAGCAACATCTTTCACGGATATGTCCCCTAAAGCAAGGAACATGAAGGAAAGAATAAACAAATGGGACCTCATCAAATTAAAAAGCTTCTGCATGGCTAAAGAAAAGAGCATTAAAATGAAAACAGAGCTAACCATATGGGAAAACATACTTGCCAATGACACTTCAGACAAGGGCTTGATCTCCAAAATATATAAAGAACTCACATGACTCCACTCCAGGAAGACAAAAACCCAATTATAAAATGGGCAAAAGACTTGAACAGACACTTCTCCAAGGAGGACATACAGAGGGCTCAGAGACACATGAAAAGATGCTCAGCATCACTAGCCATCAGAGAGATGCAAATTAAAACCACAGTGAGATACCACCTCACACCAGTCAGAATGGTCAACATAAACAAATCAACAAACAAGTATTAGAGAGGATGCAGAGAAAAGGGAACCCTAGTGCACTGTTGGTGGGAATGCAGACTGGTACAACCACTGTGGAAAACAGTATGGAATTTCCTCAGAAAACTAAAAATGGAACTGCCTTTTGACCCAGCAATTCCACTGCTTGGATTATACCCTAAGAGCCCTGAAACACCAATCCAAAAGAACCTATGCACCCCAATGTTCATAGCAGCACAATTTACAGTAGCCAAGTGCTGGAAGCAACTTAAGTGCCCATCAGTAAATGAGTGGGTCAAAAAACGATGGTACATTTACACAATGGAATTCTATGCAGCAGAGAGAAAGAAAGAGCTTATACCCTTTGTGACAGCATGGATGGAGCTGGAAAGCATCATGCTTAGTGAAATCAGCCAGGTGGTGAGGGACATATACCATATGATCTCACCTTTAACTGGAACTTAATCAACAAAAGAAAAAAGCAAACAAAATATAACCAGAGTTATTGAAATTAAGAACAATCTAACAATAGCCACAGGGGAGGTGGGAGGGGACAGTGAGAAGAAGGGTTTTCAGGACCTACCGTAAAGGACACATAGACAAAACCAAGGGGGAGGGTAGAAGCAAGGGAGAGAGGTGGGTTTGGAGGGTGTGTGTGGGAGGGGTGGGGAGAATTACGGACAACTGTAATTGAACAATAAAATAATTTAAATGAGAAATACAAAAAAAAGCGAAAGAAAAAAGTATTGGTGAGGATGTGGAAAAAATGTAAAGCTTGTGCAGTTCATGGGGAAATGAAGTGGTGTAACTGATATGAAAAACAGTATGGCAGTTCCTCAAAAAATTAAAAATAGAATTGCTACATGATCCAACAATTACATTTCTGGGAATGTGGTACCAAAGGACTTGAAAGCAGGATCTCCGAGAGATATTTGAATTTTCTTGTTCATAGAAGCATTGTTCACAATAACCAAAAAGTGAAAGCAATCCAATCAAAAGATGAATGGGTGAATCAAACATACATACAAAAGAATACTATTTGCACACATACTCCAGCTGTGAGGACCTTGTGCTACATGAATAAATCAATCACAAATGACAGATATTGTATAATTCCATTTGTATGAGGTACCCAGAGTAGCAAATTCATAGGCACAGAAAGTAGAATCGTGCTTGTAGGGAGTAGGAGGAAAAAGAAATGGAAAGTTGTTTAATGGGTATAGAGATTCAGTTTTGCAAGATGAGTTCTGGAGATTGAGTGTACAACACAGTTAATGTACTTACCACTACTAAACTTTACACTTGGTTAAGATGTTTTTTTTTGTTATGTGCATTTTGCCAAATTTAAAAAAAAATCCCTCATGACCTTAGAGGTTATGATGAGAATGGATGGGGCAGTGGGAGAAAAGAGTATTAATATTAAGAAAATGGAGTCAGGTTACTTGGGTACTTAGACCTGTTTTAACAATGGTTGCACTAATAAATAAAGGGGTCAGGAAGAGGATTAAGGAGAGATGATTAGCTGATGATGTTTAGAAATGTCAATTTTGAAGTGACAATTTTGTCACGAAGTAAAATTTAATGTATTTAACAGTGAAAATGTCATTCATAGAGGATAATTTGCTTATTTCTGGTGCTCTCTCCCACACGGTGAAACATCCCGTCTTCTCTTTTGCCCACACTATTCCAGATTGAAAGAGGGGTGGGGAGCAGTGGAGGGAATAGGGGAATACGGGGTGAATCTTCACCCACTGGTTTCCTTTTGTTAGTTCTTGCTGTCGACCTCAGTCCAAGAAGAAATCATATATATATATATTAAGAGCAAAATTGATTTATTTTACATGAAAATAGTAAGTTCCACATTCCTATAATTGGGAAAACTTTACAGAAAACTGGCGTTAGAGTAGAATCTAACGCTAGAGAAGAGTTTCTTCTCCAAATATTATGAGTATTAAACTAGATAATGCATGTAAATTACTTAGTAACAGCACAACAAATGTTAGCTGCTATTATTATTCAGGTAAACACAAATGCTTTACAAATATATGTACAGAACTTTCTATGGATGTGTATAAAGTCATTTTCAACACTAACACAACTTTTCATTTTTCATTACGCAAGTAGAACTGCTGGAAAAATCAGTGTTAGGTTCAGACTAATATAAGTAGGAGTACTTCAAAAGAAAAGAATAAGAGCTGCTTTAGAAAATTACGCTCTACGACGTACTGCAACCGGACCAGAAAAATTCGTAATCCTTTCTACCAGGGAACTGATGAGTCTAGGAATCTTTCCTTCATCAGTTTTGGTTCCAAGCCGGATTTGAGTCAGTGGAAGAACTAGACTGCTGCACACGTAGGCGGGGTCGGAGGGTGGAATTGGCCCCCACAATCCGAAGATCCAACCCGGAAGTAGTTACTGGTTGTCTCCAGGCGCCGGTTCCTGGGCGTCATAGAGCCAAGGCGCGAGGCTCGGACCTGGAGGTAAAGCTGTGGAACACTGAACGCTCTCGGCCAGGGACGCGAACCGCTGCGCCCGCCGGGCTTGCCCTGGTGCCATCATGTTGCTGCTGCCAAGCGCTGCGGAGGGCCAGGGCACCGCCATCATCCACGCTCTGACCTCTGGTACGTGTCCACTCAACCCCGGCTCCGTCCCGCCTCAGCCGACCCCCGCCTCAGTCCTCCACTTCCGCGACCCCGAAATCTCTCAATTTTTGCCCCTGGCGGTTAGTTGCCAGATGCGTGGGGCCGTGAGATGTGTCTTTTTTCTCCCTGCTATACGGTAATCCTTCCCCAGACTGGGAGAGAGGGGGCGTCTTTTTTCTGCCCCTACAGTTTCTTCCTCCTCTCGGGGCCGCTGACTCATGAGTTGGGCCGAGGAGTTCGGGACCGAACCCTCCGATACCCTGATGCCCGCTGCGAGTTCCGCAGTGCCTGAGGGCGTACAAATGCTTGCTGCTGGTGCTCTGCATTTTTCTCCCTCTCTCCGTTGCTCCGGCTTTGTTTTTTAAATGTCATAATTCAGACACCGCTCCTCACTCTGTATTAAAACACCATTGCCTGTGTGCTGGTAAGATCCGTATAGAAAGACGTATAAAGACAGCCGTTAAGTGAAACTTGTCCTGCTGCTGTAGGTTCATAGATTTACAGCCCGGGACAGTCGTGGGTATGGTAAACTGAGAGTCTCCACTTTCAGTGATCTACATTAATTACCGTAGCTGCTTATACAGACGCTTGTTGAATGTGATTTTGAAAGTATCATTCATGGCACATGTTGCATTCTTGCTCATAAAAGTCTGTATAATCTCAAAACTAGAGGGAAAAAGCTTGAAAGGTAATGTTCTTAAAATTCACACCCTTCACAGGTAGTACTTGAGCATACTGTTTAACTTCTCTCCTGTGTATGGTAGAGGAAATCTTAATTTCCCAAACTAATTAAAACATAAAAAGTCAGTTATTTTTAGAAAATTGTGGCCGTTAGATACAAGGGAATACTTACATCTGAGCAATTGATAACTGAACAAATTAAAGTTTTTTGCTTTCATATTGACTATGAAATTAAAATTAAGATGTTAACTTTTTACTGATGTAAGTTACATTTTTTAAATGTTAATGTACAAATATACCATGATTTACCCTCACTTCCCAGGGATAATGATAAAGCCTTACTTTTATACAGGTTTGTGACTTTTCAAAGTGCTTCTGCAGTTTGTCATTCAATTTTCCAAGAAACCATATAAGATATAGTTGCTCCCATTTTGAATTGAAGACATCTCTGACCTAGTCACTAGTGGTCAGACCTAGACTCAAATTCAGCACTTCTGATTTCAGATCCAGAGCTTATTCCACTATAGCACAGTAAGATATTTTCATATGGCTTTAGAAGACTTTTTTGTTTGTGATGAGGCTAGCTATGATTGTCATTACTTTTTGCTTTATTACAATTATTAGCCTAAAAGTAAAACAGTTTGCAACATTTCTCCCTATTCTTTTTTTTAAGATTTTATTTATTTATTTTTAGAGAGAGGGGAAGGGAGAAGGGGAGAGAAACATCAATGTGTGGTTGCCTCTTGCACACCCCCCACTGGGGACCTGGCCCACAATTGGGGCATGTGCCCTGCCTGACTGGGAAATGAACCGCCAACCCTTTGGTTTGCCAGCCAGTGCCCAATCCACGGAGCCATGCCAGGCAGGACCATTTCTCCCTATTTTTAACCTTCTGCATACTGCCAGAAAAGTATCAGTTTATTGTTGACTTTGATGAATGTTTTGTTTTGTCAGCTAATGTAAGAGGTTGGTTGAATATTCTGTAAGTACTAGGAAATGATTATTGGTAATCCTCGTGTGGATTATTGCAGTTATTTTCTTAGTTGATGGCTTTAAAGTTATAGACTGGTATAAACACTGGTATGACCAGTGTTTTGATCTTATTTATTGCCTTGAAACATTTATTCCATGCAGTACATTGAAGCTTCTCTTAACGCTTTCAATCACAGCCTCAACACTCTGTCAAGTTGAACCTGTGGGAAGATGGTTTGAAGCTTTTGCTAAGAGGAGAAACAGAAATGCTTCTGCCTCTTTTCAGGAACTGGAGGATAAGAAAGAGTTATCAGAGGAATCAGAAGATGAAGAATTGCAGTTGGAAGAATTTCCCATGCTGAAAACTCTTGATCCCAAGGACTGGAAGGTATTTAATACCCAAATCTTTTGTTTAATCATATATTTTGTTAGACACAAGCAATTTTCTCTGGAGTTTTCCATTAGTAAAGCCTGTTCTAAGATGCTTCAACAAGATAACTGTAATTGTCAAGTATTGAGTGGGATAGTACTAGCCCTAGGATACTCACTCTGCTGGAGAAGTCTAGGAAGGTCTCACAGAGAAGATAACGTTTAAGCTGGTCTTAAAAGGATGAGAGGGAGTTTGTGAAACAGAAGAGGGAGAAAAGGTATTCTAGGCAGAAGGAATAGATATGCAAAGACACAGAGGGGTGAAAGAATATGCACCACCTTTTGGGGGATTAGTGAAGACTATGGGTACTTGAGGGATGGTGGTGAGAAATTCTGCCTAAAATAGACTCTAGACCAAACTCTGTAATGTCCTTTTTATACCATGCTAAGGAAGGAATTTATATTTTATTTTCAGGGCAGTAGGAAGGCATTAAAAGTTTCTAAGCCAATTTTAGAATTGTAATTCTCTTGGCAGTGCAGAAAATTGCTTGAAAAAGGGAGGGCAGGCCTGGAGGGGAAGTGAATAGTTTGCTAGTATAGGCCTACTGCAGTAATCTATGCCTTCAAATGAATGCTTGATGCTTGAACTAAATTTGTAGCTGGGTTTTGAGGAAGAGGGGACAAATTTTAGGAGGTACACTTAAGAAGCTTTGCTGACCTTGGCTGTGTGTCAAGAGAAGGGAATGTATTCAGAAGACCACTGTGCATTTGGGTTTGAGTTATCTGCAGGGGTGTCCAGCGTTTTGTCATCTCTGGGCCACACTGGAAGACGAGTTGTCTTGGGCCACACATTAAATGCATTGCAACACATAATCACAAAAAAAATCTCATGATGTTTGAGGTAAATTTATGATTTTGTGTTGGGCCACATTCATAACCATCCTGGGCCACATGCAGCCCATGGGCCGCAGGTTGGACACTTCTGTTAAGTGTGCTATCAGTCACCAGCCCTGGGATGCAGGAAAAGGAAGTTTATGGAGAGTGTAGTGTTTGTGTTCAAGTTTGGTTATGTCAAAATTCAGATTCTAGCAACATACTGGTGAAGTTGTGTAGCAGGTGGTTAGAAATTGGTCAGTGACTCTGAACAGAGGTTAGAGCCAAAAACATTTGCAAGTCAGTGACACATAGGTGGTAGTTGAGGCTATGGGAAATTGAATGAATCAGCCAAGGAGAAGGATATAGACAAATAGGTATTATATTACTTAAGTAGGTGCTAGTATAATACTTAAATGTATAATCCTTTGGAATTAGAGTGCCTGAATTCAAATCTGGTTCTGCCCATTAGTGTGCTGAGAACTTGGGAAAGTTACCTGACATCTGTGCACATCATTTTCCTCATTGGTACAAAGAGATTGCTAGCAGCCCAAAGGATTATAGTGAGAATCAATGAAATGTTGTATATAAAGCACTTAACCCAGTGCTTGGGCACATAAAAATTCAAAACAAATAGTAAATAAGAGTTTCTAGCTTATCAGTTTTTGTGAGTATTAAATGAGGTAAGGCATATATATAAAGGTTATACACTTAGAAAAGTGTATAAGCACTCAAAAAGTGTGAATTGATTCTCCTACCATCATCATCAGTTTTAAACTTTTTTTAAAAGATTTTATTTATTTATTTTTAGAGAGAGGGAAAGAGAGGGAGAGAAACATTGATTGGCTGCCTCCCACATACCTCCATCTGGAGACGTAGCCAGCAACTCAGGCATCTGACAGGGAACTGAACCAGCAACCCCTCAATTCACAGGCCAGCACTCGATCACTGAGCTACACCAGCCAGGGCATCATCAATATCAGTTTTAAAAGAACTGAACATTGAGGAGCACAGATAAATATTTAAGGAGTAGTCAGAGGAGAAACAGCAAAGGTTACTAAGAAGAATGAAAGAAGTAGAAAGAAAACAAAAAAAAACATTTTTTCAACAAAGGTTTATTAAACATCAGGCAGTATACTCTTCAAGAAACTAAGGGAGGAGGAAGTCTTAAGAAGGAAAAAATAATCATCAGTGTCACTGCTTTGGAGATAGGTCAATCACATAACATAAATAATGATAAAAAGCCCCTGAGTCTGGCAAACAAAGTTTATGAGACTACACTGAAAACACTGAAATGGTTGAGTTGGTAAGAAATTGCAGTGGATTGAGGAGTTATTAGGTGACGCCATAGAGACCTAAATGTAAAATACTCTTTTTCAAAGCTTGGGTTATAAAGAAAATAAGAGAAAATAGTAATTTGAGGAAAGAAAAGGGCAGGAGGACATAGAATTGGGGAATGCTGAGATCTACAAGAGAGAAAGGGAAGAAAGAATGGAGAGGGTGTTACAGAAAAGAGATGACATCAGAACTAGGAAGCAGGGCTTATACATTGATTTAATTTTTTAATTCAGCGAATAGGGATCAAGTACCTGTGTGGATGTGAAGGATACAGTGCTGAACAAGACAGTGTCACTGCTCCCACAAACATATTCCAGTGAGGAAACAGATAATAAGTAAACAGTCAAGAACATGGCCACTTAAGTGCTGGGCAAAGAACTGAGTGATGTGATAGAGTGTCTAGATGACTGCCCTAGATTGAGTAGGTGGGGAAGACCTGTGGAGCTGATGTGTAACATAAAACCCGGATGATTTGCAAAGATCAGGGAAAGTGGCATTCCAGGCAGAGAGCTTATGCAGAGGCAGAGAGAAGTTTGGAATGTGCCAGGAACTGGAAAAAGGCAAGTGTCTAGAACAGAGTGAACAAGGTCGGGCAGGGGCTGGTGAGGAGGTCCGGAGTAGCGGGAGCAGCCCTTGGTGGAAAGCCATTGGGGAGTTTGAAGCACTGACAATTTTTAAGTACTTTAGAGGGGGAGAAAAAGGAGCAGAGAAGGGGAGAGAAAGTGTCTGTTTTAAATATGGTGATGACATTTCAGCTGAGACTGAAGGATGAGAAGATGGCAGCCACATGAGGAGTGGAGGAAGAATGTGTCAGGCAGACTATGGCATGTGAGGAGGCCCTGAGGGAAAAGAGCTTGGCATCTTCAGTGAACTGAAAAGGCAGTCAGAGTTTGGAAATGGGTGACCAAGGTGGAGAATGACAGGCCAGGAGGTTAGAGAGAGGGGGGTGCTCTGTGCCTCTAGAGCTCTGTGAAGAGGTCTGTGCTCTAGTGAATTGGGGAGTTGTGAGCATTCTAGGGTTCTTAACATATTCCAGCCTTGGCAAATCACCTAGGATCAAAGTACAGAGAGACCAAAAGAAACTTCAGGGCTGAGCTCTGTATGTCATTGAGAAACCAGGAAAATGGCTGAAAAAGCTACTGAAAGGTGGGAGTAAAACAGAGTAGATTCACAGAAACTAAAAACAGGTAATGTTTCAAGAAAAGAGTCAGCTGTGCTGCCGCTGGGAGATGAAGTGAAGTGAGGGCAGATGGGTGATCTCAGATTTAGTACCTGGGAATTGATCCTGAAGACAGCAGCTTTGTAGCACCTGGGGTGGAAGTGGACAGAGCAGAACCAGATTGTACTGGTTTGAAAATTAATGCTAGAGGGGACAGCTCCTTCAAGAAGTTTAACTTTGATAAGCAACTGAGATATGGGATCATTGGAAAGGGGGTCATGGAAGGGTTTGTTGTTGTTATTGTTTTAAGATGAGAGAAAATAGAGCATCTTTTTATATTGATGAAAATAATCCATTTGAGATTTAGGAGATAACTGAAAGTTGCTAGTGTTTGAGAAGACTTAGAAAAGGTGAGATTCAGAACCAAGATGAGGGATGGAGTAATTTGTCTTGGTTAAACAGGCTTTCTCAATTGTGAATGAAGGGAAAGAAAAAAATTATGGATGCAGATAGGATGGTAGAAAGATGCTGGAATTTGAGTGGGATAATTTAAATTTTTTAGTTAAGCAAGAGGCAAGGCCATTAATAAGAGGGTGGAATAGGTTTCATGAAGTTTGAAGACAGTCTAGAAGACAAAAAGTATGTAATAATCTTAGTGAGTGGAAAGGTGAATGAACTAGAAGTAAGTATGGTTGCCAGGCATAACAAAAGAGCCAATCCCTGTGAAGTTTGCAATCCTGAATGTAAAGGGAAACCAGTCAGCCCTATTTGACTTTTTTCTCCCATGTTTTATGGTCTCAACTCCCCTTCTTCCCTGCTCATTCTCTAATACCAGACATACCTTTGACTTCTTAAGGAACCTTCACTCCAATTGCTACCTCAACTTCTAAATTTGCAAAGATGTTAACAAGAACAGGAATTAAAGCAGGAACTTCTATCAGGAAAACCCTCATCCCTCCATTTCTCAAAATTTCCATTTAGCCTACCTTCTTTGTTCCACATGGCTCTTAGTTCTATCTTATCACTGCCCTGACCCAACCTACCGGGGATGCTGTAATGCTCCCTTCAGGTCTGAAATCTTCCTGGCTATACTTTAATTTAAGGATGGCAATAGATATTAATAGGTTTTAAGAGAAAAAAAGATTCTATGGTTAAGTAGTTTGGAAAATGCTGGACTTTACAGGTTTCTGTTTACTTGCTTGTTCTTAATTGCAGGACTTCTCAGAGACTTTATTATTAGGCTTATGTGTATACAGATCATCAAGAAGGCTGTACAAGAACTTGTATTTCCCAGACTTAAATGACCACTAAACCCATTTTATACAGAATGTCAGAATGTCTCACTGGACTCATATCATGGCAACATCACTTTGGGAAGCACTGTTTTAGGGTGCCAAACCACAAGGCATAGGATACATTGCTGCATTTTAAGCTTGACTCCCTTTTGTGTCTTTATCAGAACCAAGATCATTATGCAGTACTTGGACTTGGCCATGTAAGATACAAAGCGACACCAAGACAGATCAAAGCAGCACGTAAGTATTTAATTGTTTTTGAAATAAACAGATATCTGGGGTAGAAAAATGTTATCTTTTTGAAAAGATGTGCAGGATCTTAGTCCATAGCCATAACTCTAGATTTAATAGCATGTGCCATATGGCCATAACAATACATAACCACACTGTCCTTTACCTTCAGAACTGGGAAAAAGCAGTCATTCTCATGTGTGGACTTTCTCACTAGCAATAAGAAATCGGGGTGTTAGGTATGTGTGTTTGTGACAGGATAAAGAACGCTCTTCCAATGGCAAGCTTTTAAAACAATTTCACCTTCAGAAGTATGGCCCCTGTACTTATTAGAAGCTGCCTTGTTACTTAGGTTTTTTTATGTTGTTTTGTAGGTCACACTTTTGTTGATACCACCCTTTCTTTTCTGTCCAAGAAAGAGTTATCTGATGCTTCATTAATATTTTCATTGACAAGGTTAAAAATTTGGTGGTTGGGGCAAGGGGTATTGTTGGGAAGCCAGTCCTCACATGTCTTACAAAACATCATTCCCTTAGTGCTCCTAAATGTCTGTCTTTTGCATTCCTGTGGACATAATTCCCTGTACAGCATTCAACTCACCTAATCAGTAAAGTTTCATGAAAGGGGTGAAGATGATTTCTTTTCTGTGTTTTATCTTAGTAAAATGTTCTGCCCTCCACTCTGGAGAATGGATGTTGAGGTCAGAGAAGGTACAATTATGGCCATAGAGAAAAGAAATAGGAAGTCAAGACCAGTCAAGAAGAAAAAGCATTGTCCTGGCAATACTTTGAGGAAGATGGCTGAAGGAAACCTATCTCATGTTGAAAAATACTAGTTGGCACTAAAGTATAGTTGATAACATCAAAATTTTCTCTATTAATGGAAATTGCAACATTTTTTAACAAAGTAAAGGAATTTATTAAATTATTTAGACCTATTATTAGATTTATTTAAATGCTGGCATGTTTTTAGACTAAGCATATGTTAGTGCATATGAATAGTCATTGTAAAATACATAAATTTTCCTGTAATTTATGTTCCATGAAGAAGTAGTTGCGAAGTCTTACTATATGAAGGAATAGCATACAAATACCAACCATGTCGAGATACATGTATATTTGTGAAAGAATTAGGTGTGTTTAGAACTATGAAATCACAGTTGATTTTTTATGTAAAAGAATTATTTCTTTCTATAAAGATTAAAAATGTAAAGGAAACATCCATTTGCTTCTGTTAAGTCTTTTTTGTCTTGACGTGATACACATTTTTTTCTTTTAAAAGATTTTATTTATTTTATCTTTTAGAGAGGAAGGGAGGGAGAGAGGGAGAGAAACATCAATGTGTGGCTGCGTCTCATACACCCCCTTCTGGAGACCTGGCCTGCAACCTAGGCACGCACCCTAGACTGGGAATTGAACCGGCGACCCTTTGATTCATAGGCCAGCACTCAACCACTGAGCCACACCAGCCAGGGCTATATACATTTTTTATTATATAGAAAAAGTTTTATCGTCCTAGTGCACAGATTATTAACATTAAGTGGAATTAGAATTCACTCTCTTTGTTGAATATTCTTATTGTTTATGCAGAAAGAAACTGTTGCTCTTACCTCTGTCACTATAAAATAGACAGTTGCTACCTACTGCTTTCTGAATCTTGCCTAGATGTAAAAATGCCAGCTTAGTATTTTCAGATTTATAATTATTAGTACAAACCTCATAAAAATGTAAGTCTGATAGAATTTGAGAGCCTTAGATTTCTTGCATTGTATTACAAACATGAGTGTTATTTTTGTTTAATGTATTGTGAATTGCTATAATGAAAAAATTTAGGAAGTCAAGAGTAAATAAAGTTAGTGATCTTTTTTCCCCTCTCTGCATTTCTGAAAAGAATATATTACTGAAAAAGTTGAATAATACCTTAAGAGAAAGTACTTGAATACTAAAGGTAGTATGTCAGTTGCTTAAATGATTTTGTTCCTTTTTAAAACAGTTTTTTAAAAGATTTTATTATTTTTTAGAGAAAGGGGGAGGGGAGGAGAAAGAGAGGAAGAGAAACATTGATGTGCAAGAGATAACATAGATCAGTTGCCTCTCGCACACCCTGCAAGCAGGGACCTGGCCCGCAACCCAAGCGTGTGCCCTGACCAGGAATCAAACCAGCGACCTTTCAGTTCACAGGCGGGCACTCAATCCACAGAGCCACACCAGCCAGGGCTAGATAATTTTGTTCTTAGAGTAAAATTGCCACACAGGTAAATGATGTATGTAGGCTTGATACTCTTTGAATGGGAATAAAAGTCTTTAGTAATTTGAATTTTCTGGACTTAATAATTTTAATTTAAAATATTTTCTGATATTTAAACTGAAAACTTTCACATCAAGCTTCTTTAAAATTAAAGATCCTATTTAGAGGCTTTTTATTATAATAGTATGAATGTACAGTAAAAGTCCCTTTGCTGATATATTCTAAGAACACCCCAGAAACTGTCTTTGTTTGGCAGAAAGAAGGAAAAAAAGTCTTTGAGATTTCAGTAAATTTATAATAGCTGCTCCCAAATTATCTTTGTTTCTTTTTCAAACCAGCAATTTTCTTGGTCTCTTTTACCTTATTTCTAATACCAGGTAACATCTTTTGCCTGCTCAGGAACAGAGAATAGGACAGTCTCAGGACCCCGTAATATACATGGATAACTAAAGATAATTAAGCAGGAAAGTCAGTGAAGAAAAAAAAATAGTGCCTCATAAGAGTAGATTCTCTAACAAAAAATTGAGACATCTTCTTTCTCAGACTTTATCATAAGGTTTAAAAGAAAACTGAAATATCTACTACATGTTGACAGCCTACATATGAAAACAAAGCATTGCAGGTGGTGTAGGCATTACAGAAAGAGGTTAGGAAGAAATAAGTAGAATTGCCTGGAAACAAAACATGAAAGCAGAATTTAGAATTTCAAAGGCTGATATACAATTAGAAAACAGGATAATCTTGAGTAGTGTTCCCAAGATTCAGAGAAAGAATAGATAGATGCCAGATTTCCCTAAGGAAGAAAGCAAAATAAATGTATGGAAACAATAATTGCAAGTAAGTAGAAAACTTAACCTGATTTGTAAAAAAGTATGTCTTGAGATTGAGAATATTCGTAGTCATGTGACTTAGGTTTCACTGCTCGGCACACACTTGCAATTCAAAAGGGAACAGTGTTTAAATTAGGCCAGACCTGCACTCTGTTCTACAAGTAAAGGTGAAAGAGTAGTACAGAGAGAAGCTCATAGCTTTCCCTCATGCCTTGGCAGTGGAAGTGGCATGTGGCCAGTTTGTACAGTGCCCAACCATGGTGAGATCAGCACACCTCCGAACTGTCCAGTATGACTTAATTACTATTTCTGGCTATGTAGCCTTCAAGACTCATAGTCTGACTCTCACAGAGTTTTGTGAGCTACCTAATAACCTTTAATAAATTCTTTTTTGCTTAAACCAGTTAAAAGGTGAAAATGCCTCTTCTTGAGTGTTAGTGGAGGAAATAATGTACTTGACTGTAAGAAAAATCTTGGAGCTCAAAAAAACAAAAATGTACATGTCAGTTCTTGCAGTATATGTAGAAATTACTAAGTTTAATATGCCCAAAACACATTTGTACAAAAATGTTCATAGCAGCCTTATTCAGAATATCCCAAAACTAGAAACCACCTGAATGTTCACCAATAGTAATAGGTAAGCAAACTGCATTCTTATGGCGGAAATAGTACTCAGCAGTTTGAAAGAGCACAAATTACTGATACACAAGAATGGTGGTGAATCTCAAAACACTGCACAAAGAAGTCAGATAAAAAGACATAGTATATGATTCCATTTACATGAAGAACATGGAAAAGGTATCTATAGTGATGGGAATCAGAAAGTGTTTGCCACAGGTGGTATGGTGTAGGATTTGACTGGAAGAAGTTACAAGAGAACTCTGTGGGGTTGGAAATGGTCTGTATTTTCTTTTGGGTGGTAATTACATGGGTGTATACAATTGTCAAAACTAATTGAACCGAGTTGCAGTCAGCCCTCTGAATCTGCATGCTTCATATTTGTGAATTCAACCTCAGGATAAAAAAATTTCAGGGGGAGCAGTAGGATTATGTTGTTGCTGAAGTGTGCTATGTAGTTAAGCCTACAATGGTTACATCTGTGCTGGACACGCACAGACTTTTCTTGTTGTTACTCCCTCAACAGTGCAACATAACAACTATTTACATGGCATCTGCATTGTATTAGGTATTATAAATAATCTAGAGATGATTGAAAGTATACAGGATGATATATGAGTACTACACCATTTTATATAGGGAACTTGAGCATCCTGGGACTTTGGTATTAGGGGATTGGGGAAGTCCCAGAACCAATTCCCTGCAGATAATGGAGGGACAAAACTGTAGTTAAAATCTGAACATTTTATTCTATGTAAATTTTGTCTCAATTCAGTAAAGTAGATGTGATTACACAAACCACAAAAACAATCACTTGGGAAATTGAATATATATTCTTTTGGACATAGACAAATGTAAAATTGTATTAGTAGTTTCTTCGTGCAAAAGCACAATTGCTGCCTATCAAAATTTAAGGGATGGCAACTAGAGCTGTACCATAAATAAGTTCATTGCCTTAAACTATTGTGCTTTTTTAAAAGTGGGAAAAAAAGAATATCTCTAAGGAACATGGAGGAGAAAAATAAAAGAGATAAAACAGTGTGCAAAAATGGATTTATCAGAACAAAAAACTAATAGTGAAAAACAAAGAAAATTATTGTATATTTTAAATTGAGAACTATTAAATGTAATGCATTTGAAAATTTTGATAAAGTTAATTTTTTTTTAATTGAAGAAGAAATTGTATGAGTTACAAAAGAATTACCTCCTTAAAAACATTTTCAGGCTCTGGTGATAAGTGAATTATTTCAGATGTTTAAGGGATTGAAAATTCTCATGCTGAACATAAACTTTTGAAACTGTAGTTTTTTTGAAGTTAGTATACTCCTAGTATGAAAACTTCACACAGAAAGAGAAAACTATAGAGGCAATAAAAGGTCATGATTGGTAGGAATAGGGAGGAATAGGCAGATAACAGGATCTTTAGGACAGTGAAAATACTCTGTATAATAATATAATGATGGATAGATATAATTGTACATTTGTCCAAACCCAAAGAATGTACTATGTCAAGAGTGAAGCATAATATTAGCTGTGCAGCTTGAGTGCTGATGATGTCAGTATAGGTTAATCAGTTGTAACCAGTTGCTCAGGTGGGGTAGTGGTGAGGAGAAGCTGTGCATGTATGGGGGCATAGGAAATCTCTTTGCCTCTCAATTTTGCTGTAAAACTAAAATTACTCTGAAAGTTAAGTCTTATAAAGATTAATTAATAAATTTTTAAAACCTGGTGAGGAGAGCTTTAAAAAACTACAAGCAGCCCGGCTGGTATAGCTCAGTGGCTTGAGCATGGACCTGTGAACCAAAGGGTCGCTGGTTCAATTCCCAGTCAGGGTACATGCCTGGGTTGTGAGCCAGGTCCCCAGTAGGAGGCTTGTGAGAGGCAACCGTGCATTAATGTTTCTCTCCCTCTTTTTCTCCCTCCCTTCCCCTCTCTCTAAAAATAAAATAAATAAATAAATCTTTTTAAAAAAACCACAAGCGTATCTCATCCATGCATGTCATACAAAAAAGAAAAAATCCCCAAAATAATAGCAAATTGAATTTAACAGTACATTACTAAAAAGATAATGCCCATGGACAAGTAGGATTTCTCTCAGCAATCTAATTTAGGAAATATATTAATATAGCTAAATCTATTTATGGCTTAGGTAATGTGATTTCCTAAGTAGATATCCACTTCTTTTTGGTAAATGTTATAGAACTTGGAAAAGAAATGCAATTAATTCTCTACTTTGAAAAGTGTTTCAGACCCACAGCCAACAAACTTAAATGTGTGGCATTGGTGATATTACCATTAAAATTTATGGGGGAAGCTAATCTACCCATTATTTTTTATGCCATGTTGTGAATGTGGGTCAGTGAATTAAATATTAAATAAAAGAGAACTATGGGAAAGGAGGGAAGAAATATATCTTTGTAGGCAATATAGGACCTACCTAGAAAAGCAAAATTGTGTCAAGTAGTTAGTTACAGGAGAAATGTGCAAAAATAATGTGCAGATTTTGAAATTTACCATAAAATATATCGGAAAACTGTGGTCATTTTAAAGTAAATTCTGAAGCAAGGATAGGTCATCAGAAACCAGCTCTGGTAAAATTTACTATGAGGCATCATAAATCAGTAGAGAAGGGAAGGGTTATTAGATGGGATTAGGACTTTGAAAAACGACAACTTTAGATATTTGTTTGACTTATACAAAAGTTGCAGAAAGATTTAAAGCATTTAAATTTTCTGTTGTAACAATACAAACTATTAACAAAGTTAGAAACATATCAAGCTTTTGGGGAATGAAGGGCCTTCTAAGTGTGTAAGTACTGGAAGACGTTATAAAGAAAATGATCAGTAAGTATAAATAAAAATGACAATGTTTTTTAAAAACATAAGTTCATTTCCAGCAGCTGGGAAAGCATTAGCATCAACCATGAAGGACTAAGAGGCAGCACACAAGCACAGGCTGAGGGGTCAGGCTGCCAGGGTTGGAGCCGGATTTGGTCAGGACTTTGGACAGCTTGCAGTGGTTGGTTACTTAACCCCTCTGTGGCTCACGTTCCTCATTTGTAAAATGGAGAAAACAGTAGTACTTTCCTCATGTGATGATTCAAAAGATTAACTGATAAATCATGCCTTGTACATAGTAAATGGTCAATAGGTGTTAACAGCTAGCTGTTATTGTCAAGTGACTTACACAGACTCAGAAGAAAAGCTGACAACTTCTCCTTCCTCCACAGATAAAGGACAAGAGACAGAAACAAAAAAGAATTGTTGAACATGAGTGATGATTATAGTCTTAAATAATTACATCTAGGGCTGGTGGGGCTATAGTGAAAAGGATGTCCAAATAGGAGTATGAAGTGGTTTAACTTTAGAAGGGAAGTTGTTGCTGCATTTTCAATCACTAATTTCACTTCTGTAAATACATCCTAAGAAAAAATCCTGAATATGGAAAAATACTTCTCTACAAAATGATTAAGTTAGTATTTTTAATAATGAAAAATTTGAAGCAATCTAAATACTCAGTGGTAGAGAAATAGTTAAATAAATTATAGTAAATCTACTTGAAATGCTGTACTAAGCACTAGCAGTCATTTTTATTTTGAAGTTTGTAACAACATGGAACATGCAAATACTGTAATGTTAGGTTGAAAAAGCAGAATATAAATTGGTGTAGGTATATGCATGATTATACCTGAAGTTTTTGAAGCATATGCTTAAGGAAAAAAAAAGGTCTGTGGAAATACACTAAAATGTTAATGGTAATCATCTTCAGGTGCTGCCATTTTGGCCACTTAAAATAATTCTTTGTTTCTCTGTAATTTCCACACTTAATATAAGCTTATATTTTACCATAGGAAAAAATATTTTTTAATTAGCACTATGATTTTAGAGATGGTCTATTTATCTCGTCTTTACTTTTAATTTTGATATCTAAAGTAACAAATTATCTAAATGTGTCTTCTTTTGTAGATAAAGCAATGGTTTTAAAGCATCACCCAGACAAACGGAAAGCAGCTGGTGAACCAATAAAAGAAGGTGATAATGACTACTTTACTTGCATAACTAAAGGTAAGAAAATATTTTAGAGTCAGGAGTTTCTAATAATGATAATGATTAATTGCTGGGATTGCGTTTCCAATGTACACTGTAGTTCATTTAACTATATCATGACATACTAAAAACATTTTTAGTTATATCTGGTTATTTCTGGTAATCTTCTGGGAGCCTCACTACACAAAGGGACGTTCTTCCAACCAGCAGCATCAGCAGCTTGTCAGAAATGCAGAAGCTCAGAGGCCCCACACCAGACTTACTGAATTGGAATCTGCATTTTAACTAGATCACCAGATTACTTTTTAAAAAATATACATGTAGAGTGCCATCCAGTAGATCTGAGCTAGGGCCTTGGGTTTTACAATTCTTTTATATATTTTTTAAATCTTTTATCCTCACCCAAGCACATTTTTTCATTTCTTTGAGAGAGGAAGGGAGAGAGAAAAACATTGGTGCAAGAGAGAAGCATCAATTGGTTGCCTCCTATACCTGGACTGGGACTGAACCTGCATCCTAGGTGTGTGTCCTGACCAGGAATTAAGCCTGCAGCCCTTCCGTTACTGGGCAGTGCTCCAACCAACTGAGCCATACTGGCCAGGGCACCAGGTGATCTTATGAGAAGCTCATCCTAGTCTAATTTATGTGTGTTATAGCCAGTGATGAAAATACTAAGATTTTTCTCCATTTCAGATATTAATACTTTATAGGACTAAACTGTTCCTCAAATGTTTGGCTAATTTACATCAAGATGATGTTTATATCCTAATATAGGACCCACAACTGTTTATTGCTATTTACATAGCCATATTACATATTTACATATCCTCATTAAGCAGATTTATATAGGTGCCACCATTTCTAAATGTTGTGTGTCCTTAAATGTGATTTTACATTTTGATGCTAATTGTTAAAAAATTGTATACACGCTTTTCAAACTCATTGGCCCACTCTAACACACAATGTTCAAGATGCCTAAGGTCCTTTGATCTTTCAAAACCTCAGGATCTAACAGTTAATTTTCTAACAATTCATTTTTCTTCAGGGGATGAGTATTTTTTAATAATGTTTTTACTTTTTAATTACACTTAACGTACAGTATTACATTAGTTTCTGTTGTACCACCAGAGGATAGACGTTCACATAACTTATGAAGTGATTACACCAGTAAGTCTAGTACCCATCTGACACCGTGCAGTTTTACCATATTATTGTCTGTATTTCCTATGCTGAACTTTACGTCCCCGTGACTTCTTTGTTACAACCAATTTGTACTTCTTAATCCCTCATCTTTTTCACCAATCTCACTAACCCCCTCCTGTCTGCCAACCATCTGAATGTTCTCTTTATCTGAGTGTGTTTCTGCTCCGCTTTGTTTATTTTGGTTTTTAGTTTCCACATATAAGTGAAATCACAGGATATTTGTCTTTCTCTGACTTTTTTTCACTCAGCACAATACCCTGTAGGATCATCCATGTTGTTGCAGCTGGCAAGATTTCACTTTTTCTTTTTTTTAAGGCTAAGTCATTCCATTGTACATATACACTATTCTTTATCCAATCATCTGTTGATGGACACTTAGGTTGCTCCCATATCTTTTTTTGTTTTTTATTTTTAGAGAGAAGGGAAGGGAGGGAGAAAGAGAAGGAGAAAGACATCAGTGTGTGGTTACCTCTCATGCGTCCCCCACTGGGGACCTGGTCCGCAACCCAGGCGTGTGCCCTGACTGGAAATCAAACCAGTGACCCTTTGGTTTGCAGGCCCACGCTCAATCCACTGAGCTACACCAGCCAGGGCTCAAATCTTGACTATTGTATATAATCTTACAGTGAACATATGGGTGTATATGTCTTTTCAATTTACCATATTTTGTGCACCCATGTTTTTGGCCCAAATTTTCAGGAAAAAATCTTTTGTTTTAATTTTTTAATTCAGTTACTTATTTATTTATACTTAGAAACAAAACTGATTATTATTTTCCAGGGAAGCTCTTTATCTGTCTTTCCATTCTAAATAATAACTTTGCTGGGTAGAGTAATCTTGGTTGTAGGTCCTTCCTTTTCATCCACTTTGAAAATTTTGTGCCAATCCCTCTGATCCACAGAGTTTGAGAAATCGGCTGGGAATTATATGGGAGCTCCCCTGTAGGTAACTAACTGCTTTTCTCTTGATGTTTTTGAGATTGTCTTTAATCTTTGGCACTATAACTGTGATATGTCTTGATGTGGGCTTCCTTGCCTTCATCTTGTTTGGGACTCTGCATTTCTTGGGCTTGGTGTATTGTTTTCCTTCACTAGTGTAGGGAAGTTTCCTGTCGTTTTTTAAAATAGGTTTTCAGTTTTTGCTCTCTCTTTTCCTTCTAGCATCCCCATGATGTGAATGTTATCCTTGAGATTGTCCCAGAGGCTCCTTAAACTATCCTCAATTTTACTTACTTATTTTTAGAGAGGGGAAGGGAAGGAGAAAGACAGGGAGAGAAACATCAGTGTGGGAGAGAACCATTGATACGGTGTATCTCATATGCTCCTGACCAGGCAGGGAACAAACCCATAGGCTAGTGCCCTTATCAGGAATCAAATCAGCAACCTTTAGCTTTGCAAGACAATGCCCAACCAACTGAGCCACACCAGTCAGAGCTATCTACTGTATTGTTGATTCCCTGTAATGTGTTCTTTATTTCAGTTGATTCATTCAGTCATTCTGACTGGTTGTTTTTTATGTGTTCTATGTCCATTTTTATGTTTCCTATCTCTTTGTTGTTGAAGTTTTTACTAAGTTCATTTACTCTTCCCCTAAGATCATTGAGCATCATATAACCAGTGTTTTGAACTCTGCATCTCGTCAATTGCTTGTCTTCATTTTGTTTAGTGCTTTTTCTGGAGTTTTGTTCCTTCACTTGGGACATGTTTCTTTGTCTCCTCATTTTGGCTGCCTCCCTGTGTTTGTTTCTGTGTATTAGGCCGAGCTGCTACATGTCCTGGTCTTGGTAGAGTGGTTTTATGCAGTAGGTGTCCTGTAGGGCCTAAGGGCACACAGCTTCTTGGATCACCTGATCCAAGATCACCTGAGCTGGGCATTCCAGGTGCGTGACCCATATGAGCTGTGTGCACCCTCCTGCTGTAGCTGAGCTTTGATTGCTCTTGGCACCTTAGTGGGAGGGATTTACCTCCATCTTGATTGACTTCAATGACTGGCCGTGACCACCATGGAAATCTGCTATTTGGGGCTCACTCTACAGAGCTGGACTGGCTTCAGCAGGGGTCTGGTGCCTGATGAGTTTGCCCTTGGGTGTGTCATTCAGGGAGGTGGTTAGGTGGTGCTTCAGCATGATCTGAAGCTGTCCATTAGGTTAATTGACTTTGGGGCCTCCTGGGAGGTTCAGTTCAAGGTCAGTTGCCACCTGTGCCTTGTCCAGAGCAACCTGGCATGAGCTACAAAGCGATCTGCAGGTAGCTGCCGGGCTTGGAGGTGCTGGGAGAGGCCAAGCTGTGAGTGTACTAAAGCTGGCCTAGGACCACTTAGCAATATGTATGAGGTATGTAGAGGCTAGGTGCTGCTTGTTTAGGTTTGTGAACCTTTGAAAGATTTTAGGAAAGTCCAAAGCATGAGCCAGGACAAGCTGTTTCTGTGGAAAAGCCACTGAAAACAACTTGGGTGGGCCTGCAAGTTGGTGGGGCAGGATCTCAGGGATCACCAAGACAGGGAGAACAGTGTTGCCAGGTTGATGAAGACTCAGATATGGTGCCCACCTGCTGCCTCTATGGGGAGAGGCCTCAGCAAAGGAACAATGGCCTCTGCTAGCACTTCTGTCAGGGAGAAAGCTGCCCCTTCAACCTTCGCCTTGATGCCGGACAATTCAGGTCCTTCCTATATGACCCTGGTGTCTTTTGAGCTGCTCAGAGCAAGTGAATCCATGTAAGACTGTGTGTGGGCCCTTTAAGAGGAACTGCCTAGAATCCAGAAGCCCAGAAGTTATGGGGACTTCTCTTCCTGGCACTGGAACCCTGGGCTGGGGGCCTAGTGTGGGGCTGGGACACTTCGTTCCTCTGGGGGGGCCTCCACAGTGGAGAGATACTTCTTCCAGTTTTCATCCACCACATGTGCGTGTGGGACCAGCTCATTTGGGGTCTCTCCATTCTGCCAGTCTCATTGCAGCTTCTTTATATCCTTAGTTATAGGACTTCTATTCAGGTAGATTTCAAGCATTTCTGAATGATGGTTGTTTTGTAATTTAGTTGTAATTTTGATGAGGTTTATGGGATGATGTGAGACCCATTTACCTACACCCCCATCTTGACCAGAAGAGCCACTTAAGGAAGTCCAATTATATGCAGTAATGCTAGAGTTTTCATTACCTAAATCAGTTCTACTCCCCAAGCACACAAAATTTTTAAATATGAAAAATAACTTTTTTTAAAGGAAGGATTTATTTTCTCACAGAAAAAAAATGTCATAGTACTGTAACCTTATCATTTTTTCCTCAGCTTATGAAATGTTATCTGATCCAGTGAAAAGACGAGCGTTTAACAGTGTAGATCCTACTTTTGATAACTCAGTTCCTTCTAAAAGTGAAGCCAAGGACAATTTCTTTGAAGTGTTTTCCCCAGTGTTTGAAAGGAATTCCAGGTGAGTTAAGGCATCCCCTTGTGATCATTATGCTCTATTGCAGCGATTTTCAACCTTTTTCATCCCATGGCACCCATAAACTAATTAATAAAATTCTTCAGCACACCAAAAAATATTCTTTTGCTGATCTGACAAAAGAATAAGTATAATTTTGATTCATTCACATTGGATGGCTATTGTTGTGTCAGCTGTTGTCATTTTTTAATTTAACAACCTAAGGAAAAAGAGGTCAGTGCCATAGATTTAAATAATCAGGTATTGCTTGTTTTAAAAATTCTTGTGGCGTACCGGCTGAAAATCACTGCTCTGTCAACCTGCCTCTTGTAGTCTCCAGGTTTCTGTTTTGCTCTGTAAACAAAGTTTATCCTTCCATAGTGAAATTCTTTTATAAGTTATGGCATGTGTTTCTTTTATGTTTCCTTTGGGCAACAGAACTGACTTTATGTAGAGTGATACTGATACTTAGGTCTCAGTAATTCCTCTTTTTTTTTTTTTTTTTTTGCCTCTCTTTATTAATGGGTACATTACTCTATTTGGCCCATTATCATTTGAAAAACAGCTTTTTTATTTTAACATTTTATTATGAAGTTCTCTGACAAAGGGTGATTTCCATTTAAGATTAAAGCATATGTAATTTATTTCATTTAAATCAGTTTTTACATAGGGTATACCAGTATTCTAAATTTTTTGATTCCATTTGCATTGAAAAGCTTTTACAGAGTATATCTTGACTGCACATTGGAATTACCTAGAGAATATGAAAAAGTACTGGTACTTGGGTCCCATCTGAAGAGATTGTGGTTTCAATGAAATTGTTTTGGAATTCATGTAAGGTTTATATGTTCCCAGGTGATTCTAATGTGCAGCCAAGTTTGAGAACCACTTTGATTAGCCATTTGTTATGGCCTGATATTTCTTCCAGGCTTTCTTCTCACATTTGTTTTTTAACAATGCTGAAGGTGGTGAAAGAATAAAAAAAGCAGTGTATTTTTTTTTTTATGGAATGGTTTTATAGAGTGGAAAATGTGTCAGTAAGCAACCTTAGGATCCTTCACTATGTGATGTGTGTGGTAGGTAAAGTGCTGAACATAAAAGTTGTGCCTCTTAGAGAGCAAATGGTAGTAATGAGGGGGTGGAACTCTGTCTCTCTATGAGTATTAACAATTTTTAAAAGCTAGGCCTATGTAGGTTCCTTCTGTACTGCCTATTTATAGGCAGGAGCCAAGTGAGCTTGGAAAAAGGGAAAAGTAGTGCCTACTTTTCCTAGCCAGCCCCTGGCAGCTGCTACAACCCTATAATTTATAGAATTAAAGATAACCTGATGGTTAAAACACCATTTCATTATTTTCTCTCCCATCCACCTTAGTGCTCTATTGCATCTACATTGTTTCATAATCTTCCAGCTCCTAATCTTCCAGCTCCTAATCTTCCAGCTCTATCTCTTACTCCTAGAGGATCTAGGAGGGAGATTTGGGGGATTAATAAAAACTCTTGTTGTTTTTAATTTGTCTGTTGAACTTTTGTACCAGATTTTTTAATTGAATTTTTCTTTTTTTTAATATTTCAGATGGTCAAATAAAAAAAATGTCCCTAAACTAGGTGACATGAGTTCATCATTTGAAGATGTAGATGCATTTTATTCTTTCTGGTAAGTGAATACACTGATTTTATGATGCTGTCATTTTTTTAAAAAGCATGTGTTCAGTAAGTACTTAATTGACTCTTCATAAATTGATTAAGGTATGGGAGAGCCTTCACTGAGCAAAACCACTTTTTCAGAAATTAATACATATTTTTGCATAACACTGTATTACCTCCTGTGTGATATTTAGACTTTTAGGATTTTTAATGTTTTATGTTAATCAAATTTCTAGATATCAAGCACACTACAGCGGTAAAAAATGGAAATTGAGGTCATTGAACTGAATAAAAATACATACATATTCACTTAGCTATATTGCTATTAAAAGTACTTGGGTACATGTGGAGGAAATAGTACTATTTGTCTCTATAACTAGTTTCTTAATTTTTAATAAGCACAATATTTTGTGGTTATTTTAGCTGTGCTGTATTTTCTCATTAAGTATCTGGTAAATTAAAACATAAAATCACTGTAGAGCAAAAACAATTAAATTTAGCTCTATCAGTTGTACTTGCTTTTACCCTTAGAGGATGCAAACCAGAGATAAATAACCACTACTGTGGTTACTTTAAAACTTGACAGAATAGCAAAGGTGGAGGCAGGGAAAACTTAACAAGTCCCCAGCAAGAGAGAAACCTAACAGAAGGGATAGCAGGAGGTATGATTTTGATCAGGGGAAATAAGTATATTTTAGATTTTCATACCAGATACATTGTCATTTAAAAAAGAAGAAAGACTTGAGCATAGAGTTAATTCAGTACCAAAAGGGAGTGGATGGATCTATTAAAATAAATTCATCCACTTGCCATTAATGTTTTTAAAATTATGTACCTCTAAGTTAATTTTAAAGAGTTTATTCTTGTTTGATTTTACTTCTGCCTATAGGTATAATTTTGATTCTTGGAGAGAATTTTCTTATTTAGATGAAGAAGAAAAAGAAAAAGCAGAATGGTACGTATATAAGTCATTAATAAAGGAAGATATTTAATTGGTGTTTTGGTATTTGTGATGATGTAAAAATATACTGCATATATTTCCTTTTATATTTTCTCTTTGTGTATTCTTTTTAAATTAGCTTTGATATTTTAAGACCCCTCTTCTCACAAGTTAAGCTAAATGAGACCAGATCAGTTGTCATTTAAGATATACTTGAGAAAATGTCAAGGAGTAGAATTGTCCAAAAAGCTCAATTCAGCAAATTCTTTTTCTTCTGGTTGTTTAATCTACATTTTATTTTAATTTTCCCTGGGACATTTGGTTGACATAAATATTCCAGAAATATTAACCCAAATTAATTATAAGTAAAATCACACTTTAATGTTAATAGTGACATGGCATTATAACCTTTTCAGACATTATTTACATATAAATTTATATTACATTTTTATCTTACCTACGAGCAATATTTTGTTTCCAATATTTTCTATTTTATAGTCGCGATGAGAGGAGATGGATTGAAAAGCAGAACAGAGCAACAAGGGCACAAAGAAAAAAAGAAGAAATGAACAGAATAAGAACATTAGTTGGTAAGTATAATTGATTTTCTTAAGTTCTTTAATTAAATGTTGGAAATTCAAAAGATTTAACTTTTTTTCTGGTAGATAATGCATATAGCTGTGATCCAAGAATAAAAAAATTTAAGGAAGAAGAAAAGGCCAAGAAAGAAGCAGAAAAGAAAGCAAAAGCAGAAGCAAAACGGAAGGAACAAGAAGCTAAAGAAAAAGTAAGATGACATTTGATGAAGTTGGACTTGAAATGTTCATAAAATAATTTTCAGATCTCATTGAAAAACCATAATGTGGAACCAGAGAATTAGGCACTACTGTGAATGAATCATGATAACTTGTACAATTGATAGAGGGATCTTCCTTACCAGTAAATTTTTGAGCAAAAACATGATGTCATAAAAATTTCTTTAATACCATGCTTATTTCTAATATATGTCTTTCATTTCTAATCAGTGTTTGTAGAACTTTACCAGTTGCTTTTCCCTGTTCAACCTTCAGTCTTCAATAAGTTTGACATATCATCTTTTTTCTAAATTATTTATTAAAAGATTGAATTTTTTAATAAGATTATATAGCATTTGGGAATTCTAATTTTCTTATTAAAATGATTTTATTCCCCATTTTAAAGCAAAGACAAGCTGAATTAGAAGCTGCTCGATTAGCTAAAGAGAAAGAAGAAGAGGAAGTTAGACAACAAGCATTATTGGCAAAGAAGGAAAAAGATATCCAGAAAAAAGCCATAAAAAAGGAAAGGCAAAAACTTCGAAACTCATGCAAGGTATGTCAGAGTGACTGAACAAACTAGGTAACAAATAAATGAAGTTGCTGATTAAACTTCAAAATATTTTTTTATACCATGCAAATATAATTAAACTGTTGTACACATTTTATCTCGAAATGTAAATGTTTTTAAATTCACTTTTTAAAAACTTCATACATGCATATTTCAGTGTGCAACTCTGATTTTTTTATCTAAACATGCCATTTTTAAAACTAAAAAACTTAATATTCTAATATTTGGTCTGTATTCTAGTTTCTTGATTATCTGAGCAGTGTCTTTATCATTGGTTTATTCAAGTTAGGATCTAAGTAAGATATTTGCAAAGACTTCAGTTTTGTGTCGCCTAATTGTGTAACAGGCTCCCTATCATCACCATCTTTCCCCCCTTCCTCCAGTGCCATTCATTTCTTAGAGGTACCATATCGTTTGTTCTGATAATATGCCACAATTTGCTTTCGGCTGGTTGCTTCCTTAGTTGTGCAAAATTAATTCTTACCTTAGAAAAAGTTATTTTAGAAGTTAAACCTCTGTGTTTTTAAGGATTTAAAAGCTTTTATTTTTATCCAAATAAAAGGATGGCATTTATGTGAGTACTGATAGTTTGCATTCAGATGTATTTTTCACTTCAAAACATTGATCAGAAAAACCCAAAAGTTTTCAAATGTGGTTTTGTCCAAGAGATGTTCTTACATTTAAAGTGGTAGAGTCAAAGAACAGTACTGTTCCTTATCAGAAAATACAAAATATTTTCCTCAGATTTTACCTAGAAGATTGTTTTGAGAAGGATACAGTATATCGTAGTGGTAAAGAGCATTGGCTCAGAGCAAGCAGCCTGGGATCGAAATCCTTCTCTACTTACTATCTGTGGCCTTCAGGCTGTTCCCTCAAACCCCTTTGTTCCTCAATTTCTTCACCTACACAGTAGCTGAAATAATATCTAGTGATGGAATTGTGAAGATTAAATGAGATCATTTACATATAATGCTTGGCACATCGGGCATATAATGTGAAATCAAAAAAAAATTAAAAGGCCAGTTAGAAAATAAAAAAGTTGAATAGTTCTTAGAAATGATGCATAAATGAGGTTAAAAGTTCTGGCATTTGGTAACTTTGTTTTATTGCCCTTTTCCAGCATGAGTTCAGTTATTCATTTATCAAATATCTGGTGAGTACTTACATGTGCCAAGCAGTTATAATTGATGTGGATATAATGATGACACAGTCCTTGGCCTTAAAGGAATCTGCTGGTTAATGATGGAGAATGACAAACAGCTGTTTCTAACACTATAAGATGAGTAATAGGATGAGGAGGTACCAAAAAGGTAGTTAGGGAAGGCTTTCTGAATCTAGTAGGATTTAGTCAGGTAAAGCAGAAGGTGTGAGAGATTAGCAATGAGATATCACAGATCATTGAGAGAATGCAGTGTTCCAGAGGAATGGGGTTTAATGAGCCAGAGACCACTCAAGAGGTAAGGAGGAGCCAGGTCTTGAAGGACATTATATGTCTTGCTAATTTAAATGTGATGCTGAGTTGGTTTTAGTCAGGATGCTTAGAGAAGACTAGTGTTAGAGAAGCTAATTAGGAGACTTTCGCCATAATCCAAGTGAGAGTATTATGGCATGAACCTTAGTTCATGCCATAGAGATGATAGGAGTAGAAAAAGATAGATGAAGTGAACCAATATTTAGGAGGCAGAATAGGCTGCTACCTGTTGGGTATCAATTATATGTTGGAGGTATTAGAGAAGGAGTAAGGGTTAATATATGTCCTGGTTTCTTGTATGGGATACTGGCTGGGTGACATTATAATTCAGTAAAATAGAAAACAGAGGATGAGGCAAAAGCTGGGGGAGATGATGATTTCAGTTTCAGGCCTCTTAAGCACAGTGAGGCACTCAAATGAAGACAGGTGATGGGGTGTACAAGTCCAGAGTTCAAGAATGGGATCACCCACATCTCAGTGGCACTAGGAACCTTGTGAATAGATGAGATCACCCAGGGAGACAATATAGTGAGGAGGGTGGAGGATGGAACCCAGGCAAACTGCAATACTAAAAGTTCTAATAGAGGTCCTGGCTGGTGTAGCTCAGTGGATGAGCACGGGCATGTGAACCAAAGGGTTGCCGGTTCGATTCCCAGTCAGGGCACAAGCCTGGGTTGCAGGCCAGGTCCCCAGTATGGGTCATGTGAAAGGCAACCACACATGATGTTTCTCTTCCTCTCTTTCTCCTTCCCTTCCCCTCTTAAAAAAAAAAAAAGTTCTAATAGAGGAAGAGGAGCCTGAAAGAAGTGACCCAGACAAGTAGGAAGAAAATCAGTAGTGCTTTTGGAAGCCTAGGGAAGTGTGAACAGTAAAAGACGAATTGGAACCTTAGTGAGAGTCAAACTGCATGGATTAAGGACGCAGAAAAAAGTGAGGAATGGAAGGCATAAGTGTCAGCAGCATGGGAAGTACTTTCTAATTCTTTTACATCCAGATACATCACGATGTTCCATTCTAAGCATAATCTTTAGTTAATCGAATTTTTCTTATACCTCCTATTCTTTAACACATTACCTTTTCCTTTAGTTTCAGTAAATTTAAAATTTCCAGCTCTGGTCAGGTGGATCAGTTAGTTGGAGTATCATCCTGTACACGAAAAGGTTGCAGGTTTGTTCCTCAGTCAGGGCATGTATAGAAGGCAACTGACTGATGTTTTTCTTTCTCTCTCCCTCTCCCCCTCTCCCTCTCTCCCTCTCTGCCCCCCAACCCCTTCCTCTCTAAAATCAATAAAACATATCCTTGGGAGTGGATTAAATAGTAATAATAAAAATAATAAAATTCCAGGAAATTTTATAGTTCAGCCCACACAACTTAGAATAGGCAGCTTAACAAAGGGATTTTAATTTGAGTCATATAAGATTTGATTCTTAAATGGTTCTCAGAGGAATATTCTGATTTTTATAATACCTAAAGTTCTGCACCATCACCTTTTTTGTTTTGCTCTCCCACCCACTTGGTAATGCCTTTTTTATTGCTAGCAGGTCAGGAAGAGCCCTGGGAGAAACCCTGGAAGTGTAGTTGTTGATGGTCAGAAGGCCATATGCTCCCCTCATGAACCTCATGAGAACTTTGTTCTTTTTAGTTGTGTGGATGTATTTTTGAGTGTCAGTAGATACAAGATGAAAATGTTTATGTTTGTGCTTTTAGACCTGGAACCACTTTTCTGACAATGAGGCAGAGCGGGTTAAAATGATGGAAGAAGTGGAAAAACTTTGTGATCGCCTTGAATTAGCAAGGTATAACTATAGAACTAATACTGAAATCTTCTCCAGGGCTTGGGATAAAGTTTCATCCCTTTTTCTCCCTTAGTTTACAGTGCTTGAATGAAACACTCACATCATCTACAAAAGAAGTAGGAAAGGCTGCTCTGGAAAAACAGGTAATAGAAGAACATATTGCTCCAACTTTGTATTTAGCATATATTTCTGCTTATTGTATTGCTTTCACCACCTAACATTAAGTTACTACCAGGGCAAAGAGGGCATTTCTCTTGGGTCCCTCCTCTGCGTTGCTTACAGTAAGTGGTATTGTTGATTTAAATTGCATTAAATGTGTATAGTTACAATGTATAATGTTTGATTTGTGTTATCCTAGCACATTATTCAGTTTTTTTTTAATCATTCTTAGAAAAAAAAATACTTGTTTTGACTATTCCTTGAGTATTTTTGTAGGATAATAATATTTAGAACCAAAAGATATATGTGTTCTGTCTAGTCTAAACCTTTTATTTTACAGATGAGGCCCAGAACAGGTCCAGAAATTCAATTCAGTGCAACAAGTATTAGTACCTACTATACATAGCACTGTGCCTAGGTGATCTGTCGAAATGCCTAATGCTATGGCTGCCACAAAGGAGTTCAGAAAAAATTAGGCTGAAGAGAAAAGGCCTAAGGACCAAAAGATGAGGGACCCACAGTAAATGCTATAGGTTAAACAAGAAGTGCCAACCCCAGGTCGGAGTGGTCAAGGAAGGTTCAATGGAGGGTTTCAGCCAGCCTAAAAGGATGGATGATGTGAAAACTGAAGGTCAGAGCAACAGCATGAACTGTAAAATACAGGGGACAATAGGAAGTTAGGGGGAGATGAAGTTGGTTAGGAAAAGTAGTACCAAGTTACGCATGTTTTTAATACCATGATGGCTGGTTTCCATTACTAGAGGTCTTTGAGTAAGAAAGGGTTACCACTGCACTATTAATCTCCTTTGATAGGCAGGACGTATTAGGTAAGTGTAAGTTACGAGTTACAAGACTCTCACTGGAAGGCTTGGACTGGGAGAGTAATGATGGGAATCATTGGGATTTAGTGACCAGTTCTTAGGAGTTGAAGTGAGAAAAGTAGTCCAAAATGACTCCCAAGAGAGCATCCCACAGAAGCAACAAAGATCACATAAAGGATTTCTTTTTTCACTTGTGCATGTCTGACTACAGATTGTAAGTAACAATGTAAAGGGTAGAACCTCAAGTTAAAACAGAGGCCACTTTACTGTGCTGTTACCTTTTTGTAGGAAAATAATTGAAATTATCTGCTGAAAGAGTGGGTATGAGCTTAAAGGTTTGAAATGGCCTCGTTTGTGAATAACCCAGTGACTGCAGGCTTGACATGTGTCCAAGGCAAGTAGAAGTCACATGATAGAAATAAAAGGTGGACCAGGCAGAGGGTGGTTCTTGGTTCCTTAAGCAGAGTTTGGCAGCCCATAAGCCAGAGTGAAAAGCTGATGGTGGTCTTGGGGTTTCCCTGGGTCATTGTCAGGACAATACTGAGAGTTGAGAAGAACCACAGACCCCTCCCAGAACAGAAATGTAGAGTAGCAAGATGCTTTAAGTCCCTGACTTACCTATTATATTTGTGTAGATAGAAGAAATAAATGAGCAAATTAGAAGAGAGAAAGAGGAAGCTGACGCTCGAATGAGACAAGCATCTAAGAATGCAGAGAAATCAACTGGTGGAGGTGGAAATGGCAGCAAAAACTGGTCAGAAGATGATCTGCAATTACTAATAAAAGCTGTGAACCTCTTCCCTGCTGGAACAAATTCAAGGTACTAATTTTAATTAAATTTCTCTTCATCGCATACTGGAGCCTGGGGATAATGTAGACAAACATCCAAATAACAGCATTGGTTATAGCAGGAACTTCAGAGATAAGCTTCAGTCTGGACAGACTGTCTTCCACTAAATTCTGTGCCACAGTTGGGAAGTATGAAAAGCAGAGTGTATTTTGAACCTACTTGTCTTAACAACTTACACCAACATACACACACATGCAGCAGGATGCTTCATCAGTATCTCAGGAAGTTAAAAATTATGAGACAAATCTTGGCTGTTATGTTGGCTTATTCCATCATGGCTTGTATTAGGGACTAGAGTTTGTGTCAGTCTTAATTCATTGTTGCTTCTCACCTCAAACCTGAGCTTATTGCAAAGTTTTGACTTTAGAACTTAAAGAAGTCTTAGAAATCCAGACTCCCTCATTTATAAGATCAGGAAACTAAAGCTGTTTTCAGGGTCATTTATCTCCTAAGTATGTGTACAAATGGTGGGCTACACAAATGTGAGGTCTTATTTCCATTGATTTATACACAAAATCTGTAAGATTTTGTACACTTGAGACCGAGATTATATAAAGTTGGTTTACACATATGGAAAACAAAAACAATAAGCAATGGTGATAATTAGACCACCAATTTAGAGCTAGGTCTATAGATATATACTTAGCCCTTCTGCGTTAAAAATGTAAAGGTCATCCCTGGCTCGTGTGGCTCAGTGGATTGAACCAAAGTGTCGCTACAAACCAAAGTGTCGCTGGTTCGATTCCCAGTCAGTGCCTGGGTTGCAAGCCAAGTTGTTCCCCCAGTAGGGGCATGCAACAGGCAACCACACATTGATGTTTCTGTCCCTGTCTCCTTCCCTTCCCCTCTCTCTAAAAATAAATAAAATATTTTAAATAAATAGAAATGTTAGGGTCATTCTGGTTTTTGTTTTGGAGGTTCTTTTCCTTAATTATCATATCAATTGCTCTAGATGGGAAGTTATTGCTAATTACATGAACATACATTCTTCTTCTGGAGTAAAGAGAACCGCCAAAGATGTTATCAGCAAAGCAAAGAGTCTTCAAAAACTTGGTAAGTTACAGTTTTGTTTCTCTGATACCTTGAGTACTTTAAAATAATCTATACAGTGTAATGAAAGACTAAATGAGGTGATCTGTAATCTATTTAAATTTTTTCATCCTTCAGACCCACATCAGAAAGATGACATAAACAAAAAGGCTTTTGATAAATTTAAAAAAGAACATGGAGTGGTGCCTCAAGCAGACAATGCAGCACCTTCTGAACGATTTGAAGGTAATTAAATTTTTTCTATAAGTAGAAAATGCAGCCATGTATCCACACTGTATGAAGATATACAAGACCTAAGGTCTGTGTTCAGAATGATTGGGAAATAAAGTGTTAAGCAGACTGGAAGGTGTAAAGCAAGCATTTCAGGACAGTCGCGAATTTAGTTAACACTACTGAGAAGTGCAGTTCTTCCCCAGTGTCCTTAGGGGAGAGGTGTGTTTGTTTTGTTCAACATATTTTACAAATCACTGCTGGAGGATATTGGGACGATTGAAATTGGACAGGTCTATAGACCTATCCTGACTGAAAAATACACTGTAACTAAAATGATCTTTTTATGGAAGAACCTAGAAATAAACGGACAGCATGTCTGCAACTTACATAAATGTGTGTATAGAAAGAGTTAGCAAGTATGGTAAAGTGTTCACATGTTGGGAATCGGGGTAGATGGGGATTCTTTATATACTCTTCTCAAAAAGTTAAAAACTGTTAGGGTGCTGAGATTGTCTTGGCTATTCTAGCTAATTTGATTGCTCTGGACCAGTGTGTTTCAAACTGAAAGTCATGACCCAGCCTCCCTAAGCCTCCTTCATAAATGGGTTATGAAATATATTTAATGGGTCATGAACAGCTGTCAGAGAGCATTTTACAAGTATTTTTTGTGGAACTTTTGTCATGTATGTGTGTTGTGCGGTGACATCTTTTTCTGTTGAGTTTCTGAGCAAGTTTGAAAAAGCTGTTTCCCTTTGTGCATTTGTGAGCAACCAATCCTTTCTCACCTAAACTAAGCTAATCTTGGGTATGCTTTCCAGATCACCATTCCAAATACATATTTTGGGATTCGCTAATAGCCTTGACTTTTACATGTTAACCTGCCTCTGTCCTCTAGTCTAAGTCACACACTTTTCCTGTGCTAAGACGGTTCATTATCCCAAAATTTCAGTTTGAAAATACTGAGAATTACAATGTTCTATAAAAAGGAAAAATACATTCTGCATTTGCAAAAGTCAGGGAGTTTGGGGGGGGTCTGGGTTGGGCATCATTTGTGCTTTTAAGGTAAGCACCAAAGTGGAAGTTTAGTATAGCTGAAGGGGCAGTTTTTAGGTTTTTTTCCTCCTGTTCCCTTATGCCTTCCACAAAATAGCAGACAACATTCAGGTCTGAGCACACTGTTTTCAGCCCTTTCTTCTCAGGCTTGTTTCCATGTGGGAGGCAGACAAGGATGGTTGTACAGGCAGCCAGTCTTTTGTGAAGAGAGGTGACGCTGTGAGGGCAGGAGTTTGGGCATGACTCCTCTTTACCTCTGATGAGCCTCATGAACAGTCTCCTCTCTCTTCAGTTGCACCAGTAAGCAGCAAACTGGCACTAATTTTTTCTTTAAGATTTTACTTATTTTTAGATAGAGGGGAAGGGCGAGAGAAACATCAATGTGTGGTTGCCTCTCACACAACTCCTACTGGGGACCTGGCCCGCAACCCAAGCATGTGCCCTGATTGGGAGTCCAATCTCCAACCCTTTGGTTCACAGTCCAGTGCTCAATCCCTTGAGCTATACCAGTGGGGAACCAGTTTTTGAATAGTGTTTTCTCTTGGGAATTTTACAGCATTACATGTTCCATTTATTTTGGTTTTGTGAATTGGAGAACAGAAAATTATATTACTTCCATCTTTTTTCTAAGAGAGAGGAAATGAATTAAGTCTATAGTGTTAAATGTGGGCAGAGGACCAGTAAAAGGAAATTCTGCTAATGGCTTCTTATAACTTAAAAGCTGACTTCAAAAGTTCCTAATCTGCCTTCAGATACGAATTCTCTGCCTTATGAGCTGGTGTGGTGATATTGTTTAAGTTGTCACAGTGTGTGTTTGTACGTATGTTTAGTAACTTCTGTTTCTAGGCTTCGCTTTGTAGCATATCTCACAGGAAGAAATTTCAAGTGGTAGTCAGACTGCTGGTAGGATAAGTGTTACTGCATTTTCACTTCATGGTCTGAAGTGATTAAACTCCAAGTATCTATTAACTTAGAATAACCAATCATCTTTTTAACCATTTAACACTGTCTTATAAAGTGGTGGGATGTGTAATACTTACATCCTTAGGAAGAAATCTTTTTTTTTCTGATATGTGTATGATGTTTTCTCAAACAGTAGGTTTAGTTTAGCAGAGGCACCTGGCTTTGGCTCCACAAGTTTTTAGATGTGAATGTGTCACACTGGAACACAGAATCTAAGCTCACTTTCCCTCTACGGCACTGAAACTTTGGGCACTTCGCTCACTTTCGATAGTTGTTTACTCCAGTGTAAACTGAGAATGGTTTCCAGGATCTCATCTAGCTAAAAGTTTTGTAATTGTGAGGTAGCTCTTTCCACTGTCCTGTAAGGAACTAGATTTATCAGAAATATTAAATGACTCATTCACTTTATGAACCCAACAACCCAACTATATAATTTAAACCTAACAAAAAAAAAAAAAACCTTTAGTATGTTAGGTTGTAAGAAATGAGCAGTATAAGGTAGTTGTTTCCTATTGAGCTATCTAGTTTTTTCTCCCTCCTAAACACTCAGGTGTTTATGTGTCTCATCTCTAAAAATTTAAAATTACACATCAGATTTGAATGGGCACTTACCAAGATACTTGTGCACCAAAAGACTCATTGAAAAGGTGTTCCAAGACATTTTTGTATAATTAGGATTTTCTTTTTTTTATTCATTTTAATTATGATAAAATATATATCACATAAAACTTAACATCTTAACCACCTTTAAACATACAGTTCAGTAACATTAAATATATTCAAACTGTTGTGCAGCCACTCTCCAGAACTCTTTCCATCTTGGAAAACTAAAGCTCAGTGCCCATTAAACAACTCTCCATGGTCCTTTCCCTGTACCCACCATTCTACTGTGTCTGTGTGAACTTGACTACTCTGAGTACCTCATACAAGTGGAATCACACGATGCTTGTCTTTTTTGTATTTCACTTAGCATAATGCCGTCAAGGCTCACCCATAGTGTAGCCTGTGTCAAAATTTCTTTTTAAGGCTGAATAATATTCTATTGTATGAATAAAAACTTTTCTTAAACAGGTCCATGCACAGATTTCACCCCTTGGACAACAGAAGAACAGAAGCTTTTGGAGCAAGCCTTGAAAACATACCCAGTAAATACACCTGAAAGATGGGAAAAAATAGCAGAAGCAGTGCCTGGCAGGACAAAGAAGGACTGCATGAAACGATATAAGGTTGTAGATTTTTCTGAGTTTATAGACTTACGCTTATTTGAATACTACAGTAGTCATGGGGCCAAAATTACAAAGAAATGATCTTAGAAACTTTCAGAGCTCTGGCAGTTAGTAAAAGTAACCTTTTCAGTAGTGTCTTTATAGACTTACCAATTTGAATGTTTTACATATTTATACCAAACACTAGAAATGTCTGCCAACTCTAAATAACAGCTTTGTCCCTTCCTAGGAACTTGTCGAGATGGTAAAAGCAAAGAAAGCTGCTCAAGAGCAAGTACTGAATGCAAGTAGAGCCAAGAAATGACAAGACAATCTTTTGTTATGTGTGCATTTTTATAATAAAACTGAAAATACTTTACAAATTTTCATTCTTAAAATTTTACTTGTGATGATTTGAGAGTATGCCATTCTGACATAATTTCTTGGAGATCTGCCATGAACTAGGGTCTTACTCTTTGAAACTTGGACAGTGTCTCATTCAAATTTTCAAGTATGTGTGTTCATTTTAATTTTTTTCTGTGGGGGTTAATAGCTTAAAATTTGCTAGTCTCTGTAAGTTTTATAAATATATACATTCAAAATACTTTTATTAGGAGCATTTTAATCACGAAGCCAGCACATGTTACTGCGAATCTGGTTAAAATCTGGTAGTTTCTCAATGGGACCTAAGAAGTAAAAAAGAAAAACAGTTAAAACTGACTAAAAGGAAAATACTTGGCCAACTTTCTGTACAGGAGAAAAGTGGCCAGGCTTACCAACAGCAGCAATAGCTGGACTCTTATCATAAATATATTTGGTACACACTTCTCGGATTGTCTCAGCATTCACAGCCTGAAATAGAGAAGATGCTAGCATTCAGAGCTTTTTGTATTCTATACCTGCAATGATACATACTTTTTTAGCTTTGTTAACAAGAATATTTTTACACAAGACTCAATTGTGTGTAAGAACTACAGTATTTACATCAACTCTTGCTTCAAGCTCAGGGATGGGAATTCTTCTGTTATAGCATAACATTTGCCTGCCAATATCCTCACAGATTGGAGTGGAACCTGTTTAAAGAGAAAGAAAAGTTAAGCATTGGAATATAGATCAACCTTTTAAAAATAAGCCTTACATTTTTATTCTTACCATCGAGTTGCAACAACATGTTTGTTTTCAGAAGGTTTTTGGCTCGTGCAACCTCACTTTCAGTGACATTTGTACAGAGTCGTATCCTAAAAACCAATTGGAAAAATCAAAATGTCAAGTAGTTTGATATGTGTTTTGTGGTGATGAACTAAAGACATAATGCCATATTCTATGTATTATACCATAGCTTGATTTCAACTTATAAAAAAACTTGAAGTTACTAATGATCCCAATAGCTAAGCAAAAGCTAACCTATACTGATTATTTTCCTTGTATTGTTAATTTCTAAAAAAAATGATATGAATAGCAGACACAAGTTCAGTACAACATAAAAATAGGCTAACCCCATTTTGAGAAATGCTATAATTATTTTAAGACTTCACAAATCCGCATCTGCTAAGTTCTGATATGCTAGAGGACAGGTCAGTGGGTAACTGGTTTCTCAAAAGAATCCAGTTGAGTTTTACCTAAACCTGATAACAGTTACACCTAGATAATAATAATTACAACCTGATAATAATTACAACTAGACTTAGGGAGATGTAAAAAAAGTCATTTAAAAATGGTAGAAGAAAGGAAATGGTGGAGGAACATTTTCCAAGAAGCTGTGGGCCTTTACACTTGTCTCAAGGTACTAGTTTTGACTACAAAACACTACATTTTTCTTTTAGCAATGGCAACTTCAGATTCAGTTTTTAACGGCCCTTCCAGATCTTCCAAACTTCTAGTTGGTGTTTAAACATTTTAAACTTTTAGGATCTCCTTCCTAAAGTAATCTTTTTTAAAAATAAAATCTTCTTTAAAAAATATTCTATAGTATGAAATCAATTCAGCTTCACATGAGACTTGTAAGAAACATCTGTGATCTTTAAAAACAGGCTGCTACTAGTGGTGTTCTTTTGATTTAATGCTAATAAAAACACCAACAGTGTAAAGAGGAAACTAATCTAAAATGTGAGTTCTGGGCAAGATTTATTTTCTCACCATTCCTTCTGAACAACATGTAGCATGTCTGCAATAGTGGCTGGTTCACAAACCATATAGATACCCCATAATCCTGTATCTGTGTAGGAAGTGTTGAAAGACTGGAAGCTATGGCAGAGGTTGTTGTGACAGGTGAGCTGGGCCAGCTTGCTAGATAAATTCTGTAAGGAGAAAAAATGTCCAGGAGAACTGCAGGTAAATGTGTCCAAATTATCAGAAAGAAAAATGAGATATGAGGCAAATAGTGAATGCCCTAAGAGGCTAAGTTTCTCAGTTTTATCCATCAACATCCATCTCAATAATAAATTTAAAATAAGACTAAAAATTATACTTATCAGCCCAATGCATCCCCAGAGAACTTCTAATTAACATAGTTGCACCCACTTCTAAAATAATACATTGTTACCAACCCAATCGATCTGTAGAGGGCTCTTGGCTATGTATGCTTAAAGATTTGAAATTAAATATATTGCATGTGAAACCTAACATATAAAATGTATTTTGTTGAACTCTTTTGAGTACAAATATACACTTTGTACTACAGAAAAGTTAACAAAAACAGTAAAAATTCCCTTTATCCAAATTACCTAACACTTCTTACATTACCATGTTTGCTTCATCATTCTTTTAACATATTTTTTTCAACTATTTGAGAGTACACTGCAGATGGGATGCTTTTCACCTCTAAATACGTATTAGTGTGCACTTCTGAAAAACAAAGAAATTAACTTCACAGCAGTTACTAAAATTAGGATATTAACATTGATATAGTACTATTAACAAATTCTTCTATCCTTACTCAAATCTGGCCAATTATCCCACTAATAAACTTTATGGCAAAAGAAAAAAAATGTTTTTCTGGCCAAGGATGCAATCACGATCAATTTATATTTTAAAAGTCAAAATTTATAGTACAGAACTTCTGTCTTGTCAGTTTAAAATTCTAAAATCACTTACCATTCCTCCTCCAAAAGAGCGATCCCAGTTGCCTATCAGTGTGTTTGCAACCATGAGACAGATAGTATCTGGATGTGCCCAACCAACAGCTTCAACAGCTATTGCAAGGTGTGCCAAGGGCATCTTGTCATCTCTCACTCGAATCTAGTTAAGATAAAAAACTAGTTAAGATTACCACTATATAACATGCTTAACAAGAAAGAAACAAATTCACCAGTACCTTTAAATGCAAAGTTAAAATGCTCTCCATGACTCTCATTTTGGTTTCTTAAACTATCAGGCCTCATTACATTGTACAGTCTAATCTAAAAGAATTTCATGAGTTAGGGAAAGAAGACTTTCACCAAAAGGTCTCCAACTGAAATAATACAAACAATACCCACCAAATGTTTACCTGGCAAAAGAGGAATGCATTATTTCACTGGAAGAAATCAATCATTTGTGGTGTTGATCTGAAATTTTTTATCTAAATTTAAGCTAATAATGACATAACTGGCTATTTTTGTTCTGCCAGTGCCAATACCAGGCCTTCTTCCAGGCACTACTTTGAGCATCATTCCTAATGTGGCAAACTAAGCCTCTAATGAATCGACAAGCAGCAGATTCTCTGCAAGTTCTGGCTCTGATGGGCAGAAGGAAGAACTTCACCAAGAATAAACCTAATGTGAAAGTCCAAATTTGGATGTTTTTAAAAGTAAAAGATTACTTTTATACCTTACAATATATAAATGGGCACAGTGCCAAAGAAAAGCCCCCAAAAACAAATTAATTGCCCATAAAACACTGCTTCCTTAGGAAAAATAGGTGGTTAAATAATATGGAATGTGAAGGAATATAAACAAGCACATCCATCCTCTTCCCTGTTTCAGTTTAAGCATTTGGTTACTTCCATTTCACTCGTGTTAGAAACATGCACATTCTGTAAACTCAAAGAGCTAACCACTAGCTTAGGAGGCTTCCCCTACCTCACTTCCTGTGAATTTGCAGGGAGGTAGAGTTGGTATTTCTCCTTTGTGTGTGGACAGAGTGTCACCAAAATGAAACTTTGCTAACTCAAGCAGTTCACCATGGGAAACTCCTAAATTAAAGGAAAATATTTCACATATCTAGTAACAGTACAATCCAAAGCAGACAACTGCCAAGACTTCAGTTTACAATAGCTTAAGGTAATATGATGTGATACAAGTTATATATTAACTATCTGCACTCAAAAAAGCATTTGAGAGCTCATAGGACACTTTTTTCCTTGGTGGTGTGGAGGCCTGGAGGCCACGGACCAGACCAGTCCTTACCTGTTAGGAACGCGGCTGCACAGCAGGAGGTGAGCTTGAATGTAATGCAAACTTAAATCATCCCAAAACCATCCGCCCCAGCCCCCTGCCCCCCAGCCCTGTTCGTGAAGATTTGTCTTCCACAAAACTGATCCTTGGTGCCAAAAATGTTGGGGACTACTGCATGGAGCAATGGACAGTTTTCATCCACACACCAGTGGATTCACAGAAAAAGTTAAGACAGCTTGAAAATACCACAGTCCATACAAAATCATGTCATGTTAAGTCCTAGAACGCAAAGTCACTTTTCAATTTTTTTAAAGAAGAATATAACTATGACCTCTAACACTTAAAGAAGGCTGGATACACAGATACGTTTTTTGATACACAGATATGTCTCTGAGCTCTGCTATCAGAATTCGGAAATAAAATAATTTCATCTAATTTCTGAATAAATCCATAGCTACCTACTCACTATTTGCTATCCAAAACTTAAGAATTACTTAGATTCTGAATCCCTTACTATCCAAACATACGGCCCAAATAGGGCCAATCAGTGAAGGTTTCTTCAATACAAATACAAATAGGAACTTACAAAACAAATTTAGGCATGCGCAAGTGGTTTTAAAAATACTGCCACGAGATTTCTTTAAACAAAATATTCTACTAGAATATAAAAGCACAACTTACACTCTCATTTTCCCAACAAATTTGTGGTATAAAACAAGACAGTGTATGCTGTATATTTTCAGAATCCTTACATAGGAGAGCCACCTTGGATATCAATCCAGAGGGTGACAAAACAAGGAAAATCCTGGTGGTACAACAACAAGCAGAGTGAAAAAACCTGAGCATGCACACAGTTCTTAGCACCTGATGACAACTGTGTCCACTCTTTTATTATCTTTACCTATAGCCCTCCTTGTTGGTGTTCCAGAAACAGCTGCTCCAACACCAACTCTATCCCAAAAGACAGGAGAGCCAATAATTTTTAATGAAGCTAGGTCGGACCATTTCACTGAATTCTAGATGCCATTGTTTACAAAGCACATCATAATTTATGTATCAATAAGATAAAGTGCTAATTAATCTAGGACCTGACCATTAACTATTAGATATCCTGACTTCAGTAATGTTGAAATGAACTCACAAACTACAGTAAAACCCACGATGTCCATATGCCACCAACGATGACAGACATTCCAGACAGCTTGGTTGTTGAAGCTCCACCTAACCAAGTCTTCCCATTTTCCAAGAGAATTTCCAAGTGCACTGCTCGCCATACAAAGGTAACGTGATTTAGCTGAGAGCCACGATGAATAACATTTGAGATATTTAAACCTCATTTTCATCTTCTCCATTATTTCCAAGTACATTATTAGCTCAGAAGTCTATCCAGAGCAACTACAATTTTAATTTACTGTCATTTCTAATAGGAGAAAAATTAACACAAAATATATACACTCCATCTATCTTCACTTTGCCCTCAAGAGGGAAAAAAAAACTGAAAACCAGTAAGATGTACTGTTTGCCTAAATACAGACTGTCAGGAAATCTTAACAGAATCTAATGTGAATGTTCTTATCATTTACTAGCTCCAAACACGTACCCAAAGAAGCCTTGTCCTAATGCCAGTCACTTGCATGTTTGGATTCCCATTAAACATTTTCATGGTTCCCTATGTGCTTCCCCTTCTCAGTAATTACTACATATACTAAATGAACGAACAAATGAAAGAATTAAAGAACAATATAATATACCATTCCATGCTTGACCAAGCGATAAATTTAAAATTTATCTGGAGCCCTGGCTGGTGTAGTTTAGTGGATTAAGCGCGGGCCTGTGAACCAAGAGATCACGGTTCAATTCCCAGTCAGGGCACATACCTGGGTTGCAGGCCAGTTCCCAGCAGGGAATGCACAGGAAGCAACCATACATTGATATTTCTCTCCCTCTCTCCTTCCCTTCCCCTCTGAAGATAAATAAAATCTAAAAAATATATATATATATATTTTATCTGGAATGATTCCCAAACTAAGAGCACTATCTTCCAAGTGTCATTGTCTCCCAGGTCACTCATGCCCTTCTCTTGCAAGTAAATTCCATTACGTATGTATGTACATTTACACCTTAGAAGATCTGTACACTTTTCCATTAAAAAACTCCGAAGAAGAAAGAGGGAAAGCCTGGTTCCCCCTACACAATACAATGCCGTATTTTGCTGTGTATAATGCGCATCCAAGTTCTTGTGCACATTACACATGGTATTATTACATCCATGTATAAAGCACACCTTTATTTTTCCCTCAAAAATTTGGGCAAAAATGCACATTATACACAACAAAATACAGTAAACAGTTTGTTCTATAAATACTCTTAGGACACCTCCCAACAGGACCAAACTTAAATTAGTACATCACTTTAACAAAACAGTTACAGAAATTTAAATCAACCAACCTCCAGCAGCAGCAAGCACAATCCTTGGCCCCTTATAATGTGTGGTTATATAATCTACTAAATCTTTACGATTTATAGATCTGTAAATGGAAAAAGAAAAGCAGTATTAAAACAAAGTTAAAAAGTATAGATCTTCAGATAATATACCTGAAATTAAATTAGACCTTAAAGGAAACCTAAATTAAATAAATAGAAAAAGGATATTGGCAACAAGTATCAAAGAATTTCAACTTTTTTACATCACAAAAAGAGATATACCATCACTTGTTTATTCCAGAATTAATTAGGAGCCCAGACACCTGGGAGTTAGGTAGGGCTAAAATATAGCTATGAACAATTTCATTCGGATTATCGGGGCGGGCATGGGTGGGGTGTAGGGATTATTTTTTGAAACACTTGTTGAATGTTTATGAATGCCAATTTTCACAACTCATATTTTTCTCAAAAATAAATCTGAGAATTATACCTACTTGATATTTTCAGTTGGTCCCAAAATTGTCCGTCCAAGTGCAGTATTTTGATAAGCTGTGGCATGAAGATAATCAAAAACAACTTCTTGTAAATTGGTTTCAACTTCCTGCATCTCTCTAAGGATTACTCCACGTTCACGTTCAATCTCTGCTTCTCCCAATGTGCTATTTTGTATTATATCAGCAAGAATTTCTACAGCTAATTGAAAATAAAACATAAGAAGCACTAAGAATCTTAATTTTCACTATTCAAATCTAGTAAACTAGCATCAGAAACCATGATTCTGACCATCACTCAATACTAATTAAACTGAGAAGAAACGTTTTTCTATACATTTGATATGTGTAAAAGGACAATATTAACATTTTTTAAATGTAAAATAAAAACCCCTGTCGTATACAAGATATTGAAGAAAATTCCTAAATCTGCCAGAGGTTCCACAACACTGAGTAACTCTACCTATAAGCACTTCAAAAACGTCATGGACATCTGCATATGTGTAAACTGTATGAAAAATACAAAGTAGAAAATTAACCATATTACAATATCTAAGTGTATACAGAGTTCATATCACTTAAGTAGTTACTAGCCAACTTCCCACAGCAATGAGGCTGCTACATAAACAAGCCAAGAATCATCATACTCTATGCCTCCAACAAACCACTTACAGAATTAGTGTCCTCACAAATATCCTTTTCCACGTAACTTAATCTCATGTCTACTCCCATTCTTGCCATTACCAAAGTCACTGATAAAATGATGATCTAACAGGGCTAAAGCAGTTAACATATGAAAAGGATAGGTACCCCAAGAGATACGGATGACTAAAGGGTTAAAAGTAACCCTTGAGAAAAACTGATGAAATCCTCAAATATCTGTACAAAAATGACCCTAATTTGCAAAAAGCCAAAAATAAACTGAGGGATTAGGTATCATGCTATTAAGCAGTTTTATCAGAAAAATTAGACTTCCGGCCAAGATGGAGGCATAGGTAGATGCACTGTGCCTCCTCGCACAACCAAGATAGGGACAACAATAATATAGAAACAAAATAACAACCAGAACTGACAGAAAATTGAAGTGTATGGAAGTCAGACAACCAAGGATTTAAAAATAGACACTCATCCAGACAGGTAGGAGGGGTGGAGTCGGGCCGGGCGAGGGACGTGAAGCAGAGAGCTGAGCACCCAGGGTGGCGTGTGAGTCCGCAGCAGGCAGACCCTGGGCGCACAAGCAGCGGTGGCTGGTGAGCCCCGGCCAGGGGGTGGCGACCAGCAGACCCAGTGAGGTGGCCATTGTGAAGCAAGGCACTGCACGCAACTCAGGATCCCAGCACCGGGAAATAGAGCTTTGGGTTACTGACTGAGGAGGAAGGTCCCACCGGGTGCACAGGCCCACCCACACCAGAATTGGAGCCAGAGGGGCCCGGTTGGCTTGCAGAAAGTGGTGGAAGGGTCTGGGGTCCTACAGGGAGCAGAGCAAGCGCCATTGTTCCTTCTCGGACCCCGCCCCCACATACAACATCACAACCCTGCAACTGGGGTGCCCCGCCCTGGTGAACTCCTAAAGCCCCGCCCCTCACTACAGGAGCTCAACAAGACCAAAAAAGAAAAACAAAAAACAGCAAAAAGATGGCTCAAA
>CM052549.1:41136549-41170983 GCA_028533065.1 Trachops cirrhosus | reverse complement strand
AGTGCTTCTCAGATAAGGTCAAGTTCAAGGAGTTCATCATCACCAAGCCCTTATTGTATGAAATGTTAAAAGGACTTATCTAAGAAAAAGAAGATAAAAAACATGTGTAGTAAAATGACAGCAAACTCACAACTATTAACAACCTCACCTGAAACAAAAACAAGAAGAAACTAAGCAAACAACTAGAACAGGAACAGAACCACAGAAATGGAGAGCACATGGAGGGTTAGCAACAGGGGAGTGGGAGGAGGAGAGAGTGGGGAAAGGTACTAAGAATAAGTAGCAATGAAGTTAGATAGAAAATAGACAGGGGGAGGGCAAGAATAGGAGGGGAAATGTAGAAGCTAAAGACCTTATGACACATGGACATGAACTAAAGGGGAGGAATGTGGGTGGGAGAGGGTGTTCAGGGTGGAGGGGAATGAAGGGGGGATAATAGGACAACTGTAATAGCATTTATTTTGTAATAGCATTTATTTTGTAATAGCAAAATATATTTTAAAAAAAACTGAAGACAAATACATGAAAAGACATTCTGTGAACATGAACTAGAAGGATTGTTAAAATGTCCATAATACCCAAAGCAATAAACACATTCAGTGCAATCCCTTTCAAAATTCTAAAGGCATTTTTCAGAGATAGTACAATCAATCCTAAAATTTGTATTGAACCACAGAAGACCACAAAAAGCCAAAGCAATCTTGAGAAAGAAAAAAGAACCGAATGCACCGTGCTTTCCAATTTCAAACTATATTACAAAGCTACAGTAATTAAAAGTTTGGTACTGGCATAAAAACAGACACATAGATCAATGGAACAAAACAGAGGACCCAGAAATAAACCCACATATATATGATCAATTAATCTAAGACAAAGAAGCCCAGGGGGAAATGTCGTAGTCTCTTTTAAATGGTGTTAGGAAAATTGGACATATACATACAAAAGAATGAAACTGGACCACTCTTACACCAAACACAAAAATCAATTCAAAATTGATTAAAGACTTAAACATAAGACCTGAAACTGGTCCTGGCTGGATAGCTCAGTAGGTTAGATTGTCATTCTCATACACCAAGGTTGCAAGTTTAATCCCGGATAAGGGCACATATAAGAAACAACCAATGAATGCATAAGTAAGTGGGACAACGAATGTTTCGCTGTCACTTTCCCTTCCTCTTTCTCTCTCAAATCAATTACAAAAAAAAAAAAAAGAGCTGCAACTATGAAACTCCTAGAGGAAAACACTGGCAGTAAACTATGACCTTGACGCAGGCCCTACTGATGATTTTTTTAGTCTGACACCACCAGCAACAAAACCAAAAACAGACAAGTGGAACTACCTCAAACTAAAAAGCATCTGCACAACAGAAGAAACAAACTAAAGGCAACTTATTAAATGAGAGAAAATACCAAGAACCCTTGTGTACTGTTGGTGGGAATGTAAATTGGTGCAGCCACTGTGCAAAAGAGTATGACAATTCCTCAAAATATTAAAAATAGAACTATCATATATCTAGCAAATCTACTTCTGGGTATTCATCCAAAGAAAATGAAAACACTAACTCATAAAGATACCTGCACGCTCATGTGCACTGCCGCATTACTTACATTGCCAAGGTATGGGAACAACCTAAGTGTCAAAGAATGAATGACTTATTTAACTATAAAAAAGAAGGAAATCTTGCCATTTGCAATGACATGGATGAACCTTGAGGGCATTATTCTAAGTGAAATAAATCAAACAGAGAAAGACAAATACCATATGATCTCATTTACATGCAGAATCCAAAAACAAGCAAACAAAAAACCCAAGCTCATAGATACAGAGAACAGGCTGGTGGTTGCCAGAGGTGGGGGTGGGAGATATGGGTGAACTGTTTTATTTTTGTTTTAATTTAAATAAAATGAGTAAAGAAACAAAATAATGTAAAGGAAGGTGAGAAAGAAGTGCACTCCAGGATGAGGATCTAGAACAAGAGTGTCAAAGTCATTTTCATCAGGGTCCACAGCCTCACGGTTGCCTTTAAAGGGCTGAATATAATTTTAGGACTGTATAAATGTAACTACTCCTTAACAGTTAAGTGAGAGCTCAGTGCTGCTGCCAGGTAGAAACAAGGTGCTGGGCCAGATAAAACAAGGTGGAGGGCCGGATTCGGCCCACGGGCCTTGTGTTTGCCACCTGTAATCCAGAATGTACAAATGCAATAAAGTAACAAGCAAGATTTGATCAAAAAACAAAGCCTAGCACTCAGCTCATATAAAACCTGTTAAGGTTCATGGAAATAAAAATTCAAATAACAGGGTAAAATGGGGGAGGGAAGAACAGTAGGCTATAATAAATAAATAAAATTTAAAATGTTTTAGCCCTGGCCAGATAGCTCTGTTTGTTACCGCATCATCCTTGACAAGGTTGCAGGTTCAATCCCCGGTCAGTACACATATTGTACAAGAATCAACCAATGAATGCGTAAATAGATGCAATAACAAATCAATGTTTTTTTTTTCTCTCTCTCTCCTTTCCTCTCTCTCTCTAAAATCAATTTTTAAAAAATGCTAAATGTTTCACTGTACAGGTATGGCTCTGGAGTAAGTATTTTTGTATCAAGCATTAGGACCTGATTGGCACAAGTCTTGCAGCCTCTAAATATTTCATATCATTTGTCCAATTGGGAGGGAAAAAAATTTTTTTTTCAGCCCTGGCTTGTGTGGCTCAGTGGACTGAGTGCAGACCTGCAATCCCAAGTGTCACTGGTTGATTTCCAGTCAGGGCACATGCCTGGGTTGCAAGCCAAGTCGTTCCCCAGTAGGGGGCATGCAAGAGGCAACCACACATTGATGTTTCCCTCTCTCCCCTTCCCCACTCTAAAAATAAATAAAATGTTCAAAAATTTTTTTTCATATTTCTGGGGGCTACCCTTTCATAACAGACATAATAAAAACAGTACTAAATTACGTGTTAACTCTTGTGAAAGTTACACATCTGCACTATAAATAACAATACCTCTTGGCAAATCTTTAGAAAATGCTTTGGCATAATACACAGTCTGCTCTCTGGAGGTATAGGCATTGAGATGAGCACCCATGTTTTCAATCTCAAGTTCCAAATCTAACTGAGATCTCTTTTTGGTGCCCTGAAAAAGAGAGGAAAAAAGATTATAATTCCTACCTTTATCCCTCATCTGTTCTAAACACTTCAGACAACGAATATGAGGACATAAGCCCATGCCTGTTTCACACAAGGACCAAATTTGGTTTCTAAAGTATATTAAGCTTCAGAGATCATGGAATACATGTATTTTTGGATGACCCTTATGTCCCAAGAGAAAATCCTTATTTCAACTCTACAGAGCAATTATAAGTCATTACTTCAGATAATTATTCTGGAAAAAAAAGATTTTAAAAATAACATGCTATCTTCAATAGTTTGAAGTGGTTCTTCTTGCCTTAGAATGAGATTTTGTGCTTACTACCTCTTAAAAAAATGTGGTCTTATAAAATAAGTCTGACAACTTGCCTTGAAAGCCATATGCTCCAGAAAGTGAGCTGTTCCATTATTCTTCTCATTTTCATATCGACTTCCAGCATCAATCCAGAGCCCAACCTTAATGCAATGATGGAGCAATTAATAAAGCACCATTTTCTTGCTTTTGAGGAAATGACAATGGAATGGGGGGAGGCTCCTTCTTCTTTCTGACAAATGCTTTCTAGTCTTGACACTAAAATTTTCTTGACTTCAATGGATTCATAGTATATTCCTATGAACTATGAGTTTTAAAAATGTTGGTCATCTAGGCTCTGTTGTATGCTTGCTTACCTGAGGACCCAGATTCTTAGTCCAACTTGTACTACAGCCACTAACTACAGTACAAAGAACATCAGAGATCATCAAATATAGGTTCAAGTCCTTGCTCTGTCACATATTAGCTGTGTGACCTAGGACAAAACCATTAACTTCTCTGAACTTGTTCCTCAACCATAAAAAGGGTGTGATGGTGCCTAATACAAAGAACTGTTTTAAAGATCAAATAAGTATGTAACAGTTGGCAGAGAGTTGCCTAACAAATATAATTCTTTCATTACTATCAACATTACTAACAAAAAATAACACAATAATAGGCTATAAGAACCAGATGGAGACACTTAAAACAGGGTACACGTGCATCCACTGTAGAAGTACCACTGGAAGAAAGATTCACAAGCTAGAGTCACCTGTCAAGGCAAAATACCTGCCAATATTTTTCAACTGCCAGCCAACTAGAAAACTTAGATTAAAACCAACAATTTGCTCTGTCCTCATGAGAAGTCACTCAAACAGTGGTTGCCTGAAATCACTTACTGTGCATGTTGAGAGCCCAGAATCTTCAGAGGCCACCCTGAGACCGTTCTCCAAACGTGTTACTCGTGTTTCAGGTACATTCAGAACGACCTGTGTAGCAGCCTGTGTACTTCTCAATCTGTTCCCTCCAAAATATAATGACTGCTTGGAGGTGGAGGGGTGGGAGGGAGGAACCAAAACACATCAGTATTCTGATTGTCAACGTCGATGAAAAAACCACATCTATCTCAAAGAGACTTTCTCTACAAAGTATTCTTCCCTCCTTAACTGGTAACCTTCCTTCCTTTATCATCCCTCTTTTAAAGTCAGAGACATGCCTACAAATAAACTGCTTTTATTTCAACACCTCTCCTAGAAACCTTTAATATTCATCAAAGAGGGAACAAGCAGGAGGTAAAATGCCAAGAAAGGTAGAGAAAATATAAAAATACCTATACACAACGTAGAAATGAGATTTAGGCTTTCACTGTTAGAAAAAAGCAAAAAGTTTTGAAAAAGGTAGAAAAGTAGAAAACAGAAGGGTAGGTGCTCGAGATACACACTGGCTGACAGATTTGTTGACTATGGATTGACTATTCGTCTGTCCGCAGTTTTTCTCTTCCTTTATACAAATGTTAAAGTCCCACATACTTTGGCGAAAGTTAAGAGGCTCCCATGAGAAAAACGTATATATAGCCAAAATTTCCTTTAGCTACCACGGGGCTCGCAGAAAGCCCGCTAAGGATGAAGTTTAGTCTTAGGCAAAAACAGAACTTGGGGGACAGAAATGAACTCACTTATTAATTTCCCCCAATTTGCAACCACTGTGGTTTCAGTAATCAACAGGCACTCTTCATAATGACTCCTCAATAAGTGGGGGTGGAGGGACCGGTAACCAGGGTCATCCCACAAGTCACTGGCTAGCCACGCGCGGTGGAAGTCCTGCAGAAGTAAAGGACCCCTGGGCTCCCCTTTGAGGAGGCCGGGCACCACCGGCCTTTGGGGGTGTGCAGCGCGGACGCCGGCGGCCGGGAACGGCGCCTGTGACTCAAGTCCGTCGCGTGGGGTCCGGCGGAACAGAACGGGCCTGGTCCCGGAGAGCACCCAGACAAGTGGAAGACAACTCACCCGTCCAGCAGCGCCTCCGACTAGGAGTCTCTCGGCGAAACCCCAAAGTCGCGGCCGCGCCGCGGATAAGAGCTTTACTCTGGCTACTGCCGCCGCGGCCATCTCTGCTGTGCACTGGTGGAGGATGTACTTCCGAGGTCGTGATCTGAGGGGTGGTCCCAGAGCAGAAAGAGGACACCACCTTGTGGCCCTGATGGGAATGACACTCCTCAAAGCGGCAGTGGAAGGAATAGACCTCCGCCTGGTGATGAGCTGTCTATTCCAAATAATAAGAATCGGAAGTCTGTAGAAGACCCTGTATCATCAGGTACTTTGATCACCTACGGCGTACAAGGTCCAAATGTGGAAAAGTTAAAGATAACCTGGTGCAACATATCATCCCATTGGTGGTTGAAATTGATTGGAAAAAGTGTGATAAGATCCATAACTGACTGTCCTTAAAGAAAGCATCTAATGGGAGAACGCATAGTGAGGGAAGGGGGGTGGGGAATCGGTTATCAGTGTCAGGCCCCAATTACTCTTCAACCCTTACTGTCTGGCTCATTTCATTCCGTACAAGCGGCGCTTGGTCAGGCCACTAATTGTTGAAAGATGGGCTCTTTATCTTTACCTTATGAGAAGGATCTTATCGTAGTCTTTGGGCAGAATGTGACAAGATAGATCTCTTTGAACTTTCCTTTTCTCATTGTATCTAAGAGCTCCTCCTCCTCCTTTTTTACCTTCTTGGGCAGCTCTTTATTCACAGAACTCTTTTTTTAAAGAATTTATTTATTTATTATTTTTTAAAATTTATTTGAAGAGAGGGGGAAGGAGAAAGACTGGCAGCGAAACATCCAAGTGTGGTTGCTTCTCACGTGCAACTTACTGGGGACCTGGCCCACAACCCAGGCATGTGTCCAGACTGGGAATCCAGTCTCTCCAGTCCATTGGTCTCCAGTCCATTGCTCAATCCACTGAGCCATACCAGCCAGGGCTATTCTCAGATCTTTTAAGGAAACTAAAAGTAGCAAGCACTGTTCTAACTGTGCTATTGTTATGCTCTTTTTACAAATGTGGAAACTAGGTAAAATAACTTGCTAATGCAGACTATCTGACTCCGAGTCCTGTGCTCTTAAACACCATGCTAATTTGCCCTCAAAGCTGGTATCCCCCAGGTTCTGGACCTGGGCCCCTTCTACTGAGGGTTTCCATTTCTACCTGTCTACAGAACCAACCCTTTCTCTTGGGTTCCATGCCCACTTAACTATTCAATTGCTACACAACCCCATTTAAATATCCCATTGGCACCTCAGTATCAACTTGTCCAAAATGCAATTCACTCTCTTGCCCCTAAGTCTCTTCCTGTAATATCCAATGCAAAACAGACAATGATACCTCCATTTACCCAAACATTCCAAACAGACTGGGGAAAATGGGAGGGTTAAAGCTTGGCAGCTACCAGATATGGGGTTTCTTTTTTCAGGTGATTTGAATGTCTGAAATTAGTCATGATAGTGGCACAACTTTATGAATATAATGAAAGCTATCAAACAGTTTAAGTGGGTGAATTATATGGTATGTGAATTATATCTCAATAAAACTGTTACCAAACATTGGATAAATGACTTTAATAGATATACCTCTAAAAATATATTGAAATGGCCAATTAAAACATGAAAAGATGCTCAACATCATTAGCCATCAGGAAAATGCAATTCAAAGCTAAGGCTAAGGTACTATTCACACCCTAAGATCATATAGTGTAACGAGAAAGATAGATAATAACAAGTGTTGATGAGAATATGGAGAAATTTCACCCCTCAACATTGCTAGTGGGAATATAAGTGGTGTAACTGCTGTGGGAAACAGTTTGGCAGCTCCTTTCCATTTGACTCAGCAATTCCACTCCTAGGTATATACTGAGAAATTGAAACATATGTCCACACAAAAATTATATACGAATGTTTATAATTGCATTATTTATAACAGCCTAAAAGTGAAAATAACCCAAATCAGTCCATTAACTGATGAATGAATAAACAAAATGTGCCATATCTGTAGAATGGACTATTATTCAGCAACAAAAAGGAATGAAGTATTAAATACCTGTTACAGTATGGATGAAATTTGAAAATATAATGCCATGAGAAAAGCCAATCACAAAAGGCCACATATCATATGTTCTATTTATATGAAATGTCCAGAATAGGGAGTCCTTAGAGACAGCAGATGAGTGATTGCTGCGGGCTGAGGGCAGGTACAAGCGGGGAATGACTGCTAATGGGCATGGGGTGTCTTTCGGGGTAATGAAAATTTTCTGAAGTTAAATAGTGATAGTGGTTGTATAAACCACTGAATATTACATGTTAAAAGGGTAAAATCTATGATATATAAATTATATTTCAATTTTTTAAAAATGTCCCAAATCCCACCATCCAAAACTTATTACCATTAACAGGAGGGTAATATTCCATATATCGCTCTATGCATGAATGTGACTAGAAAGGTTGACTGGATGGATGAATAAATGGATGGATGGCTAGCTAGATTAATTGAATACACAGTCAATACTCTTTTTAAAAATGGGATAATACAATAGATGTTATGTTTATTAAAGAGTATCTGGATATCTTCCTTTTGTCCCCATGTTGCAGAATCACCTCCTGAAATTCAGGTTGGGGTACACGATGTGCTAGTAAGCCCAAAAACTAAGACAGCAGTGCTTGGAGTCAGGGAAAGGCTTATTGGATTCTGCTGAGGTGAAAGGATGGGAAAGCCGGATCTCTCAAAAAGCAAAAGTAGGGAGTTTTCATGCAGCTATGGAATAGGGGAGGAGGAGTTCCAGGGAAGTGAGAGAACAGTCTGTTTTTCTTTAGTCACAGATAACACTTTTTTATATCAGACTCCTGGGAGTCAACCATTGGTTGCAACAACCTTGGAGGCATTCTTTCTTTCTGTAAAACAAACTCATAAATTCTCCTTGTGATCCTGAAGTTATCTTATCCTGCTTGACAAAGAGACACCACAGCAGAAACTTATGACTACATTCGTAAGAACCCTAAAGGAATTGAGCAGGAACAGTGGTTAACAAGTGAACAAAGTCCCAATTGAGAGCAAAATCATTTCCTTGGCTGGTGTGGCTCACTTGGCTGGGTGTCAGTCCCACAAAGCAAACGGTCACAGGTTCAATTCCTGGTAAGGGCCTGGGTAGCAGACCTGGTCCCCTGTTGGACCGAGAGGCAGCTCATCAGTATTTCTCTCCCTCTTTTTTTCCCTCCTTCCTCTCTCTAAAAATAAATAAATTCTTTTTAAAAAATATTTAAATTATTTAATTCTAGCTGAAAAAATACTAGTGGCATTAAATTCACAGGAGGCTCAGCCATACCTACTCCTCACCCTTTACCATTTTATTCTGTGCTTTAGGACACTGACCTGCATAGATTGCTTGATTCATTATATTTCTGCTTGGGTTTAGCCAGTAAGTCACCACAGGACACAGAAACCTGTGGAAGTGAGAGGGGTACATTTATTCCTTAGCTTTCTCCCTAGGGGCTGATGCATTTCTCTGTGACAGGCCCAGCCTTCTTCATACAGCTATCCCCTCCAAATTCTAGTGGACTTTCCTTTCTCTTCTACCTTTCAGACTAAGTGGATATAGGATTCTGCTATGGCTAGTTCTGGATTACTGCAATCCCCCTTCTTAGTTTCCCCAAACCCTGCCCCTACATTTGTAAATAGTCCCTTTATTAAACCCTCTTCAAATTATTCCATTTTAATATGCCAGGAACTAGACTGCTACAAAGCTTTAAATTTGTGTTACACAGTACTAGTATAATTCAGTAGTACATTTAATATTTATTAAACTGTATTAGGATTCAAAGTAATTCAATAATATTATCAGTAACTATTTTATATATATATTTTATGTAATCTTTATTGTATTTTTTATTACCATGTAGTCCCCTTATACCCCCTCCCCACAGCAATCACCAAACTGCTGTCCACAACCATGAGTCCTTTTTTCCTTTCTGCTCAATACCTCCACCCTCTAAACTCCCTCCACTCCACCCACTAGTTGTCATCTGCTCTCCATCTATGACTCTGTCTCTTTTTAGCTTGTTAAGGTTGTTTGTTAGATTCCACATATGAGTGAAATCATATGCTATTTGTCTTTCTTTGACTGGCTTATTTCACTTAGCACAATGTTCTCCAGGTCCATCCACACTGTTGCAAAGGGTAAAATTTTCTTCTCTTTAACAGCTGAATAGAATTGCATTGAATAAATATCCCATAGTTGTTTTATCCACTAATCTATTGATGGACACTTGGGCTGCTTCCATATCTTGGTGATTGTAAATAGCACTGCAATGATCATAGGGGTGCTTATATTCTTTCAAATTAGTGCTTTGAGTTCCTTCAGATATATTCCAAGAAGTGGGAACCTGGGTCAAAAGGCAGATCCATTTTTAATTTGTTGAGGTATCTCCACACTGATTTCCACAGTGGTTGCATCAGTGTGCATTCCCATCAATAGTGCAAAAGAGTTCCCCTTTTCCAACATCTTCGCCAGTACTTGTTGTTTGTTGATTTACTGATAGCCATTCTGACAGGTGTGAGATGGTATCTCATTTGCATTTCTCTGATGATTAGTGATGTTCACCATCTTTTCATATGTCCATCAGCATGCCCTCTTGGAAAAGTATCTATTCAGATTACTTACCCATTTTTTAATTGGGTTGGTTTTTTTTTTGTGTGTGTGTTGAGTTTGTAAGTACTTTATAAATTTGTATATTAACCCTTTATCAGATATATCAGCAAATACATTCCCCGTTCTGTGGGTTGTCTTCTTGTTTTGATGATAATTCCTTTGCTGAGCAAAAAATCTTTAGTTTGATACAGTCTCATTTGTTTCTTCTTTTTTAAAAATATATTTTATTGACTATGCTATTACAGTTGTCCCGTTTTTTCTCCCATTAATCCTACTCCTCCTTGCACCCTCATTCCAACCAGCATTCCCCTGCCTTAGTTCATGTCCATGGGTCGTACATATAAGTTCTTTGGTTTCTTCATTTCCTATACTATTATTAACTTCCCCCTGTCTATTTTGTACCTACCAATTATGCTTCTTATTCCCTGTACCTTTTCCCTCATTCTTCCCCTTCCCCTTCCCCACTGTTACCCTTCCATTGTGATCTCCATTTCTGTGATTCTATTCCTGTTCTAGTTGTTTGCTTAGTTCATTTTTATTTTTGGTTCAGTTGTTGACAGTTGTGAGTTTTTTTGTCATTTTACTGCTGTAGTTTTGATCTTCTTTTTCTTAGATAAATTCCTTTAACATTTCATCTAATAAGGGCTTGATAATGATATACTCTTTTAACTTGACCTTATCTGGGAAACACTTTATCTGTCCTTCCATTCTAAATGATAGCTTTGTGGGATAGAGTAATCTTGGATGTAGGTTCTTATCTTTCATGACTTTGAATACTTCTTTCCAGCCCCTTCTTGCCTGTAAGATTTTTTTTGAGAAATCAGCTGATAGTCTTATGAGAACTCCTTTATAGGTAAGTCTTTCCTTTCTCTTGCTGCTTTTAAGATTCTCTCCTTATCTTTCATCTTGGTTAATGTAATTATGATGTGCCTTGGTGTGTTCCTCCTTGGGTCCAACTTCTTTGGGACTCTCTGAGCTTCCTGGACTTGCTGAAAGTCTATTTCCTTTGCCAGATTGGGGAAGTTCTCCTTCATTATTTGTTCAAATAACTTTTCCACTTGTTGCTCTTCCTCTTCTCCTTCTGGTACCCCTATAATTCAGATGTTGGAATGTTTAAAGATGTCCTGAAGGTTCCTAAGCCTCTCCTTATTTTTTTGAATTGTTGTTGCTTCATTCTTTTCTGTTTGGTTGTTTCTTTCTTCTTTCTGGTCCACTCCATTGATTTGAGTCCCAGTTTCCTTCCCAATCACTATTGGTTCCCTATACATTTTCCTTCATTTCACTTAGTGTAGTCGTTATTTTTTCATCTAATTTGTGACCAAATTCAACCAATTCTGTGAGCATCCTGATCACCAGTACTTTGAACTGGGCATCTGATAGGTTGGCTATCTCTTGGTCGCTTAGTTGTATTTTTTCTGGAGCTTTGATCTGTTCTTTCGTTTGGGCCATTTTTTTTTTTTTTTTTGTCTTGACATGCCTGTTATGTAGTGAGGGGTGGAGCCTAGGTGTTTACCAGGGCGGGGCAACCCAGTTGCTGGTTTGTGACACTGTATGTGGGGGTGGGGTCCGAGAGGGAACAATAGCACTTGCTCCTCTCTGTGCCGGATTTCAGTCCCTTCCACGTCTTCCCCCAAGCAAACTGGGCCCTTCTGGTGCTGGTTCCCCTGTGGGTGGGTTTGTGTATGTTCTAGTACCCTGTGGGTCTCTCCATGAACTCTCCTGTGAGGCTGGGAGTTTCTCTCTCGGCTGCCTCAACTCCCACAGGTATTTTCAATCAGTGCCTAGAGGCTCTATTTCCCAGTGCTGGGACCCTGGGTTGCGCACAGTACCTTGCTTCACAATCGTTGCCTTGCTGGGTCTGTGGGTTGCCACCACGAGCCCGGGGTCTGCCAGCCACCACCTGCATGCCCAGGGTCTGCCCGCCGCGGTCTTGCGTGTCTGGGACACGCCTGCTGTCACCACTCTTTGTGCCACCACCCCTCTCTGCATGGCTGCCGGACTCCGCCCCTCCTACCTGTCTGGATGAACTGTCTATTTTAATTACTTGGCTGTCCGACTTCCATACAGTTCAATTTTCTGTCAGTTCTGGTTGTTATTCTGTTTCTAAATTGTTGTTGTCCCTATCTTGGTTGTGGGAGGAAGCACAGTGTGTCACCCTATGTCTCCATCTTGGCCGGAAGTCCTGCTTCAGTTTTTTTAAGTGTAATGTGTCTATTTAGATTCTCTGATTCTTCCTGATTTATTTTTGCAAAATTGTACAATTCTAGGAATTTATCCATTTTTTCCAGGTTGTCCAGTTTGTTGGCATATATTTGTTCACAATATTTTCTTACAATCCTTTGTACTTTGATGTCAATTGTTATTTCTCCTCTTTCAGTTCTGATTTTATTTGGGTCCTTTCTCTTTTTTTCATGATGAGTCTAGTTAAATTGTTGTCAATCTTGTTTATCTTTTCAAAGAACTAGCTCTTGGATTCATTCATCTTATGTATCATTTTTTTAGACTCTATTTCTTTTATTTCTGTTCTGATTTTTATTATTTCCTTCCTTCTACTTACTTTGGGCTTTTTTTGTTGATCTTTTCTCCCTCTTTTCCTCCTTTTCTTCTTAAAGCAAGACATTCAACATTGTTACATAATTGTTTTGGTGTTAACAAACTCCTTTAGCTTTTTCTTGTCTGGCAAGCTCCTTATTTCTCCTTAGATTTTAAATGATAGCCTTACTGGGTAAAGTACCCATAGTTGTAGGTCCTTGCTTTTTATCACCTTGAATATTTCATGCCACTCCCTTCTGGCCTGAAATGTTTCTGTTGAGTAATCAGATGTATGTCTAATTGGTGCTCCCTTATAAATAATTACCTGCTTTTTTCTTGTTGCTTTTAGGATTCCCTGCTTGTCTTTAAGCCTTGTCATTTTAATTATGGTGTGTCTTAGTGTATGCCTCTTTGAGTCCAACTTATTTGTGACTTTCTGAGCTTCCTGTAGTTCTGTGACTTTTTCCTTCACAGATTGAGGAAGTTTTTGGTCATTATTTCTTCAAATAGGTTCTCAATCCCTTGCTTGGTCTTTTCTCCTTCTGGTATTCCCATAATGCAGATGTTGTTGCACTTCATGTTGTTCAAAATGTTTCTTACACTCTCCTCATTTTTTTCAATGCTTTTTTCTGCTTTGCCTGGGTGTTATTCTGCCTTGTCTTCCAAATCTCTGATTCGATCCTGTGCTTCATCTAACTTACTGTTTATTCCTTCCAGTGAATTATTCATTTCAGTGATTACATTCTTTTTTTCCTGACTAGTTCTTTTTTATGATTTCTATGTCTTTTTGTATGCTGTTGAGTATCCTTATAATCATTACGCTAATCTCTCTATCTGATAAATTGCTTGCCTCCATTTCATCTAGTTCTCCTGTAGAATTATCTTGTTCTTTAATTTGGAGTCTGTTTCTTTGTCTTTCCATTTTGGCTGCTTCTTCATATTTTATGCTTTAGCTGCTACACTAATCAGTCATTAAACTGATCAGTTGTTAATTTAATCAAGATGTAACTGCAGCCTATTTTAAGCACCACAGGGTGGGGCAGAGTAATTCCTGCAGGCAGAGCTATTGCTTTCCCTCGGGCTAATGCCACTTGGGGACGAGCCTAAGAAAGACAGCTCCTGCAGTATGGGCAATGACTCAGCCCAGGGATCCTGGTGGCTCTTCCTTCAATTCTGTCCCCAGAGCCACCAGCCCCAGACTCTCCTGAAGCATCTCTAGTCCACTCTGGCCTCCCTCTGGCAGAGCCCAAGTAAGTGGTTCAAATGAGATTATGTGTGTTGGCCCCTTAAGAGGCTCTCTAAATCTCCAGTCATCTCTCCCTGGCAGACAGAAACCCTGCTGCTTTTCACAGGTGGATGTTATCTGGGTTCCTTTCCAGCTCTGGTGCTCTGGGCTGGGGAGCTCAGCTTGTGATTTAGACCCTATACTTCTCAGATGGAGCTCCCTCCATAGCCACTGAAATATCCCTCCAGAACTTCAGCTACTTCTCCTGGGAGCCCAATCAGCCCTCTTGCATCTCCTCCTCACTCCCTACCAGTCACATTGTAGTGAAGTGTTTTCTTCTGTTTCTCCTTGGATATAAGGCTTCTCTTCACCTAGTGTTCAGTTGGTTATTCTGGATGATTTCTCTACAATTTAATTGTAATTCTAGATTGATCCTGGGGGGAGGTTAGTGTAGCTTCCACTTATGCCTCCGCCATCTAGGATCCTCCAGTAGTATTTAATTTTACTTTAATAGAAAAAAAAAGAAAAGAAGATACTAAAACTGAAGGGATTTTTAACTTCAAATACTTTCTTACCACAAGAGATATTATTCCCCCAAAGCTACTTCATTAGAAGTCAAGAGCTATTGTTTAAATTGAAATATGTATTCTTTTAAAATCCTCTCTAAAGATCTTTAAATACATGTTTCAATCTAAACAGTAGCTCTTGACTCCTAGCTTTGAAAGATAAATGCATTTGAAATCTTATATTTCCTCTATCTCACTCTTTCATCATCTGATTTTTGTTAGTTACATTGTTGCTATTATTGCATTACTCAAATTTATCTCATTCATAACCTGTTTTGTAACCATCATTCCCCTAATTGTTTGGTAAGGTCATAGTATTTAAATGGATCAATGTTTATTATCAATCCTTTTATGTGACTTTCTATTACTGAGTTCTTTATATTGATTAACCTTTTAATTGACTGACTTTCATGGCTATTATTGCTATTTTTGTTGTTTTTGAAAGTTGCACATGGATGTTATATTCCTTTAATTTTTTCATGTTTGACAAAGTCTACTTTTGCCTTTTTTATACCTAAATAATATTTTATCTGTACTGAATAATCTTGGGTCACATTTTCATTTTCTCAGAATTTTATAAACATAGCTCCATTATTTTTTGCATATTTCTTTGGAAGAATTTGAGGCTAACCACATTTTTATCACCTTTAAATATGGCAAGTTTGGAACTTCTGGTCAGATGGCAGCATATATAGACATGGTTTGCCTGCTTGCACAACCAAATCAAAATTACATCTAAAATATACAACAATTATCATCAGAACCATCAGAAATACAGTTGAATGGAAGTCTGACAACTAGGGAATTAAAGAAACCATGTCCATACAGACTGGTATGAGGGGCAGGGATGTGGAAAGGGGCTTGTCCCACATCCACTTGTAGTGAATAAAAGTTCAGGAAGGGTATCTCAGGAGTGAAGACTCATAGCCCCACCCAAGGCCCACTAGCCCAGGCTTCCAGTGCTAGGAAGTTACATCTTCACGACTTCTGGCTGCAAAAACAAGTGGAGAATGAGTCGGTGGAAGAAACTGCTGGAGTACCAAAAGTTCGCCTTAAACCATACACGGACTTACACAGACTCACTCCCTCTGAGCTCCAGCATTGGGGTAGACGCTTAAAGGGCACTGGTGGCATAGAGGAAATGAAGTATCTGGCATTGGGGTGGGAGCTGGGGGACAGCTTTCTCCCAGATAGAAAGGAGAGCAGAGGCCATTGTCTGTTTCTGAACCCTCCCCTCAGAGAGCAGCAGAGCTGGCAGTCTGGTGCCATATTTGAGACTCTATCAACCTGGCTAACATGTGGCCCCACCCTGGAGATCCCCTAAAACTCCATCCAGCCTAAATTGCAGGCCCACCCAAACTGTCAGCAGAGACTTTTCCATAGAATGGCATGCCTTGGCTCATACATCACAACTTTGTAAATCCTATCAAACAAACTGCAGCTGGCCCCCAGCCCATGTACCTCTTGCTAAGTTGCCCCAGGCCCAGCACTAGCAGCAGCCAGTCTATACTCACAGCTTCACTTTCCCTGGGAATTTCCAAGCCCAGCACAAGTAGCAGCAGAACACAGGTGGGGCTGACCTTGATCTGTGTCACTTAGGAAACACCAGAGCCTGTGCACACAGTAAAGAGCTACAGACCATACTGGAGCATCACCACCCTGCCCCTGCACAGCTGTTCCTCCATGGAGGACTGAGGTTGGTGGTCAGTGGTCACAGCCAATTCATGCAGCTGGGTAAATCCCTCCCATTGATATGCCAATAGCAACTAAGGCCCACATGGAGGGTGCACCTTGAGTACCCAGCTTGGGTGATAGGAGAGGCTGTGCCACTGGACCCTATAGAACACCTACAACATTAGGCAACATTACCAAGACAGGGAGTCATAGAGCTCTACAAATACATAGAAATGAACACAGGGAGGTTGCCAAAATGAGGAGACAAAGAAACATAGCCCAAATGAAATAACACATCAGAACTCCAGAAAAAGAATTAAACAAAATGGACGTAAGCAATCTATCAGATGCAGAGTTTGAAACACTGGTTATAAGGATGCTCAAGGAACTTAGTGAAGAACTCAACACCATAAAAGGGATCTAGTCAGAAATAAAGGATACACTAACAGAAATAAGGAACAATTTACAGGGAAACAACAGTAGAATGAATGAAGCCGAGTATCAAATCAGTAATTTGGAATATAAGGAAGCAAAAAGAAACAACCAATCAGAACAATAATAAAAAGAAAAGAATCCAAAAAACCAAGGGGGCTGGTAAAAGGGGACTAAATGACATTTTTTTAAAAAGCAAGGATAGTGTGAGCAGCCTCTGGGACTACTTCAAGCAATACAACATTTGCATCATAGGGATGCCACAAGGAGAAGAGAAAGAGCAAGAAATTGGAATCTATTTGAAAAAAATAATGAAAGAATACTTCCCTAATTTGGTGAAGGAAATAGACATGCAAGTCCAGGAAGCACAGAGAATCCCAAATGAGATGGATGCAAAGAGGCCCACTCCATCATAATTAAAGGCACATCATAATTAAAATGCCAAAAGTTACAGATAAAGAGAGAATCTTAAAAGCAGCAGGAGAAAAGAAGTTCATTATCCACAGAGGAGTTCCCATAAGACTGTCAGCTGATTTCTCATAAGACTCTTTGGAGGCTAGAAGGGACTGGCAAGAAATGTTCAAGTGATGAAAAACAAGGACCTACTGTCAAAATTGCTTTACCAGCAAAGCTGTAATTTGGAATTGAAGGACAGATAAAGAGCTTCCCAGACAAGAAAAAAACTAAAGGAGTTCATCATCACCAAACCATTATTATACGAAGTGTTAAAGGGACTTATTAAGAAAAAGAAGATCAAAACTGCGATCAACAAAATGGCAGTAATTACATATCTATCAACAATTGAATCTAAAAAACAAACTAAGCAAACAAGAAGAATGGAGACAGAATCATGGATACAGAGAGCAGCGTTTTGATGGTTGCCAGATGGGAGAGGGTATGGGGGACTGGGTGAAGAGGTAAGGGGATTAAGAAGTAAAAAGTGGGAAAAAATTGGAACTACAATAGCATAATTAATAAAATATATTTTTTTAAAAGAAAGAAGCAGTGGGGATGATTTGCCAATTAACTAACTTAGATTTCCAGGGAGAGAAGATGGTCAAGTCAGTTTGACTATGCCTATACCTATCTGAGTCTCCTGTATGCCCATCTCCCTTGTTATTCCTGGCTGATTTCACCAAATTTGGGTAGAGAACTCTATTATTGAAGCAGAAGTTTAATGATAAAATAACTTTAAAGATTGTTATTGACTTTAGAGAAAGAGAGGAAGTAAGAGAGAGAGACATCAATTTGCTGTTCCACCCATGTGTGCATCCATGAACTGATTCCTGCATGTGCCCTGGATGGGGATCAAACCTGCAACCTTTGCATATCAGGGACAATGCTCCAACTGACTGAGCTACACAGTCAGCACAATGAAAGATACTTTTAAAAAGTCTTACTAAATCCATAGCTAGTATGAAACTTTCTTCTATTATTGATCTCATCTTAGTTTCATGCTGAAGCTAGAATTCCCCTGAACCCTCAGGTCCTTTGCCCAGCTTCTCCCTCTTCCCTATCCTGTTGACCGCTCTCCCTCACAGGCTTCTGCTGAGAGCGCTTCCTCAGCTACTTGCACAAATGTCCCCACTTCATGTTCTGCTTCTAGAGAACCTGCCTTAGGATGCCCCCAGCAGAAGTGATATTCCCTGTCATTGTTTCACATACACTCTTTTTTTCTTCTTTGCACTTTTCAAAATTAGCAATTTTATATTTGTGGGCTTATTCATTTTATCTCTTTCCATATTTAATTTTACTTTAATTTAATGGGAGAAAAAAAGAAACTAAAATGAAACTGAAGGAATTTTTAAAGTTCAAATACTTCCTTATGGTAAGAGATATTACTTCCCAAAAGCTACTTCATTAGATGTCAAGACCTATTGTTTAAATTGAAACAAGTATTCTTCATATTTTTGTGAACTCTGTGGGATGGGGGCATGCCTACTCAGCCACCTCTGTATCTTCAGCAGTGGCACCATCCCCAGCCCTGTGGGAGGTGCAGAAGTTGCTGGAGAGATGAGTCGATGTGTAGCTTTAGTCCTCCTTCAAGGTGACTGTGGCTGGCAGTTGATATAATGCTCACATTGTCTCTTGGATCATGACACAGAAATTATGTGGGCTCCTTTATGTGGCCCTAAGGGGAAGTGCTTAGAAAACTAGGCTTCTTTAATTTACCTTCTGTTCTCATGAGAAAAATGGGGAGGAGGATAAAAAGCAAAAGGAGAAGAAAATAGTATGGCAAAGTGGCAGTATCTCTTTATTCACCTTACAGTGATAAGAAAACAGGTTCTGGGGCATTAGGCCACTTGCCCAAAGCACAAAATAAGTGAAAGTCTAAACTGTGAACCTAGTCTAGGGCTTTCTGACTCAGAAACCCATTACTTTAATCCCATTATGTTTTCTTTCACTCTGAAGCTACCAGTTTATTTAAGTAAATTATCTTGGACTAAATATAAGTAAAAGTTTTAATACACAGATTTCTTTGCTTCAGTTAATGTCAAAACTAGATATAAACCTTAAAATCCTATTTAGTCTTATGAACAACCATTAGTCAATCTATGGTATTTTATTGAACATCTATAATATGTTGAACATTAATCAAAGCCATGATTAGAAGAGAAATTATTGGAGATAAGGTTTTGTTTTATTCTTTTGGGTTGTTCAATAAATACCTGATAAGTCAGGTTTATGAACTTAGTCTCTTTTGTGTCTGGGGCAGTCACCAGTACATATATATTTTTAATAATGACAAATTTATTAAATGCTTTGTTATTCTTAAAGCACATTCACACATACTATCTCAGTTTCTTCTTGCAATATAGCTTTGTTTTATTTTTAAGATTTTATTTATTTATTTTTAGAGAGAAGGGATATGTACAGAGAGAAACATCAATGTGTGGTTGCTTCTCATGTGCCCCCTACTGGGGACCTAGCCCACAACCCAGGCATGTGTCCTGACTGGAACTCAAACCAGCTACCCTTTGGTTCACAAGCCAGCACTCAATTCACTGAGCCGCATCAGCCAGGGCTTTACCTTTGTATTAGGGAGATAGGTAAGGCAGGTGTAAATATCCCCATTTTATAGCTATGGAAACTGGAGTTCTGACTAAGTACTTGCCCAAGTTCATATAATTATTGAGGAAAAAATCTGAGAAAAGAAACTGAAGTTATTGTGTACCCTCCTTGGGGCATGCCTATGCCCTTCTCTCTGGCAAATACTTAAAAAAAAAGCAACTTTCGGGGTCCCCATATGACTTGCAACCAGGGGAACAGCAGGCAGCAAGACTCTTGAACCTGTCTCCAAGGTTCCTTTTCCTGACTTTTCAGTGAGTCAATAACAGCCCTGCCTTGTTCATTTCTTTTCAATGACATTTCCAGGGAGCCAAAGCAGCTCTGCCTAGGCTCTCTCCTGTTCCCTCTTCTACCCTAGGCCCTTTTCTTGTTTCACCATCCACAGCTTTAATCAATGTACCCACAAAATGAAACAAAAAGTTGTAACTCTAAATTGGTAACAGTGGGAAATTGTAACAGTGGGGAATTGTAATCCACACATCATTCTTTTGACATATTCTGTGCACAATGAATGACTAATATGTAGCATGTTTGTATAAGAATTCTAGGAACTAGCTTCAAAATATACAAACCCCGACCTTCAGGCACCCCAGTTTAGGAGACTTGCTGACCTTCAACCATAGCGCCAGGATGAGTGAAATGGAGGTGACTAAACCAGGATGATGCATATCAGACCTTCACTTACTCATCTGCACATACTTTTCAACTCCCACCCCTTGATCTCTTTGTTCTGTCCCCCCTCCCTCATTATACAAACCTCTGCCTGCACTGAGAGGTGGAGATAGACTTTGAGACAAGAGCCCCACATCTTCCAGGTTGCTGGCACCTGAAATAAAACCACTTTCCTTTACATCAGCAACTGTCTGATGTAAAGTACTGGCTTTCAAATGGTAGGTAGCTGGCCCTATGTTTGGTTACAAATCTAGTCACCCTTCACTACTGCAGGGATTGAGGGGAGGATAGCAAGTTTGCTCTGGGCTCCAATGGTCCCTCCTCTAGCAACTCCTGAGTCACCTGGGTTTGGTGGTGCAGGAGGTGTGGGCTGGATGAGATCTGTGGTTCTCACCCTGTGCCCCTCAGAAAAGTAGTGTGTTAATAAGGTGTTCTACCTCTGAAATCAATAGAGGCATCTTCCCAATCTGACATTAAGCTAATTGATGAAATGTTCTCCATTTTGTTTTCTCTAGGACTTCTCTTCTGAAACATATTAAAGTATATGACCAATAGTGAGCAAACAGTAGTTGTTTAACATTAAAACAGTAACAAGTGTTATTCGGAAACTGCCTTTTGTTTGTTGTCAATTTATATCAAATGACTGGATTTCCTGCTCAGTTTTGTTCCAAGTTCTCCTGATGGAATTAAATGCACCTGTGTTTCAAGGACAACAGCCTCTCTATTTTCAGTCTCATCTTCCTCAAACCCACCCTTAAACCCAGAGTTTAGTGATTCTTTATCAGCTTCCAGATGCAACCTGAACATCAGAGCAGAGTCCACAAGACTGCCACAGCCTGGCCCTGCCAGCTCTGCTGTCACTTTGCACTTCACTTTTTTGGCTCCAGTCAGGCACAGCTTCTCTCACTCTGAGGTGCACCACCTCTCCCTCCCAACCCAGACTCTGGGCCTTTGCTTTGACCACTTCTGCTGCCTCGGAGCCCTTCCTGCCAAGCTCTGGGCTTCCTTCTAGGTTCAGTTCACACTGCACATTCCCTAGGAGGCTTGGCCTGACCCCTAGGCAAGGATACAGACCCCTCCTGTGGGGTCCATACCCTGTGCAGTTACTGTATTATGTTCACTTTTACATTTTAATTTTTCATGACCTTATTTTTCTAATGGGTAATATATTTACATGGTTAACAATTCAAGACTCAAGAAAGTAAATAAAATGCCTCCTTTTAACCCTGACCCCCGGTCACCCAATTCCCTTCCTCAAAGACAACCAATGACCTTTCTTACGACTCCTTTGAGAGGCTGACCAGCGTACACAAGCAAACATACATGTATATGTACACTCTATATTGTCCTTTCCTTCTCCCTTCCTTCCTTTCTCTTTTACACAAATGTTAGCATTTTGTATAAAACATTCAGCTTCTGCTTTTTAAAATATTTTATTTAATTTTTGCATATATTTATTTAACATTGCAGATTTTTTTAAAAAATTCTCATTCGAGAGAGAGAGGGGAACAGAGAGAGAGAAACATTGATTGGTTGCCTCCTGCACATGCCCCAACAGGGAATCAAACCTGCAGCCTAGGATGGGTCCTGATCAGGCATTGAACCAGCAACCTTTTGGTGTATGGGATGATGCTCAACCAACTGAGCCACAATGGCCAGGGCTCAGCTTCTGCTTTTTAAAAACAATATATTTCAGTGATCACTCTAGAGCATGACATAAAGATCTTCATTTTAGAGACTTCTGGTCAAGATGGAGGTGTAGGTAGACATACTGTGCCTCCTTGCACAACCAAAATAAGGACAAGAAAAAATTAGAAACAAAAAAACAACTATACTGACAGAAAATTGAACTGTATGGAAGTCCGACAACCAAGGAGTTAAAATAGACATATTTGTCCAGACCAGTAGGAGGGTCGGGGTTGGGCAGCTGAGTGGAGAGGGTTTGCAGCAAAAAAAGTGATGCCTGGACCCCGGGGAACACAAGACGGCAGCAGGTGGACCCCTGGGCATGAAGGTGGTGGCTGGCAGACCCCAAGCATTGGGTGGCAGTGGGCAGACCCAGCAAGGTGGTGATTGTGTAGTGGGGCACAGCGCGCAAGGCAGCTGGCTGACCGGGCAGTCCCACATTTGCCCACCTTCGCACACAGGTAAACCAGGCGAAACTGGGGAGCGAGACAGACCATGCAACCCAGGACCCCAGTGTGGGGACATAAAGCCTCAAAACCTCTGACTGATAAAACCTGTGGGGGTTGAGGCAGCCGAGAGAGAAACTCCCAGCCTCACAGGAGAGTTCATGGAGAGACCCACAGGGTACTAGAACATACACAAACCCACCCACAGGGGAACCAGCACCAGAAGGGCCCAGTTTGCTTGGGGGAAGAGGTGGAAGGGACTGAAATCCAGCACAGAGAGGAGCAAGTGCTATTGTTCCCTCTCGGACCCCACCCCCACATACAGTGTCACAAACCAGCAACTGGGTTGCCCCGCCCTGGTAAACACCTAGGCTCCACCCCTCACTACATAACAGGCATGTCAAGACAAAAAAAAAAAAAAAAATGGCCCAAACGAAAGAACAGATCAAAGCTCCAGAAAAAATACAACTAAGCGACCAAGAGATAGCCAACCTATCAGATGCCCAGTTCAAAGTACTGGTGATCAGGATGCTCACAGAATTGGTTGAATTTGGTCACAAATTAGATGAAAAAATAACGACTACACTAAGTGAAATGAAGGAAAATGTATAGGGAACCAATAGTGATTGGGAAGGAAACTGGGACTCAAATCAATGGAGTGGACCAGAAAGAAGAAAGAAACAACCAAACAGAAAAGAATGAAGCAACAACAATTCAAAAAAATAAGGAGAGGCTTAGGAACCTTCAGGACATCTTTAAACATTCCAACATCTGAATTATAGGGGTACCAGAAGGAGAAGAGGAAGAGCAACAAGTGGAAAAGTTATTTGAACAAATAATGAAGGAGAACTTCCCCAATCTGGCAAAGGAAATAGACTTTCAGCAAGTCCAGGAAGCTCAGAGAGTCCCAAAGAAGTTGGACCCAAGGAGGAACACACCAAGGCACATCATAATTACATTAACCAAGATGAAAGATAAGGAGAGAATCTTAAAAGCAGCAAGAGAAAGGAAAGACTTACCTATAAAGGAGTTCTCATAAGACTATCAGCTGATTTCTCAAAAAAAATCTTACAGGCAAGAAGGGGCTGGAAAGAAGTATTCAAAGTCATGAAAGATAAGAACCTACATCCAAGATTACTCTATCCCACAAAGCTATCATTTAGAATGGAAGGACAGATAAAGTGTTTCCCAGATAAGGTCAAGTTAAAAGAGTATATCATTATCAAGCCCTTATTAGATGAAATGTTAAAGGAATTTATCTAAGAAAAAGAAGATCAAAACTACAGCAGTAAAATGACAAAAAAACTCACAACTGTCAACAACTGAACCAAAAATAAAAATGAACTAAGCAAACAACTAGAACAGGAATAGAATCACAGAAATGGAGATCACAATGGAAGGGTAACAGTGGGGAAGGGGAAGGGGAAGAATGAGGGAAAAGGTACAGGGAATAAGAAGCATAATTGGTAGGTACAAAATAGACAGGGGGAAGTTAATAATAGTATAGGAAATGAAGAAACCAAAGAACTTATATGTACGACCCATGGACATGAACTAAGGCAGGGGAATGCTGGTTGGAATGAGGGTGCAAGGAGGAGTAGGATTAATGGGAGAAAAAACGGGACAACTGTAATAGCATAGTCAATAAAATATATTTTTAAAAAAGAAGAAACAAATGAGACTGTATCAAACTAAAGATTTTTTGCTCAGCAAAGGAATTATCATCAAAACAAGAAGACAACCCACAGAACGGGGAATGTATTTGCTGATATATCTGATAAAGGGTTAATATACAAATTTATAAAGTACTTACAAACTCAACACACACACAAAAAAAAAACCAACCCAATTAAAAAATGGGTAAGTAATCTGAATAGATACTTTTCCAAGAGGGCATGCTGATGGACATATGAAAAGATGGTGAACATCACTAATCATCAGAGAAATGCAAATGAGATACCATCTCACACCTGTCAGAATGGCTATCAGTAAATCAACAAACAACAAGTACTGGCGAAGATGTTGGAAAAGGGGAACTCTTTTGCACTATTGATGGGAATGCACACTGATGCAACCACTGTGGAAATCAGTGTGGAGATACCTCAACAAATTAAAAATGGATCTGCCTTTTGACCCAGGTTCCCACTTCTTGGAATATATCTGAAGGAACTCAAAGCACTAATTTGAAAGAATATAAGCACCCCTATGATCATTGCAGTGCTATTTACAATCACCAAGATATGGAAGCAGCCCAAGTGTCCATCAATAGATTAGTGGATAAAACAACTATGGGATATTTATTCAATGCAATTCTATTCAGCTGTTAAAGAGAAGAAAATTTTACCCTTTGCAACAGTGTGGATGGACCTGGAGAACATTGTGCTAAGTGAAATAAGCCAGTCAAAGAAAGACAAATAGCATATGATTTCACTCATATGTGGAATCTAACAAACAACCTTAACAAGCTAAAAAGAGACAGAGTCATAGATGGAGAGCAGATGACAACTAGTGGGTGGAGTGGAGGGAGTTTAGAGGGTGGAGGTATTGAGCAGAAAGGAAAAAAGGACTCATGGTTGTGGACAGCAGTTTGGTGATTGCTGTGGGGAGGGGGTATAAGGGGACTACATGGTAATAAAAAATACAATAAAGATTACATAAAATATATATATAAAATAGTTACTGATAATATTATTGAATTACTTTGAATCCTAATACAGTTTAATAAATATTAAATGTACTACTGAATTATACTAGTACTGTGTAACACAAATTTAAAGCTTTGTAGCAGTCTAGTTCCTGGCATATTAAAATGGAATAATTTGAAGAGGGTTTAATAAAGGGACTATTTACAAATGTAGGGGCAGGGTTTGGGGAAACTAAGAAGGGGGATTGCAGTAATCCAGAACTAGCCATAGCAGAATCCTATATCCACTTAGTCTGAAAGGTAGAAGAGAAAGGAAAGTCCACTAGAATTTGGAGGGGATAGCTGTATGAAGAAGGCTGGGCCTGTCACAGAGAAATGCATCAGCCCCTAGGGAGAAAGCTAAGGAATAAATGTACCCCTCTCACTTCCACAGGTTTCTGTGTCCTGTGGTGACTTACTGGCTAAACCCAAGCAGAAATATAATGAATCAAGCAATCTATGCAGGTCAGTGTCCTAAAGCACAGAATAAAATGGTAAAGGGTGAGGAGTAGGTATGGCTGAGCCTCCTGTGAATTTAATGCCACTAGTATTTTTTCAGCTAGAATTAAATAATTTAAATATTTTTTAAAAAGAATTTATTTATTTTTAGAGAGAGGAAGGAGGGAAAAAAAGAGGGAGAGAAATACTGATGAGCTGCCTCTCGGTCCAACAGGGGACCAGGTCTGCTACCCAGGCCCTTACCAGGAATTGAACCTGTGACCGTTTGCTTTGTGGGACTGACACCCAGCCAAGTGAGCCACACCAGCCAAGGAAATGATTTTGCTCTCAATTGGGACTTTGTTCACTTGTTAACCACTGTTCCTGCTCAATTCCTTTAGGGTTCTTACGAATGTAGTCATAAGTTTCTGCTGTGGTGTCTCTTTGTCAAGCAGGATAAGATAACTTCAGGATCACAAGGAGAATTTATGAGTTTGTTTTACAGAAAGAAAGAATGCCTCCAAGGTTGTTGCAACCAATGGTTGACTCCCAGGAGTCTGATATAAAAAAGTGTTATCTGTGACTAAAGAAAAACAGACTGTTCTCTCACTTCCCTGGAACTCCTCCTCCCCTATTCCATAGCTGCATGAAAACTCCCTACTTTTGCTTTTTGAGAGATCCGGCTTTCCCATCCTTTCACCTCAGCAGAATCCAATAAGCCTTTCCCTGACTCCAAGCACTGCTGTCTTAGTTTTTGGGCTTACTAGCACATCGTGTACCCCAACCTGAATTTCAGGAGGTGATTCTGCAACATGGGGACAAAAGGAAGATATCCAGATACTCTTTAATAAACATAACATCTATTGTATTATCCCATTTTTAAAAAGAGTATTGACTGTGTATTCAATTAATCTAGCTAGCCATCCATCCATTTATTCATCCATCCAGTCAACCTTTCTAGTCACATTCATGCATAGAGCGATATATGGAATATTACCCTCCTGTTAATGGTAATAAGTTTTGGATGGTGGGATTTGGGACATTTTTAAAAAATTGAAATATAATTTATATATCATAGATTTTACCCTTTTAACATGTAATATTCAGTGGTTTATACAACCACTATCACTATTTAACTTCAGAAAATTTTCATTACCCCGAAAGACACCCCATGCCCATTAGCAGTCATTCCCCGCTTGTACCTGCCCTCAGCCCGCAGCAATCACTCATCTGCTGTCTCTAAGGACTCCCTATTCTGGACATTTCATATAAATAGAACATATGATATGTGGCCTTTTGTGATTGGCTTTTCTCATGGCATTATATTTTCAAATTTCATCCATACTGTAACAGGTATTTAATACTTCATTCCTTTTTGTTGCTGAATAATAGTCCATTCTACAGATATGGCACATTTTGTTTATTCATTCATCAGTTAATGGACTGATTTGGGTTATTTTCACTTTTAGGCTGTTATAAATAATGCAATTATAAACATTCGTATATAATTTTTGTGTGGACATATGTTTCAATTTCTCAGTATATACCTAGGAGTGGAATTGCTGAGTCAAATGGAAAGGAGCTGCCAAACTGTTTCCCACAGCAGTTACACCACTTATATTCCCACTAGCAATGTTGAGGGGTGAAATTTCTCCATATTCTCATCAACACTTGTTATTATCTATCTTTCTCGTTACACTATATGATCTTAGGGTGTGAATAGTACCTTAGCCTTAGCTTTGAATTGCATTTTCCTGATGGCTAATGATGTTGAGCATCTTTTCATGTTTTAATTGGCCATTTCAATATATTTTTAGAGGTATATCTATTAAAGTCATTTATCCAATGTTTGGTAACAGTTTTATTGAGATATAATTCACATACCATATAATTCACCCACTTAAACTGTTTGATAGCTTTCATTATATTCATAAAGTTGTGCCACTATCATGACTAATTTCAGACATTCAAATCACCTGAAAAAAGAAACCCCATATCTGGTAGCTGCCAAGCTTTAACCCTCCCATTTTCCCCAGTCTGTTTGGAATGTTTGGGTAAATGGAGGTATCATTGTCTGTTTTGCATTGGATATTACAGGAAGAGACTTAGGGGCAAGAGAGTGAATTGCATTTTGGACAAGTTGATACTGAGGTGCCAATGGGATATTTAAATGGGGTTGTGTAGCAATTGAATAGTTAAGTGGGCATGGAACCCAAGAGAAAGGGTTGGTTCTGTAGACAGGTAGAAATGGAAACCCTCAGTAGAAGGGGCCCAGGTCCAGAACCTGGGGGATACCAGCTTTGAGGGCAAATTAGCATGGTGTTTAAGAGCACAGGACTCGGAGTCAGATAGTCTGCATTAGCAAGTTATTTTACCTAGTTTCCACATTTGTAAAAAGAGCATAACAATAGCACAGTTAGAACAGTGCTTGCTACTTTTAGTTTCCTTAAAAGATCTGAGAATAGCCCTGGCTGGTATGGCTCAGTGGATTGAGCAATGGACTGGAGACCAATGGACTGGAGAGACTGGATTCCCAGTCTGGACACATGCCTGGGTTGTGGGCCAGGTCCCCAGTAAGTTGCACGTGAGAAGCAACCACACTTGGATGTTTCGCTGCCAGTCTTTCTCCTTCCCCCTCTCTTCAAATAAATTTTAAAAAATAATAAATAAATAAATTCTTTAAAAAAAGAGTTCTGTGAATAAAGAGCTGCCCAAGAAGGTAAAAAAGGAGGAGGAGGAGCTCTTAGATACAATGAGAAAAGGAAAGTTCAAAGAGATCTATCTTGTCACATTCTGCCCAAAGACTACGATAAGATCCTTCTCATAAGGTAAAGATAAAGAGCCCATCTTTCAACAATTAGTGGCCTGACCAAGCGCCGCTTGTACGGAATGAAATGAGCCAGACAGTAAGGGTTGAAGAGTAATTGGGGCCTGACACTGATAACCGATTCCCCACCCCCCTTCCCTCACTATGCGTTCTCCCATTAGATGCTTTCTTTAAGGACAGTCAGTTATGGATCTTATCACACTTTTTCCAATCAATTTCAACCACCAATGGGATGATATGTTGCACCAGGTTATCTTTAACTTTTCCACATTTGGACCTTGTACGCCGTAGGTGATCAAAGTACCTGATGATACAGGGTCTTCTACAGACTTCCGATTCTTATTATTTGGAATAGACAGCTCATCACCAGGCGGAGGTCTATTCCTTCCACTGCCGCTTTGAGGAGTGTCATTCCCATCAGGGCCACAAGGTGGTGTCCTCTTTCTGCTCTGGGACCACCCCTCAGATCACGACCTCGGAAGTACATCCTCCACCAGTGCACAGCAGAGATGGCCGCGGCGGCAGTAGCCAGAGTAAAGCTCTTATCCGCGGCGCGGCCGCGACTTTGGGGTTTCGCCGAGAGACTCCTAGTCGGAGGCGCTGCTGGACGGGTGAGTTGTCTTCCACTTGTCTGGGTGCTCTCCGGGACCAGGCCCGTTCTGTTCCGCCGGACCCCACGCGACGGACTTGAGTCACAGGCGCCGTTCCCGGCCGCCGGCGTCCGCGCTGCACACCCCCAAAGGCCGGTGGTGCCCGGCCTCCTCAAAGGGGAGCCCAGGGGTCCTTTACTTCTGCAGGACTTCCACCGCGCGTGGCTAGCCAGTGACTTGTGGGATGACCCTGGTTACCGGTCCCTCCACCCCCACTTATTGAGGAGTCATTATGAAGAGTGCCTGTTGATTACTGAAACCACAGTGGTTGCAAATTGGGGGAAATTAATAAGTGAGTTCATTTCTGTCCCCCAAGTTCTGTTTTTGCCTAAGACTAAACTTCATCCTTAGCGGGCTTTCTGCGAGCCCCGTGGTAGCTAAAGGAAATTTTGGCTATATATACGTTTTTCTCATGGGAGCCTCTTAACTTTCGCCAAAGTATGTGGGACTTTAACATTTGTATAAAGGAAGAGAAAAACTGCGGACAGACGAATAGTCAATCCATAGTCAACAAATCTGTCAGCCAGTGTGTATCTCGAGCACCTACCCTTCTGTTTTCTACTTTTCTACCTTTTTCAAAACTTTTTGCTTTTTTCTAACAGTGAAAGCCTAAATCTCATTTCTACGTTGTGTATAGGTATTTTTATATTTTCTCTACCTTTCTTGGCATTTTACCTCCTGCTTGTTCCCTCTTTGATGAATATTAAAGGTTTCTAGGAGAGGTGTTGAAATAAAAGCAGTTTATTTGTAGGCATGTCTCTGACTTTAAAAGAGGGATGATAAAGGAAGGAAGGTTACCAGTTAAGGAGGGAAGAATACTTTGTAGAGAAAGTCTCTTTGAGATAGATGTGGTTTTTTCATCGACGTTGACAATCAGAATACTGATGTGTTTTGGTTCCTCCCTCCCACCCCTCCACCTCCAAGCAGTCATTATATTTTGGAGGGAACAGATTGAGAAGTACACAGGCTGCTACACAGGTCGTTCTGAATGTACCTGAAACACGAGTAACACGTTTGGAGAACGGTCTCAGGGTGGCCTCTGAAGATTCTGGGCTCTCAACATGCACAGTAAGTGATTTCAGGCAACCACTGTTTGAGTGACTTCTCATGAGGACAGAGCAAATTGTTGGTTTTAATCTAAGTTTTCTAGTTGGCTGGCAGTTGAAAAATATTGGCAGGTATTTTGCCTTGACAGGTGACTCTAGCTTGTGAATCTTTCTTCCAGTGGTACTTCTACAGTGGATGCACGTGTACCCTGTTTTAAGTGTCTCCATCTGGTTCTTATAGCCTATTATTGTGTTATTTTTTGTTAGTAATGTTGATAGTAATGAAAGAATTATATTTGTTAGGCAACTCTCTGCCAACTGTTACATACTTATTTGATCTTTAAAACAGTTCTTTGTATTAGGCACCATCACACCCTTTTTATGGTTGAGGAACAAGTTCAGAGAAGTTAATGGTTTTGTCCTAGGTCACACAGCTAATATGTGACAGAGCAAGGACTTGAACCTATATTTGATGATCTCTGATGTTCTTTGTACTGTAGTTAGTGGCTGTAGTACAAGTTGGACTAAGAATCTGGGTCCTCAGGTAAGCAAGCATACAACAGAGCCTAGATGACCAACATTTTTAAAACTCATAGTTCATAGGAATATACTATGAATCCATTGAAGTCAAGAAAATTTTAGTGTCAAGACTAGAAAGCATTTGTCAGAAAGAAGAAGGAGCCTCCCCCCATTCCATTGTCATTTCCTCAAAAGCAAGAAAATGGTGCTTTATTAATTGCTCCATCATTGCATTAAGGTTGGGCTCTGGATTGATGCTGGAAGTCGATATGAAAATGAGAAGAATAATGGAACAGCTCACTTTCTGGAGCATATGGCTTTCAAGGCAAGTTGTCAGACTTATTTTATAAGACCACATTTTTTTAAGAGGTAGTAAGCACAAAATCTCATTCTAAGGCAAGAAGAACCACTTCAAACTATTGAAGATAGCATGTTATTTTTAAAATCTTTTTTTTCCAGAATAATTATCTGAAGTAATGACTTATAATTGCTCTGTAGAGTTGAAATAAGGATTTTCTCTTGGGACATAAGGGTCATCCAAAAATACATGTATTCCATGATCTCTGAAGCTTAATATACTTTAGAAACCAAATTTGGTCCTTGTGTGAAACAGGCATGGGCTTATGTCCTCATATTCGTTGTCTGAAGTGTTTAGAACAGATGAGGGATAAAGGTAGGAATTATAATCTTTTTTCCTCTCTTTTTCAGGGCACCAAAAAGAGATCTCAGTTAGATTTGGAACTTGAGATTGAAAACATGGGTGCTCATCTCAATGCCTATACCTCCAGAGAGCAGACTGTGTATTATGCCAAAGCATTTTCTAAAGATTTGCCAAGAGGTATTGTTATTTATAGTGCAGATGTGTAACTTTCACAAGAGTTAACACGTAATTTAGTACTGTTTTTATTATGTCTGTTATGAAAGGGTAGCCCCCAGAAATATGAAAAAAAATTTTTGAACATTTTATTTATTTTTAGAGTGGGGAAGGGGAGAGAGGGAAACATCAATGTGTGGTTGCCTCTTGCATGCCCCCTACTGGGGAACGACTTGGCTTGCAACCCAGGCATGTGCCCTGACTGGAAATCAACCAGTGACACTTGGGATTGCAGGTCTGCACTCAGTCCACTGAGCCACACAAGCCAGGGCTGAAAAAAAAATTTTTTTCCCTCCCAATTGGACAAATGATATGAAATATTTAGAGGCTGCAAGACTTGTGCCAATCAGGTCCTAATGCTTGATACAAAAATACTTACTCCAGAGCCATACCTGTACAGTGAAACATTTAGCATTTTTTAAAAATTGATTTTAGAGAGAGAGAGGAAAGGAGAGAGAGAGAAAAAAAAAACATTGATTTGTTATTGCATCTATTTACGCATTCATTGGTTGATTCTTGTACAATATGTGTACTGACCGGGGATTGAACCTGCAACCTTGTCAAGGATGATGCGGTAACAAACAGAGCTATCTGGCCAGGGCTAAAACATTTTAAATTTTATTTATTTATTATAGCCTACTGTTCTTCCCTCCCCCATTTTACCCTGTTATTTGAATTTTTATTTCCATGAACCTTAACAGGTTTTATATGAGCTGAGTGCTAGGCTTTGTTTTTTGATCAAATCTTGCTTGTTACTTTATTGCATTTGTACATTCTGGATTACAGGTGGCAAACACAAGGCCCGTGGGCCGAATCCGGCCCTCCACCTTGTTTTATCTGGCCCAGCACCTTGTTTCTACCTGGCAGCAGCACTGAGCTCTCACTTAACTGTTAAGGAGTAGTTACATTTATACAGTCCTAAAATTATATTCAGCCCTTTAAAGGCAACCGTGAGGCTGTGGACCCTGATGAAAATGACTTTGACACTCTTGTTCTAGATCCTCATCCTGGAGTGCACTTCTTTCTCACCTTCCTTTACATTATTTTGTTTCTTTACTCATTTTATTTAAATTAAAACAAAAATAAAACAGTTCACCCATATCTCCCACCCCCACCTCTGGCAACCACCAGCCTGTTCTCTGTATCTATGAGCTTGGGTTTTTTGTTTGCTTGTTTTTGGATTCTGCATGTAAATGAGATCATATGGTATTTGTCTTTCTCTGTTTGATTTATTTCACTTAGAATAATGCCCTCAAGGTTCATCCATGTCATTGCAAATGGCAAGATTTCCTTCTTTTTTATAGTTAAATAAGTCATTCATTCTTTGACACTTAGGTTGTTCCCATACCTTGGCAATGTAAGTAATGCGGCAGTGCACATGAGCGTGCAGGTATCTTTATGAGTTAGTGTTTTCATTTTCTTTGGATGAATACCCAGAAGTAGATTTGCTAGATATATGATAGTTCTATTTTTAATATTTTGAGGAATTGTCATACTCTTTTGCACAGTGGCTGCACCAATTTACATTCCCACCAACAGTACACAAGGGTTCTTGGTATTTTCTCTCATTTAATAAGTTGCCTTTAGTTTGTTTCTTCTGTTGTGCAGATGCTTTTTAGTTTGAGGTAGTTCCACTTGTCTGTTTTTGGTTTTGTTGCTGGTGGTGTCAGACTAAAAAAATCATCAGTAGGGCCTGCGTCAAGGTCATAGTTTACTGCCAGTGTTTTCCTCTAGGAGTTTCATAGTTGCAGCTCTTTTTTTTTTTTTTGTAATTGATTTGAGAGAGAAAGAGGAAGGGAAAGTGACAGCGAAACATTCGTTGTCCCACTTACTTATGCATTCATTGGTTGTTTCTTATATGTGCCCTTATCCGGGATTAAACTTGCAACCTTGGTGTATGAGAATGACAATCTAACCTACTGAGCTATCCAGCCAGGACCAGTTTCAGGTCTTATGTTTAAGTCTTTAATCAATTTTGAATTGATTTTTGTGTTTGGTGTAAGAGTGGTCCAGTTTCATTCTTTTGTATGTATATGTCCAATTTTCCTAACACCATTTAAAAGAGACTACGACATTTCCCCCTGGGCTTCTTTGTCTTAGATTAATTGATCATATATATGTGGGTTTATTTCTGGGTCCTCTGTTTTGTTCCATTGATCTATGTGTCTGTTTTTATGCCAGTACCAAACTTTTAATTACTGTAGCTTTGTAATATAGTTTGAAATTGGAAAGCACGGTGCATTCGGTTCTTTTTTCTTTCTCAAGATTGCTTTGGCTTTTTGTGGTCTTCTGTGGTTCAATACAAATTTTAGGATTGATTGTACTATCTCTGAAAAATGCCTTTAGAATTTTGAAAGGGATTGCACTGAATGTGTTTATTGCTTTGGGTATTATGGACATTTTAACAATCCTTCTAGTTCATGTTCACAGAATGTCTTTTCATGTATTTGTCTTCAGTTTTTTTTAAAATATATTTTGCTATTACAAAATAAATGCTATTACAAAATAAATGCTATTACAGTTGTCCTATTATCCCCCCTTCATTCCCCTCCACCCTGAACACCCTCTCCCACCCACATTCCTCCCCTTTAGTTCATGTCCATGTGTCATAAGGTCTTTAGCTTCTACATTTCCCCTCCTATTCTTGCCCTCCCCCTGTCTATTTTCTATCTAACTTCATTGCTACTTATTCTTAGTACCTTTCCCCACTCTCTCCTCCTCCCACTCCCCTGTTGCTAACCCTCCATGTGCTCTCCATTTCTGTGGTTCTGTTCCTGTTCTAGTTGTTTGCTTAGTTTCTTCTTGTTTTTGTTTCAGGTGAGGTTGTTAATAGTTGTGAGTTTGCTGTCATTTTACTACACATGTTTTTTATCTTCTTTTTCTTAGATAAGTCCTTTTAACATTTCATACAATAAGGGCTTGGTGATGATGAACTCCTTGAACTTGACCTTATCTGAGAAGCACT
>CM052549.1:41116719-41128005 GCA_028533065.1 Trachops cirrhosus | reverse complement strand
TGTTTCTTTTGTCCATATAACTGCTTCCGTCAGTATAGAGAGTCCAGTCTGCTTTTTCTAGAGGATGTCCTATAAATCAATTTTGCTAGAATATACTTCATCAGTTACCTCAGCACAGTCATGTATTAGTGAAGCAGGCTAAAGGTCAAAGAAGTGTCAAGTTTGACATAAATTTTGTAATACTTCGGTCAGAGCAAAGTCTTAGATAAGAAAATAACTAGCTGTCTTAAAGTTTTTTTGCTTTCTGAAACTAAGTTCTTGAAAACAGTCTAATTAGCCCATGTCTCTGTAATTAAATTTATAGCTTTCTGCTCTGTAACTTGCTCCTCGCCTATAAAAGTCTAATTAGATCCACAGTTGGTTGCTCAGAATTTGGGAGTTTTCCTTAACCCCTCTGAGCCCGCGCGTAATAAAGTTTGTGCTCCGCCATTCCAGCTGCGTGTGAGTGATTTTTCCGCAACATTAGCACAGCCAAGTCAGGCTCTGGGAGAAGAGAGGCAGGATTTAACTTACAGTTTTGAGGGAGACATTGGGATTGTCAAGAAGAATGGCTTGGTACCTGCCCATTCTTCCAGTAGTGAGCCACATATTTCCCTTTTGCTCCAGCAGGCGCAACACTTGCTGGGGCACATAACTGGTACAGGCTGTCCTAAGGAAAACTTTTTCAGCTTCCTGCAAGAGCCCAGGGGTGGCTGCCACTCTCAAGCAGGCTGACCACCCCTGGACAAAGTGAGATCTAATTTCCTTGACAATTATGTGGTGGGCTGCAAATGTCACTAAGCATTTGGGTGAGGAATGCTATGGCAACACCCTGTTTCTCATTGAAAGGACTTCAGTAGGTTTGGAAGCCGCAAGGCCGGTTTGGGAGGCAGGTGAGCCTTCAGGGACTCAAAAGCCTGAGGGTACTCCTGTGTCCACTCTAAAGAGCTATATTCCAGTCCTTTCAGAGCCTCATACAGTGATTTAGCAATGAACCCAAAGTTTGGAATCCAAATGCAGCAGTCACTTGCCATCCCCAGGAATCTCCTTAACTGTTTTCTGGTGTTGGGAGGGGTACTCTATGGACTTTTTCTTGCATCGCCTGCACCATACTCAGACTTTTCTGCTCAGGGATGCCTTTTCCCATTCCCTCAAGGAGGCATCTCTTATAATGCTCTAAGAGAGGAAGGCCATCCCCATTAGGGTCCTGGTTGGGCTTGTTTAGAGGTATTGCCTTGGGAAGGACCAGAGCCCCATCTGGATTTTCTTGACGTAACCTCTGAGCCTCTTCACTTGCCTTATCCAACACCAGCCTCTGCTCATCCACCTGACTGAAGCAAAGAATTCAATAAGGCTTATATGTCTGCCCAATTGGGGTGATGAGTGGCAAAAACTGACGCAACCAAATCAGTTATTTTAGTAGGATCATCTCTGTAAGAAGGGCTTGACCATTCCCAGTTTAACAGATCCAATGTAGAAAACAGAGTATGTGCCCAATAATATCCAGCAGGCTGGCCCTCTGGCCCTACTCCCACTGGAAATCTCTTAAAAGGGTATTGCCCTGCCTGGTAAGGGCTTTTCCTCCACCAAATCTGGTTCCTGGACTGATTCGAGACCTCGATGCCAGTTCAAGCACCCTTTCCCCATTTCCCTGGTCCAAATAGATCCCCTGGGGTTGTGAGAACTCTGACAAGCTTGCAGCAATCATAACATCTAGATCTTCCTGGTCCCCTCCTTGGAGCTTCTGTCTTTCACATGCAAACTCCCTTTTCTCTGAGTCATTAACTTATTTCCTTTTAATTCTGCCTCTTTATTATGTAAATTTAAAAACTTCTAGGTAAGGCATTTTGTCCCATTTCACTGATTTTTGAAAAAACAACTCTAGTTACAATATAATACAGTAATTTAAAGACCCATTCAGTGACCAGCACTCTCCTGAGTCTAAATTATACAGGACACAAGCAGAACAGTATTACAATAAAACCACATACGCTCTAGATATATGCTCATAAGTTGACCAATTAGCTAGAACTAGCCCCAAAGTGCTGTTTCCTGGAAGGGAAGCTTTTCCCCCCATTCTACCAGATGGAGCACCAAACAACAGGTACCCAAACTGAATCAAAAGACGTCCTTTTCCAGACAGAGCTCCTTCAGACAGAGGGTACACAAACCAAATTGGACATCATTTTTTTCAGACCGAGCTGTGTAACCCAGAAAGGTACCTTTACCAGATGACCTAAGTCATGACCCGGGATATTAACCTGAACCAGAAAGCACAACAATTCAATCAAATGTGATAAACGATGAGAAGTGCCAGGAGTGAGGGGGAGAATCCCCAAGTGAAATCACTTAGCAGCTGCTTAGGATTCTCCAAATCCAAACCCCCAGGGCCTCTCAGCCCAGGCAGACAATGGGACTCCCCGCCAATTACCCAGACTTACTAGAGAGTCCTAAAGTCTGTCCTGGCAGAGACGACAAAATATGAAACCGGAAAAGACCCCAGAGTTCAGGCTGCCTGTCACTACCAAACCAAATAAGCAATGACAGAGATTGAATCTTTATGGGCATTTTATTCAGATGGCCGGTGATCTGAGAAGAAGGTGGGTTCATATCCTAACAGACCATCTTGTCTTTTCTTTCCAGGACAAGGTTTTTATAGCAGGGAATAAACAAGCAGTGCAGTGAGGGGTTTGGAAATTCAGGGAGGGTCAGGTAGAAGAAACTGCAACATTCCTGTCCTGAGTAGTTAGCTGTCCCCAGGGGCAGGTGGTCGTCTGTCTCTCCCTGGAACACAAAGGCCCGGATGTCTCCACTTGTCCCCAGGCAGTAATCTCTAGCAGTGCCCCAGGAGGTTGGCTGTTTTCCCAGGAGCCAGGATGGGCCTTATCTGTAGTTTCTGAAACAAAAGCTTTAACATATGCATTACTTGCTAGGCTTATAACTATTTACCTTAAACTAAAAATTTCCAACTCTTAAGTCCCCTATCAATTTAACTAAACAAAACCACAAAGTTCCAAGTCACCAAAGACTCTGGAATATTATGTTTATTCTATTTACCAGATCTTTGGCAAAACAATTCTAATTAGCAATTGACTTACAGCTGTTAGTTACCAGTCAGCTAAAATGTGACCAAATGGACTTTCTTAGGATTGAGACGAAGCTGCTCCTTTTCAAAACAGAAACAAAATGTAAAGCAAAAGATAAAGTTCAAACACACGGGTATTCCTCTAAAAGGAGGGACTGTGACTAGCCTTAGAATCTTATCTCACCTTTCATTTCAGACAGACAACAGAGACGGAGGAGAGCTCTACAACAAATACTGATTTCCTCCCATGAAGGAACAGAGAAACAAAACGGACAATTAAAAAGCAGTATGCAACAACTAAAGCAGGCAATACCCAAAATATATATATCCCAAAGCCAGAAGAGCGCTCCGACCAAATCCCGCAATGGGGAACTGCGATTTTTCTTGTCTCTGAGCCTTGCCTACTGCCGAGCAATGCCTATTGGTCCTACAGAATCAAAGAATCCAAGTGGCGGGGCAGGGGCTCCTGGTCATGCACACCAGGGACTAGCCCAGTTTGGGAGTCTGTCATCTCCTCAGAGAAACTGGTTACCAGATATTTGTTACAGAAAGCCCAGTACAATGTCGATTTACCCCAGATTTGCTCCATCAACTACCAGACGGACAAAGGTCTTAAGCCAGACGGGCTTTCTGAGCGCAAATCCAATCTCATACTGAAACATGAGGCAATGGGAAGCACTGGGGTTCCAGAACCAAGGATCTCCCTTGGCAAAATCACCAGGCAGTCGCTGGAGATCTTGGCTTGGGTTGGGCCTTCCCTGTCCAGGCAGCCTCCAGGACGTCCCCTGACTGGAGAACCCAAATCTTGCCATCCCAGCAACCATCCCAGTGGCAGTGTCACCAGAAATTGAAATCAGAGGGCAACTGAGTCAGGAGCTCATGCCACCTGTCACTGCTCAGCCAAAATGCAAAGATGAGATTGGATTATAATTGCACTTTTATTAACATCAGAGGCCAGCAATCTGAGAAGGTAGCAGGTAAAACAATTACATCTACCTTACCTTGAGCTTTCAGAAGCAAGTTTATATAGGAAAAATGTGGGAATTTGGGAGGGGGAAATACCTAGGGGGAGTGCAGACATGATGTTACTTTCAGGAGGGGGAGCTGAAAGTGAAGTCCTGCAGCTTCTTCCCAAGCTAGTTTCCTTTGATCTGGAGTTGTGTCTCCAATTGCATTACCATTCCTCTCTTCCTAGACACCTGTGGTTTATGACCAGGGAGGCTAGTATTCTCTGGTTTGGGAGCAGAGGATAAACCATTACTCAAGTGTCCTTGGTTAGGGGAGAAAATGATTGTGATTCACCAACTGGCTGTTAATTGCTCAAACTGTTTAATTTTCTTGTCTGTTTCCCCATTCCACTTGCCCAGAAGTTTTCCTAGCTTCTTGTTGTCCTGTCTCACATGCATTGTACTAATGTACTCCTTTCTGGTTGACTAGAGATGTTATGTTATCTCAAAATATGCCAATGTTATGGTTTTAAACCTCATAATGGGCATCTTTTATGTTTGTGTTTTCCATCCCATGATACTTAATATGTTGAGCTTTATTAGGTGCCTATGACCAACTTACTGCTGATAGGCATAGGCAATATGGTTGTGTTTCTATGGAGAACTAGGCCCATTTATTCTTGTTATTGTATATACAACTGCTATTATTGTAAATACAACTAATAGTTACACAGTTTATATGGGAGTTTACAGTTCCTATGAAACCTTTCTCTTGTAGTCTTTACAATTACCTGGCAATAGCTAAAATGATCACTGCCATGTTACAGATGAGGAAATTGAGACTCTGAAAAGTTAAGATCACATAGCTTGTAAGAAATTGAGGTAAGATGCTGAGAAGAACCAAGAGCTCTGACCAAATCCTATGCTTTATGGACTCCACTATTCTCTAAGGCTTTATTTTCACAAGGTGTTTGTCAAAGGAATTTCCCAGAACTCTGGCCTTGAATTTTATGGTATTAAAGACATGCCTTCATTTAATATAATGAAGAAAAACTTGTTTAGGGAGATATCTCCATAAGATATCTTTCCTGTTCGGCTTTTAGAGGATCACTGTAGAAATGGGAATAGTCTTTACTAGCACAGCACAACCTAATGGGCTCTGGCATACTGGTCCACAAACAAACAAATAATTTTATTATTGGAATCAATAACAACATTTCAATAACATCTAAGTGGCCTTTATTAAGTATACTATGCACTTACTATCTTCCTACCTTGAATTATCTTAATAATCTACATAATAATCCTTTGAGGGAGACATCTTTGACTTCATTTTACAGATGAGTGCAACCAAGAAAGAGTAAGAACACAGTGTTTTGGGGTGAGTCTGTTGACGGGAGAGACCTGGTTCTTCTTGCTGACACATGTAAAGAATTACATATCAGGAAATCTAGTAGCATGTAATCAGTTTGTTAGTGGCCCATTCCCATGGAAGAGTACAGGGTAGAGTAGGGGGTGAAAGGCAAAGTTTCAGGGCAAAGCAGGGAGACAAAAGCAAGAGTGGCTGAAGACCAGGGTGGCAAGCCCCTGGGCAGCCTGAGGCCAGGTGGCTGGAGGCCCAATGGCCCAAGAGCCAAGAGCACCCCAAGCCCCCAAGAGAGAGAGTGAGTCCTTTGTTCTCAGGACTTATACAGTTGGTGGGATAGGAGGGAAAAAAGTTATATATTGATTAATGGGTAAATGTGGTGCCAGCTTTCCTGGGGGAATGTGACTACCCAAACTTAGGTGTGTGTAGGGGTTTCTTAGCCCAATCCTTATCTTGCTCCAGACTCTATTTGGTCATCTTGTTATAAAACAAATACGTGACAGGAGGCAGTTAATTAAAATTGGGGCACTGCCCAAAGTTATTTATGGGCTCTTTCTGTAACCATCAGGGACTCCCTCATAAAACAGATAGTGACCAGAGGTAGGCAATTAACCAAAGTTGTTTTATGGGCTCTTTCTTTGGGCACCGGGGACCCTCTCCCACATTCTGGCCTTGGGGTGAAAGCACAGTTTCAAGGCTTTCTTCCCCAGATAGTGGAAATGCTACATAGAATTTCAAGGACTTCCCTTCTTTCTTGTTAACATAGTGTTTCTTGTGATGTTGGAACACCTGGCAATATTATCAGACTAGGCTCAGGACTGCTGAGTTAGTGTGTGAGACTTGTCTCCTTCCTCCTCCCTGCCTTGGTTTACTATTTATTCTACCTAATTGGTAAAAGGCATTTCCTGGTAACCAGGGTGCTAAATGCTGGCCAGTAACAGTATTGCAGTCTCAGAGTTCTTCCTATGCTGTCTCCTGCCTCAAGTCCTCAAAGAAAGAGTCTGCAGAACTCTGAGCTTCGGAGGGCAAGAGAAATTTCAAAACCACAAGCAGTCAGGACTCCAGAAGAAAGAATGGCAATTGTTTTTCTCAAAATATGGGTTAAAACCAGCAGAGAACACCTTGATGGTAAAATGGTCACTGCTTGCTGTGACTTAATTGTACCATTTGGGTTTAGCCAGTTGTGAAGCCAATTAAACTACAGATCATTTGTTGACTTTGGAGTAAAAAACAGGTGTAGCTTCCATTCCTCAAGACCCCAGCCAACAGAGCTGAGCACCTCCCTGTCTGGGCTAGTTTTCTGTTCCCTGTTGAATCAGCTTACTGCTCAATCTGTCTCAGAGACTGCATTTTTCCTCAGTGTTGCTGTTATTAATGTTATCACATCGATTACATAGTAATTCAAATAGACAACTTATTTTAAAAATAGCAGCTAGTAAACTTTCCAGTAGAGGTCTCTTCAGTCATTCATTTACTCTTTGGGTGCCAACTCTGGGTCAGGAGTTGTATTAGACCTTGGGGATCCAATGGTGGCATGGAGCCTGTTCTCATGGGGTTCACACCCTAGTCAGGGTGACAGATGTCAAATAAATGGCCAAACATATCAGTGAAAAACTAGTATTGTGACCTGTGCTAACAAGGAGAGGTGTGTAGTACCTTACATTCCTACTGGATGGGAATCTGGCCTATTCAGGGCAGTTGGGCAAGTTTCTTCTGAGAAAATGTCCATCCTGCCAAGAACACAGAAGCAGCATCAGACAGTGTTGCAGGCAGAGGGCATGGCAAAGGCTGCTGGGAAGGGAGGGTGTAGGAGGACAAGGCACCCACAGAAGCCAGTGCGTGCAGCCAGAAGTGACTCGCAGGCTCTGGATGGGCAAGCAAGGAGCTTGTCTTTACCCATAGAGGAGGCAGACCCAAATTTGTGTTTTACAAGGAGACTTTGGCTGCTTTACATACAACCTGGGTTACTGCACGCTAGAGTGGGTGCTGGTAGACCAATGAGATCACTACTGCAGTACTCCATGAAAGACTAGTGCCCAAGGGGCTAATTTTAATCTGCGGCATCAAAAAGTTTGCCTCAGAGGTGTCTTCAACCCCAGCTTGTTTAGGTACTGCTCTTTTCCTGTCTTTATTTCCCTCTTCATTTAGATTTTCTCTGTTAGTCACTGGTGCTCGGTATAATAGATCGAATGCATTAAGGAATAAAGGAATGGACAAAAGGTTAGTTATGCCATCACTCTGCTTGTGAGTGAAAATGTTAAACTTTGAAGAAACACCCTATGCAAAGAACTAATGTTATCGACATTGATACACTGTGTCTAATATCTTTCCTGCTCCTTGAATCACAAGATAATATACTTTCTGATGAATTTTGAAATTAGTTTCTTGAAATGTAACATGTTAAAAGTGCTCCTCTAAATCAAGGTATTGGGAGTAGCCTCCGTTTTCTTTATGTTGTGTGTTGGGTAAGAACCAGCACTCTGGAAAGCCTGCCTGGTTGGAATTAGCTTGTTTACTAGGTTAATACATATTAAAACACTTAGTACAGAAGCTGGCACATAGTAAATGCTTATAAAGTGATGATCATTACTGTTATTGTTACTTTTCCCTCAAAACACTTTTTCCTAACAAACACATATTATATACAGTTATTTTTATGATTAGCATAAAAATGTCTGCAGTGCTGATCTCTAAATGTGGATGGATGGTGATTTTAGCTCTTTACACTTCACTGTACTTTGCTAAGTTCTGAAGTGACATTCATTATTTTATCATATAAAATTTTCTTAATTATCTTCTTTGAACTTATGTTATTATCAACAGGTAGGTAGAAGAGTTAAAAAAAAACAAAATAATTCTTCGTAACAACACACGGTACTTGAAATTTCTCCAGATGCCAATTAGAAAAGGTGCCCAAGCCCAGTGACTTGCTAGGTGTGAGTTGGGTGTACCTCAGGGAAATGTTGACAAAACAGTACCAGCTATGCCTGCTTCTTATTACTTTTTAGCCTCAAATGTAGTCAATAGCCAACTGACAGCTGTGTTTAAGAGTTTAAGGTATTAAACCACTAATCTACCACCTCAACTGAAATTGTTTTCAGTGAAATATTATTGCTAAGAGCAGCTAAAAATATAAACACTTCAGGTTAATTCAAAGTTCTACAGAAGGAAGGATTCTTCTGCATCCCCAGGGTACTTTAATCCTGATATTTACAGGCTTCATTACAACTTAGAAGGTCAAGGGCTTACCCAGATTTTACACATCTCAATGTGATCCTCAGTTAAAGCCTTCAGTGAGACAGTTTTACTATTCTGATATGTTTTCCAAGACAAACAGGCAGGAGAATGAACAGCACCCAGGAATCAGGCCCGATAGCTGTATTGGAACAGGCATTTGGAGAACAGGTGTGGGAGAAAGGTACAGTCCAGAAGGTAGGACATACTTTCCAAGCCAGGTGAGGAAAGATCTAGCTCCAAACACCTGGAACACCCCAACTGGTGAGGGACAAGGCCTGGAAGTCCAGAACAGGTGATACTTGGAAATTGAAGCAGTAGAATGAGGGAGGCTTGTTAGCTTGTGTTAAGATCATATTGCTGGACTGGTTTCATGAGCAGGAGTGTTGTTCTTGATCCTCCTTATGGAGGAAGGACTGTGAGCATTGGGAGGTTTGACAGGAGGGTCCCAAAGAGAGACCTTGGTACTGGACTGAGCACCTATACTCAAGTCCATGGGGAGCAGGGCTGAGCTCAAGGTCTCAAAGCAGAAACAGGAGGGCAAGACAACCAGCACCCTCAGGGATTGACACTGAGGCCAGGATTGGTCTAAACACCAGCCCAGAGCTGAGCCATCCAGTGTGAGGGGAGGGGGAATTAAATAATTGGGAACTAGATAGTACCAAATATTAATAAAAATAGCAACTTGCTGAGTACCTACTGTGTGTCAAACCCTATGTTGGAGCTTTGCATACATTATCACTAACTCAAACACCTTTGCAAGGTAGGTATAATTACTTTATAAATGAAGGGATGGGACTCAGAGGATAAGTGATAGCCCAAAGTCACAGAGATAAGAAGCAGCAAGCTGAGCTCTGTGCGACTCCAAATGCATGCTCTTTCTACTACTCCATGAACACATTTATTCCTCAGTGTATATGAGCACAGTTGACTCCAATTTTTCCCTGTCCTTAGGGGCAATATCATACAATCAAGTGTTGGCTTTAAACAAAAGCATCAGTGATTTTACTAGCAAAAATGAGTTTCTTTGGAAATAGTATACGAATTGCAATTTAGAACAAGCAAACTATGGTGGACCATAGGCAAGTCCAGAGAGTAGAGGAGATCCGATTACTCCTCAAGGGGAAAGGAGGAAGATGGGATCAATGTTTCAAGAGTTTAGAGTGGTGATGTTTCCTCATTGGCTGAGTGTGGTGGTTTCTCATTGGCTGTGCTGTTCCTGTGCAAGGAGAAATTCTTCCTTCCTGCTAGGTATGCAAAGTAAGATTTTTCCCGTTGTGAGGTTTAGCAAATGGTAGTGCATGAGTGCGCTCTCTTCAGGGCTTCCTGACTCCATTTTATCTTTCTTATTTATTTATTTATTTATTTATTTATTATTTTTTGAAACATCTATCAGTTGCCTCTTATATGCACCCCACCTGGGGATCTGGTCCACAACTCAGGCATGTGCCCCAACCAGGAATTGAACTGGCAACCTCTCAGTCGAAGGCCGGCTCTCAATCCACTGGGCCACACCAGCCAGTGCCTGACTCCATTTTAAATGAGGTTTCCTTTATTTATTTTAACACAACCTATGATGAATGTTAAAAGTAACATTTTTATTAGTGAAAAAGTAAACTCAAGCATCAAGCTGGTAATATCAATAATATATTTATAATTCCATATTGTAGCAAGAGGGAACTCTGTCATTACTTTAAGAAAAACCCATTATTTCAGCCCCGGCTGGTGTGGCTCAGTGGATTGAGTGCTGGCCTGTGAACCAAAGGGTCTCTGGTTTGATTCCCAGTCGGGGCACATTCCTGGGTTGTGGGCCAGATCCCCAGTTGGGGGAATTGGATCTCTCACATACTGATGTTTCTCTCCCTCTCTTTCTCCCTCCCTCTTTTTCTCCCTTCTTTCCCCACTCTCTAAAAAGAAATAAAATCTTTAAAAAAAAAAGAAAAGAAAACCCATTATTTCATCATCACTAGTGGAAATGAAGCAGGGAGAAGACAGAGTGGAACTGATGGTATTAAAGTCACCAGGCATAAACCTGTAGTGACAAAATCAGATTTATTTTTTTAAATTTATATTTTTAATAATTATTCAAGAACAGTTTCTATCCTTTATTCCCATTCCAGCCAACCCACCCATCCCTCCCCTCCTCCCTCCCATTTCCAACCCCCCCTAGTTTTTGTCCATATGTCCTTTATATTTGTTCCTATAAACCCTTCCCATTCTCCCCTGAAGTTCCCCTGAAATTCCCTCCCCTCTCCCATCTGGTCACTGACAACCTGTCCTCTATTTCAGTGTCTTTGGCTATATTTTGCTTGTTTCTTTGTTTTGCTGTTTAGGTTCCTGTTAAAGGAGAGATCATATGGTATTTGTGTTTCACTGCCTGGCTTATTTCGTTTAGCACAATGCTTTCCAGCTCCATCCATGCTGTTGCAAAGGGTAGGAGCTCCTTCTTTCTTTCTGCTGCATAGAATTCCATTGTGTAAATGTACCATAGTTTTTTGATCCATTCATTTACTGATGGGCACCTAGGTTGCTTCCAGCACTTAGCTATTGTAAATTGTGCTGCCATGAACATTGGGGTGCATAGGTTCTTTTGGATTGGTGTTTCAGGGTTCTTAGGATATAGTCCCAGCAGTGGGATTGCTGGATCAAAGGGCAGGTCCATTTTTAGTTTTCTG
>CM052549.1:41086635-41116219 GCA_028533065.1 Trachops cirrhosus | reverse complement strand
CCCCTTGAGAGGGTAGCCATGCCGTCACTATTCCTCCACCGGACTCGGTAGTCCGTGTGTATGTTTCTCTCGCCACACGCGAGCCATCTACAACGTCTTTGGTCCACCGCAGGATGGTGGACTGCAACAGTGGTTCATATGTATACTTTGTGGTAGATAGGGAGGCTGGGTAGGTTGGCTAGAGAGAAATTGCTATAAGAGCAGCAACATGTGAAATTGAAAGTAAAATACATTTTACAACAGCTCAGCACTTTAGAATTGGAAGGGATCTTACTGATTCTGTAGACTATCTTCATAGAGGCACAGGGAAGTTAGTGACTTGTTCATGACAGTACCAGAAGAAATCTCTGTCAATACTAGGTCTTCTCCTCCTTTCTCAGAAGTCCCTAATCACTATTGCTAGCACTAGCCAGGAAAATTGGTTCCATAAATTCTGAAAATTTGGTCTCTCAGAGCTCCACTTAGAAGTCACAATATGCCCTGTGTCTGTTCATTAATATTATGATAACTTGACAAATATTTTACATATATTTTCATCAGACTTCAAAGAGTGCTTAAAGGAGAGTCTATTTGTTTACTACTGTTGCTGTAACAAATTGCCATAAACTTGGTCAGTTAAAACAACATATATTTGTTTTCTTATAGTTCTGGAGGCCTTAAGCCAAAATTGGTTTTACTGAGCTAAAGTCAAGGTGTTGGCGGAATTGGTTCCTCACAGAAGCTCAAGAGGAGAATGCATTCCAGCTTGTTCCATCTTCTAGCAGCTATCCACATTCCTTGGCTGTGGCTGTATCACTTCAATCTCTGCTGCTATTATCATATTGCCTTTTTTTCTTTGACTTCCTTGCCTCTCTTTTAAGGACCCTTGTGATAACATTTAGAGCCTACTTGGATAATCCAGGCTAATCTCCCCACCTCAAGATCCTTAATTTAGTCACATCTGCAAAGTCTCTTTTGCCATGTAAGGTAACATTTACAGATTCTGGGGATTAGCAGGTAGTTTTTAGGGAGAAGGGAGGATTCTTCAGTTTATCACAGAGAACGGGGTTCTTTGTTCCCAAATTCCCCAGATGTCCCCAAAGGAAGCATGCAGATGACACTCGCCTGTTTGTGGCTGAGGACATGGGAATTCAAGGGGAGGACATGGGAATTCAAGGGTAGATGGGAAGGGCTGGGACAAGTAATCCTCCTTAGTCACTCAGTCTATGAAGAATAAGATACTTGAGAATTTTCTAAGTGGAATAGATATTAACAATCACAGACTCATCTTAATTCCTCCATTTTTAAAGTTACCCCCTGTATTTTTTGCAGCTATTACTCCACAGGAAAAAACTATGATTAAGAAGCTTGAATTCCTGTTTTTAAAATCATCTAAATAATCAGCATTACTTATTGAGTGTAACTATGTGGGGCTTATATTTTACCTTTTACTTGAGTCTTCTAGATTAAAAAAATAAAATAGAAAAGGAGAACACTAACTGGAAAAGATATCCCCCCCCCCGTGTTTATAGCAGTGTTATTTTAAATAGTCAAGATATGGAGACAACCTAAGTATCAACTATGGTTGAATGGATAAAGAAGGTGTGGTATATATACACAACGGAATATTATTCAGCCATAGAAAATGAGGAAATCATACCATTTTCGACAACATAGATAGAGCTTGAGGGCATTATGCTAAGTGAAATAAGTCAGACAGAAAAAGGCAAATAGTGCATGATCTCACTTATATATGGACTCTTAAAAAATTCACATAGGTGGTCAAAGGTATAAACTTTCAGAAAAACAAAACTATTGGTAAAAAATAAAATTACTTTTCAGATAACTGAAATACTATATATGGTTAGTTTGTATTTTCTAATCTGTTAAATGCTAGAAAAAATTCAAAGTATGCTATCACAACTACTATGTGTAAAAGTACTCTTAAGAAACAAAGGGGTTTAATTTTTACTTATTGCCTTCAATCAAGCTGTCTACTCCAGTTGCTAACACTATCCTTTAATTTGGAGATCTGTAGCGGTCTCCAAATTTTTTTATTGTGAATGCCATAAAAATATCCTATGCATAAGCTTGTTTATAAATTTTATAATGTGTAACTGTATTGATACATGTTCATTAAGAAACTCAAAGTCAGAAATTAGAAAAGATAAGGTTTGAAAACATAAACACAAGTTCTACTATATTCTTTTATACCCACAGGCTTGGGGCAACTCACTTTAGAAACCATTGCTGTAAGGTGACATCATCTGACTCAGTAAAGAATCTCCCTTTGCTATTAATTCTGCTTTTAAAAAGTAGAGAAGGTTTGGAGAACTTCCTTTTCCTTCTTTTTTTTAAAGATTTTATTTATTTATTTTTAGAGAGAGGGGAAGAGAGGAAGAGAGGGAAAGATCACTATGTGAGAGAAACATCAATGTGTGAGAGGTACATTAATTAGCTGCCTTTAGCTCACCTCTAAATAGGCACCTGGCCCAGAACCTAGGCATGTGCCCTGACTGGATATCGAACCAGTGACTTTTCAGTTTGCAGGCCACACTCAGTCCACTGAGCCACACCAGCCAGGGTGATATCCCTTTCCTTATGGTAGAACACGATCTTTGTTTTGAGGACTTGACTCTATACCTTTTCTTTTCTGGTCCATCTCAGATACTAAGAGACTAGGGGGAAAAGTAGTCTAACACAAAAGTCAGCAAACTTTTTCTTTAAATAGTCAGAGAGTAAGTTTTTTAAGCTTTGTGAGTTACATGTCTCTGTCACAAATACTCAGTCCTTGCCCTTGTAGTGCAAAATCAGTCATAGACAACAAGTAAATGAATGAATGTGGATGTGTCACAAAATATTATTTTTCTTTTGATATTTACCAACTATGTACAACTGTACAGGTTATTCTCAGTTTGTGGGCCATACAAAAACAGGTGGCAACCTAAAACCATAAAACTCCTAGAAGAAAACAAGGGAAAGCTTCATGACATTGAACTAGGCAACGATCTTGGATGTGACACCAAAAGCACAGGTAACACAGCAAGGATAGACAAATGGGACTTTCTGCATTCAAAGGACATAATCGACAGTGTACAAAAGTAACCTATAGAATGGAAGAAAATATTTGTAAATCATATATCTTATAAGGTGTTAATGTCCAAAACATACAAAGAATGTTACAACTGAACAACAACAATGACAACAAAAAGAATGGGTAAAGGACTTGACCAGACATTTCTTCAAAGATTATATATACATGTCCAGCAAGTATAAGGAAAAATGTTCAACATCTCCAATCATCAGAGAAATGCAAATCAAAACCACAATGTGAGGTTATCACCTCACAACCATCAGGATGGCTACTGTTAAAAAAAAAAAGAAGAAAAGAAAAACCCCTGGCAAATCACAACTGTTGTCAAGAATGTTGAGAAATTTGAACACTTGTGCAGCATTGGTAGGATGGTAAAATGATGATGTGGCCACTATGAAAACTGTATGGAGGTTTCTCAAAAAATTAAAGTAGAATTCACATATGATGCAGAAATCCCACTTCTGGGTATATATCCAAGAGAACTGAAAGCAGTTATTTGGACATCCATGTTCATAGCAGCACTATTCATAATAGCTAAGAGGTAGAAGCAACCGACATGTGCTCACCAATGGATGAATGGATAAATAAATGTGGTATATACATACAATGAAATATTATTCAGCCTTAAAAAGGTAGGAAATCCTGTCACATGCTAAAACATGGATAAACCTTGAGGAAATTATGCTAAGTAAAATAAGCCAATCACAAAAAGGTAAATACTGGATGAATACTGGATGACCACCATTCTACTTATCTGAGGTATTTAAATAGTCAAATCCACATAAACAGAAAACAGAATGGTGGTTACCAGAGACTTAGGTGTAGGAGGAAAACGTGAGTGCTCTTGAATAAGTACAAAGTGTTAGGCAGAATAGATAGTAAATCAAAGCAGCGGTGGGGAGGGAGACAGGTCTCACCCATTAATTCAGCAGTTCTGAGCCGGGTCAGGTAAGGCTGACAGGTGTTCCAAAAATCACAAGAAGAAACATGATAGCATAGAAGGAGGGAAGACTGAAATTCTCTGTGTATCATTTCCACTATCTAGGAAAGAAAGTCTATAAAACTGTGTAACTCATGTTTCCCTGGTAACACAGAAATTCAATTTCCAAAATGAAAAAGTCCTGTAGATCTGTTTCCCAACAATACTGATATACTTACCACTACTGAACTGTACACTTAAAAATGGTTAAGATGTGAAATTTTTTTATTTTTTTACCCTAATAAAAATATTGCTATAATATGAATATTGAGGACTTTGCATGATTCTAAAAGATAGTTTGAAATAACAAAACAAAAACACTAGATAGTGGGCCAGATCTGGACCTCAGGCCAAATTTTGCTGACCCTTGGCCTAGCACAATCCAACTACCTTTGTAATCAGCACCCTGTCTTTATATATTTTCCCCTAAAACCCTTTTTTGTAAAGTCTCCAAATGTTACAACTGCAAGTAGCCACAGCAACTTAAGAGTCATTTTGGAGGGTAGGAGTTGGGGAACTGTGAGGTGAAAATGGTATTTTCCAAGGTCAAAGACTTCTGGAAAATGCAGGGCACTGAATGAATATAATTTAGCTTCTCAAGATTCCTTCTATTGCTATTTGGAGTTTTCTACAGATTCTTAATGATCAGAAAAATAAATAATCTTTGATTGAATTAGAAGTGAATACAGTATTTAATTAAATTCCACAGATGCAGCTGTAAATAGAAATTGAATTAAAGTCATTTAGTAACAAGTCATATAGTCCTTTAGTGCTCTGTCCCCTTAGGCCTGGAACTAGGAAAACAAAACTGATTACAGAACTCACTTTAAAGATGAGAGCGAGTAGGCTATCACTGTTTTAACTGTGGTTTCCCCAGGAGTTTAAGTAGCATCTAATATTCTGTGAAGTATGAAAAAAATTTTATTTAATTCTAGTTTCCAGGAAAAAGGTTACATTGGCCACCAGTCACTTTTAAGGAATTGTGTAAATTTGCACCTCTTCTTTACAGCATTAATTAACATTAAAAAATTAAGCAACAACTTAAAAGACAAATAGTTACCATTATCTGCTGAGCTCCTGACTTCCTAGGGGTTCATAAAAGGGAAGGACAAATAAAACTCAGTTCAGCAGGTCAGGATCTAAAATTAAACCACAAGTAAAATGAAGAGCATGCAATGTTCATTTTGTTCTGTACTCTGAAGCAGGGAAATCTAGAGGTTTTGCCTGGAGTGATATAATTATACTAAACAGCTTCTTTTCATTGTCAAGAAAAAAAACCCCAATCATTAAACTTTTAGAAGTCAGGTTGAGTAGAGATTCCAATACAATCTGTCAAGTTTATGCATTCCAGGAGATAATAAAGCATAACCATTACTATTTAATTAGACTTCAATTATAATCTCAATGTGGTGTTAAAATACTACTCTTCCCTCCTGGACTTTCTTGGTATACAGAGATGTGCTTATCTAAAGCACCTGCACTTAATATAAAACACCCTGTGAATTTGTCTATTCAGAATATCTGAATATGATGTGTAAAAAAAATAGTAGTTATTTAGTGAACACTTCAAATTGCTACTTAAGCATAATAAGCAAATGCAATACATGACCATTGACAGTATCCTAGTAAAAACAAAACAAAACAAAAACCATATGAAAAAAACCTCCTAGCTACTCCCAGTTGTAAAAGATATTCTTGGGACAATCATAGAAACTTGAATGTGTACTGCATTAAATATCAGGAAACTGTTTTCGTAGGTGTGATAATAGTATTGTAATTCTGAAGCAAATGTCCTTATTCTTAGGAGACAGTCTGAAGTATTTAGAGATGATGTATTTTGATGTCTGCAACATATTCAAATGGTATACAAAAAGGCATATTTATTTTCTGTATTTTTGAAAAATTTCCTAATAAAGAATTGGCATGAGGGGGACAAAGCTCAACTTTTTAAAAGTTTCTTAACCAAGTAACATAATACCCTTTGGGTTATAGCGCTTTTTTTTTTCCCTTCTGTTGGCACCTCAGGTACTGTTCAGCAAGTGCAGCCTCTGCCCCACCCAGGCGCTCCAGTTCTTAATCACGCTTAGGTAAATAAGATTCAGCAACAACCACAAGGTAGCCTGAGGGGGAAAGATTCACGCCAAGCATAATCGTTTTTACATTTCTACAGTATCACACCGTTATGTTCACTTTCAAATTGCAAATTAGTTTGGTTTGCCTTCTCCAACAGTCGTGTCTGCATTTGGGGACCTGTATTTCTTTTTGCCAATAGACAGACCCGAGCCCCAGATAAAGGGCATTTCTTTCTGGCCGGTAGTCATGCCCCAGATGACTTTATACAGGAATCTTTTTGCCCATCCAGCCATTGTTGAATTCTATTTTAGTCTGTCTATACTTAAATTATTTCTTGAAATATCTAATCTCATCCTGCAGTTAAAAAAGAAATCCTAGAGGCTATAAGGGGGATAAATGATGATGATGGTGGGGAGCGGGGGAGCTTAACAATAAAAAAAAAAAAGGAAAGAAAATCCTAGGAGAAGGTGAGAATCACAAGTTGATACTCTTATCACTGTGCTGAAAAATTTTTTGAAGCAAATTTAATGAGAACCATGGGTACCAGAAGGTTATGACATCATTGTAAAAGTTAATGTACACATTGACAAGTCAGTGCTGCCATTAATATTCAATACCTACTGCAAACTTCAAATTAGTTTAGTTTCTCACCTACCAAGCTCATGGCGCCATAGGTTGTAAGTATGCTGTTACCAGATTTTGTCTACTTGACTGCGTAAGTTGTAAGAGGCCACCGTGACCTCACTTAGTTTTAGCAATTATTGCTGGTGACCACGAAGGTGTTTACGCGAACTGAAAGTCAGCTTCTGATTTAAGACTCGGTAACTAATTTGGACTCCAGGACTTCAGCACAACGTGCGTGAGGGGCCTGCAGGGAAGGGACAGGGCTAAGGAAGCACACGCGAAGCCGGGCGCTTCCTTAACCAAGATGGCCGCCCCCACGGACCCGAAGGGGTCCGCGGGGGCGGCCATCTTGGTAAAGGCCGGAGTGGCGGCCAGGCCGGTGCTGACGGGAGCAGAACCAGATTCGAAGGTCACAATAGTGAGTGAACTTGCCTGGGGCCTGCACGGCCCTGGGGAGCCAGGTGAGTCAGGAGCCCGGCAATGGCTGGCTCCTAGGATGGTGAGGCGGCGAGCGCTGAGGTGCTGCCTGCAGCTGTTGGCGCCCTCGGAGGAGCCGGTGGAGCCGGCGCGAGGGAGCCAGGGGCGGAGGAACCCTAGCACCTGCCGCTACAGCCACTCCCGCTGCGTGGGGGCGCTGTCGCTCACCGCCGAGGAACAGCAAAGGAAGCGGAGCCAGCGCCGACGTCCAGCAGTCTCCAGCGCTAGGTGAGCCTGTGGGTCCTGCTCCCAGCCTCCAGAGCAACGCGCGGACTTTGGAGTCTCGCGCGAGGTGGCTTCCTCTCTCCAGCGCTCCCTTTCTCGGATCTGCTGCTTTCCCTGCGGTTGCCCGGTGGGATTCCGGCCTGGGGTTTTTTGGACTCTGGGCTGAGTAGAGCGTACTTGTGGGTGGGATTCCAGTCCCAAGTCCTGCCTCCTAGTGGAGATGCTGCACTTGTGAGAGACAGGGCTTCTTTTGAATTTTTGCACCTCGGGAGTTGTGAAGCCCGCGTCTGAAACTGCTTGGGTGAGGAGCCACATTATTATTATTATTATTTATTATTACTTCCCTTGGGAGAGAAACCGTCCCTGGGATTTGTTTTAGATCCCATCTTCTCTGCAAATCATAGGTTGCATCTTCACTGGCCGGAGTCCTCGTGGGCGTATCGTCTTTTTGGTTGTATGTAAATGAATGGGTTTCTTAGGACAACTTATTTTTGCGTCATCTCTAGTATTTATCTTCTAAAAATCCATATTAACAGGTTTCTCCCCTTTTAATTTGAAAGTTAACCAAGGAATGGAAATGAAGAGCAAAAGAATGGAGCTAGGTGGGGTGGGTGGTAGAAGCCGATGCTTTCTTGAGTTTTCTGTACTGTGGTCGGTTGGTTGTTAAATTGAGTGTTATGGCAGGCTCTTCAGACCTTGTACTCAGATAGCTGTCCCTTCCCCACCCCCCTTGAATAGAATTCTCTAGGTTTCTGGTAGTTGAGATAAATGCATGTCCACGGGCTCTAGAGCCTTATGCATCACGCCTCAGTTGAACACGGAAAATATGTATTAAGAGGATGAGAAAAGTTATGCGTTAGAACATCATTTAGTTCTTGTATTTGCCTTAGCTGCAGGTTGTTCTGTATATGTCATAATATGACTCACCTGGTTTTACTCTGGCTTAACATGTAGTGTTTGATAATTCTGATTAATTTATTGAAAATGTTATTCTTGATAGACAGCTGTTTGAAAAGTAAGAATATTTCCATTTTTGTTTAAAGGGGATATCTAGCAGTTCCATTTCTGTTTTCACTTAACATCGGTTTTGATTCCGCCTCAGACATCAACATCTTTTAGAAAGAAATTATGTAATCTTTAAAAAGAAAAAGTTACTTGTATCTCAGAGTAGTCTGACTTTGTTGCAAGAAAATACTAGGTCTATTAGAGAAAAGTTAGGGCAAGTGTACTTGTTTGTAATAAGAATTTAAAGGAGAGACTTACCACAATTAAAACTGTTTTAAACAAATTAGAATATAATTACGATTTTCAAAGATTTTATTTCATTACATTTACAGGCTTTCCTGCTGCAAGAATTTTGGTTACGTCTCCAAGAGATGAAAATATTTAGTGTATTTCTCATACCCTTATTTCACTGACCATTCCAAATTATATTGTATAGACTTTGTATTGCAAAATTTAATTTTAAAATTAGTCTAGTTATAAATGTGTGAGGACATTTTAACATAAGCATTTCATTAAAGGCTTTTGGTTGTGCTTTAGTTGATATAGTCATCATTATGTCTGAAAAGGATATTTTTGTTACTTTGGGTATTTGTAAGTTTGGGAAACTGAGGGGATTTTTAAGAATATTGTTGACTTTTGGAAAAGTACTGTTTGCATTTAATTTTGTTGTTTCATTCTGCATTTTCTTTGTTGTAGTAGATAACTATGGATAATAGTGTTTTTTGTTTCATTTAATTTCACTCTTTTTATATAATTAGAATATGGCTGTAGCTGGAGGACTGTGTTGCTCTGTGCATTTTAGATTGAAATGCATACAAATAAAAAAGTGTTTTCATTGAAGTATTGGAGAAATGAACTTGCACTTGTAAATGGTTAATGGTTAACGAGTACCTTTATCTTGAAGGCCTGTGAAGGCATGTATGAAATTGGCATTAAAGGATCACCTATGGCACTGGCCTGGTGGCTCAGTTGGCTGGAGCATCATTCTGTGCACAAAAAGATTGTGGGTTCGATCCCTGGGGCATGTATGGGAGGCAACTGAGGGATGCTTCTCTCTCTGTCTCCCTTCCTCTCTCTCTAAAGTCAATTAATATATATCTTTGGGTGAGGATTTAAAAAAAAAAGGGATCACCTATGTGATTTCCAGCATGAAGTTCAAGTAATACACCATTCTAACTGCTGTGACACTAAAGGATTCTACCTATCTATAATTTATAGTGCTTTACTTGACTTGTCTTTTTAATTTAATAACTATTTATTATGTATTTAAATATTGTTTTACAGACTTTTGTGACATCATATATGAACTCATATATCCTTAGGAGGCAGTATTGTTATGTCAGAGATATATTCTTTTGCCAACTAAGCTGTTTAAATAATGTATTGCATTATAACTTTATAATTTACAAAGTTCTTTCAAATATTTTTAAGTATGTTTATTTTTAGTTTGATTTTATAGACATACAATATGTGAGATTATTAACCCCATTCCACAGATAAGGGAAACAGGAAACTGAGAGTCTGTGAGGTTTCAGTGATTTGTCCAAGGTCCCTTAGCCCAGCAGCCCTGGCCTTTGGCAGAATATATATATTGGAAACTGCCATGCCTGGTTTCAGAAGCTGTAACCCCCCATGGCTAAGGCTGAGTGAGAGACCTTGGAACCATAAGCCACTAAGGAGACAAAGCTTATCTCCCTGGCAGGGGCTCCACCTTTGCCCCCTTTACTTCACCTTTCTTGGCCCTGAGTGGATGACCAGTTAGCCAATGACAGGTAAGACTCCTCAAGGGAGGGACGACCTAAGACAGGCATGGTCATGAAGGGGCCCTCAGGGAAGGACTTGGGGAGCTATAGAAAAAGGGGGTGATGGACCCTCGCCCCTTGGCTTTGACATAGCCTGAGTCTTCATTCTGTCTGCAAGAAGTCTCCTAATCTCTTGGCTGCCTTATTTCCCCTGCTCAACCTAAGCCTGAAACAATGCCAGAGGTGGGTGCAGCCCTGTGCTGGAAAGGGCGGGTTCCCTGGGGCAATCAGGTCTAAGAAAGAATGCATGAAATCCTGTGAAACCTGCTTTGCTAAGAATGTCCTCAGTTTTCTGATAAGGGTCCAAACATAAAATGAGTTTGTTTCCCCAAAGTTTTATCGTCCTTTAGCTATCTGACCCTGACTCAGAATAAGCCCTCATAGTTCTTTGAATGTTATCTGTTGTTTGCTCCTTACTGCCTGACAATGATCGGTGAGCTTTACCTGTATTCCTGTGCAAATTGAACCCATAAAAGCCCACTGAGGAAAAGGCTCCTGGCCCTTTGAGAGTTTGGCTACATTTCCTCCCCAAGCAGATCATGTATTGGTAGACTTATTCTCATCTGCAGGGTATGTGGGCTCTGCGGGCAAAGCTCTCCCATAATATACACTGCTGCCTCTTCTTGGAAAGGGATACCAATGTGGCAGAGGTAGAGTGGTTTGGATCAACAAGACTTAATCTGCATCACAGTCATAGATTGTACACAGTTGTAAATTGTCAGTACCTTTGGTTATGGAGGCACAGGGCTGGCATATAAATAGATCAGCATAAATTCAAAAGCATTATTAAAAAACAACTCAGTGTGCACCTTCAAGGGGAAAATACATATTTCTCCTTGAAGGCAGCAGATTTTTGTTTGAACAGGAAATGCCTGTAGACTCCTGTGCTCTTTTGTAATCTCTTTCAGTGATAAGAATCAAGTTATCAGAATAAACACTAAGCTTTGTCATTGTTATTGGCTGTCCTTAAACTACAGACTTGTTTGTTTTACTTAGAAGATCCAGTGCCGGGACAACTGGACAACAGCAATAATTTGTTCTGAATTTGAATTTATAATTTGTTTTCTGAATTTTGAAGGTCCTTCAAACCACAAAGATGTTTGACATCCTTTCAAGTTACTGTGATCATTTCTTTGCTTTGTTTAGAGTTCATGAAAACAAATACTATATATATTCAGAATATTGTGAAATTTTATGGTTGAAGGAACTAATGACAGCCTAAAGAATTTGTGGACTCAAAGCCCTTTCTTTAAACTTGAGGCCAGTTTATCTGTTTTATGATCTAAATTAAGTATAATATCCCACAGGAGGTGAAATGTGTCATTTATCTTTCCATGCTACCACATACTCCTTTGGTCCAAGTGTTTCTAAGCATACTGAAGATGAGAGCATGGCTAATAAGCAGTCAGTCCAGCCTCCATTACGAGCCAGAGCTGGACCCTTGGGATGGTGTAGGTCTGGCTTGGCTTACTTCATCTGTAAAGGAGTCACACAGGGTCATGGAATGTTCAAGTTGGAAAGGACCTTTGAGAGTATTGGGCCCAGTCCAAGCTCTACACTTACAGATTTCCAGTTTCTACTCTTGTAAGAGTTTTTAACCTGTTGTGATACTACAAAACTGAAACATCAAAATTAGGGTTTTGATGTCACAGAGATGAGATACTTTAAAATCTTGGATGAAATTTGATTCCTTTCTCATTCTTTCCTTATATAGTTTCTCAGTTTTATATGTAGACAAAACGTCCAGTCTGTGTAAAAGTGTGTGTGCTATTCAGAGCCCATTTTTTTTTAAACTGGCTGTATATATTGAATATCATCGCAGTGACAGATCTGACAAACTTTTGATGTTCTCAGCAATGTTCTCTTGGTTAAGCATAATAATTATATAGAGCTTTATAATTTCTTTTTGCTAGCTGCTCACATATTTTAAAACCCTATTTTATAATATGCTTACCTCCAATTTAGTACTATACGCTGCCCATAATTTAATGCATTTTGTTGAAGATGTAACTATGCATTTATGTGGTATACCCTGAGGCTGGAGAGTGGTAAGTTCTCCAGGTTTTCCTGGGACTAAGGGGGTTCCCATGGTGCAGGACTTTCAGTGCTAAAACTGGGAAAGCCCTGGGCACACTAGGTGCATAGGTTCACTCTACCCGAGGGCATTTCTTCATGGGATTTGATTAATAATTCTTCCCATTTGGAAGGGTAAACTCAGACATCTTCTCAAGGCAAGGAAAACATCTTCAAGGCCCCATATTATTTTTTCTGTTTATCTGACTGAAATAGAGAAGTAATTTTTTATTTGTTGTTGGTTTCTTTCTGTGTAATTGAGAACAATTTACATTTAAATAGAATAGATACATCATTTGAAATCTTCTTGTAAAGTTAAAAGTGCAATTATATTTATAAGGAAACTAGTATTTATTGTTTACTAAGTGCTTTTTACTTTGAAAAGGAAAACAGAAGACCCTGTTGGGAGCAGAAAAGGCTAGTCTTGTCCTTGAGATCAAAGGTGTTGGCTATATGCAACTAGTTTTAGAACATAGATATCTGTTCAAGATGAATTTCTTGAGTTTTTCTTGCAAATTCAACATGGGTAGTAGAAAAAGCATGGGCTTTGGAGTTTGATCCAACTTGGGTTAGATCTCCAAGTCCAACTGTTATTAATTTACCCCCACCCACAGTACCAGTCATCTTTTATTAGGTGTTAATTGCAATAGGAAAGGATTCAGAGGTGCTGTGCAAAGATAATGGTCAGGCAAATGGAGTCCACACTGGGTCCTCTTCAGTGGTACTTGTGTCACCACTCTGTTTGAGTTCCTTGTAAGAAGAATGGCAGTAGTTAAAGAAGCTTGTAAGCTGCCAACACCATAGAAACCCCAGCAGTACTCCCTTTCTTCACATTGACATACTGGTTTTAACACGGGTAGTAACCTCTTTGAAAAGCTCCAGCAATACCTTTAGGGATGGAATCCTACATCAGTATCTAGCTTGGCAGCCCCCTAGTTTGACATCCACGAGTCTCTTCTCCTTCAGTTGTATGATTGACACCATCTTGGAGTCTGGTGTTATTAGCTTTTAGACTTTATGCAAATTATTAACTCTGTAAATCTCAGTTACATCACCTGTAATATGAGGATAACATCACCTGGGAATGTTGTGAGGATTAAATGAAATAATGAATGTATATGAATGTCTAAACTATAGTAATCATGTGTATTTCTTAGGGTATCCCTGTTTGGTTTAGGGAGACTGTATTTTGGGATTATTACATTTTTATAACTTCATAAACTTCCCAGATATGCTCCTTGTATCAATTAGGATTAGTATTGGGATGTCCACACTTGGTGTGGTGGCTCCTGAAGTCCTTTTGGTTTCCTAGGAAGTAGTCCTCACTCTCATAGCTCAAGATAACTCTGGGCAGTAGGATGCAGGAAGAATCAACTCACTGTCCCTTTAAGAAGACTCCCATTAAGCACCATATAAAACTTCTGCTTATGTCACATTGGCCAAACCATGATCAATAGGACCATTCTTAGCTAGAAGGTGGGGAAATGTCATTTAGCTGGTGCATAGCTACCCTAAATAAAACTGGGGTTCTGTTACTGAGGAGAGAAGGGGAACTAGACTGCATGGTAGGCATCTTCTAGTCTTTACCACTGTGTCACCACTTTACCACCACAGAGTTCAACTAAAGTATTCCCTTAGATTTTTTTCAGTTTTTATTTCCATAATTAGTAGAGTTAATGGGAATGTCCTTTTCTGAGTTTTTTTTTTCTCACTGCCCTTTGGTTATTTTTGATTTTGCTCTAATTGGATTCCCAACAGAGCTTCTCAAAAACAGTTAACTCTATTCCAATGAAAAGTATTTAGGAGTTTAAGCTCCTGTTTGTCATTCATTCATCCAATAAATATTTATTGAGTACTCATCATGTACAGGCTGCTGCAGATTATTATAGACAATGTGAATCATCACTGACTGTGTTTCCTTCTTTTTGGTTTGGTTTTCTGAGTGCACGGAGTTGAATTTGTGACTTAGCTGGACTGCGTACAAGTTTGTGACCTATCAGACTTTGTCCTTAGCCACGTAGTCTTCCCAGTCCCAGACCTGTGTAGCCTTCTTGGGGTTATGCTGCCTCTGTAACTTGGAGTATGGGACAAGGAAGAAGAGGTTTTATGATTGGCAGCTGTCAGGCCAGCATAAATTTAGGGGTACCAGAAAGTCTCTTTGGTCCTTCCTAAATGCCTGTCCTACTTTTGTGCCAATGACTGAGTCAAAGAGATAGTTCTCAACCTTGCCTAGTTATCAGAATCACCCATAGAGCTTTTAAAAAGTACCTGGGATGCTCCAACCTGACATTTTGATTCAGTGTCTTCAGGTGTAGTTTAAAACGCTCCACAGTTACATAGTCCCTGATTTATAATGGCTCAACTTATGATTTTTTCACTTTACGCTGGTGAAAAAGCAGTACATATTCAGTAGAAACTATACTTTGAATTTTGAATTTTGATCTTTTCCCAGACTAGCAGTATGCTCTTTTGTGATGCTGGGAAGTGGCAGCAAGCATAGCTCCCAATCAGCCACCCAATCATGAGGTTAAACCAACGAGACTACAGTGTACTGTGTTGTCCACATTTTTTGTGTTTAGTTCAATGCTTCAAACATTCTTCAGGTCCAGTGTGCTTTCAGCTGTGTGCATTAATGGTGAGTACTCAACCAAACATTCTGTTTTTTACTTTCAGTACAGTATTCAATAATTTACACAAGATACTCAATACTTTATTATGAAATAGGCTTTGTGTTAGATGATTTTGCCCAACTATAGGCTGTAGATACAGTAAAAATAAAAAAAGGACAAAAATTTTCTCCTTATGATTAGAATTCTTCGGATTTATTCTTTTTACAGATTTCCTATGTATCATGCAGTAGTGTTAGCAACAGTTGTCATGTTGTACATTACATCCCTATTACTTATTTATCTTATAATTGAAAATTTGTACCTTTAATTAACTTCCTCCAATTTCCCTCCCCTCACCCTTTGTCTCTGGTAACCACAAGTCTGATCTCCTTTTCTGTGAGTTTAGGTTTTTAAAAAAGGTTTCACATGTAAGTGAGATCATACAGTATTTGGCTTTCTGTCTGACTTATTTCACTTAGCATAATGCCTCAGATCCATTCATGTTGTCACAGATGGTAGGATTTCTCCATTTCTTATGGCTGAATAAATGTTCTACTATGTATATATGCCATCACTTCTGTATCCATTCATCCACTGATGGACACTTAGGTTGTGTCCATGTCTTGGCTATTGTAAATAATGCTGCCCTAAACACGGGGTGCCAGTATCTTTTTCACTTAGTGTTTTTTTCTTTGGATATTTTCCCAAAAGTAAAATTGCTAGATCATATGGTAGTTCTATTTTTAATTTTTTGAGGATCCTCCATACTGTTTTCCATAGTGGCTGCACCAATTCACATTCCCACTGACAGTGTACAAGGCTTCCCTTTCCTCCACGTTCGCACCAGCATTAGTTATTTCTTGCCTTTTTGTTGATGACCATTCTGACAGGTGTGAGGTGGTATCTCATTGTGATTTTAATTTGCGTTTCCCTAATGACTAGGGATGTTGAGCACCTTTCTATTAGCCTTTGGTATATCTTCTTTGGAGAAGTGTCTGATCAGGTCCTTTGCCCATTTTTAATGGGTTATTTGTTTTTTGCTGTTGAGTTATATGAGTTCTTTATATATTTTTGATATTTACCCCTTAATAGATATATGGTTTGCAAATATTTTTTGTTATTCCATAGGTTGTCTTTTCACTTTGTTGGTGATTTCTTTTGTTGCCGAAAAGCTTTTTAGTTTGAGGTAGTGCCATGTGTTCTATTTTTTTATTTTTTTGCTTGTGATTTAGGTGTCATATGAAAAAAATGATCACCAAGACCCATGCCAAGGAACTTTACTCCTGTTTTCTTCTAGGAGTGTCATGGTTTCAGGTTTTACATGAGTCTTTACTACATTTTGAGTTAATTTTTGTGAGTGGTATAAGAAATGGGTCCATTTTCATTCCTTTAAAAGTAAAGATCCAATTATCCCAGCACCATTTATTGAAAAGATTCTCTTTTCCTCGTTGAGTATTCTTGGCTCCCTTATCAAATATTAGTTGACTTTCTGACATTCTTAAAATATACCAAATTGAACTCAGGGATCTCAAAGTTCCTTCAAACCTCAAGATTCTGTTAGTTGACATTTGAGGATGTCTCAAGGCCTTCACTCTAAACCAGCTGTTACACTCTCAGGAGATGGGCTCAAAAGGATCAGACCCCAGTAGTGCCTGGAGTTTTGCTTCCTTATAAAATCCCCCATTGTTAACTTGTTTTTTGTCATTTACCTTTTTCTTCTCACAAACTTCTGGCAAGGCTGACATCCACAGCAGAACAACAACGATCCTTTTGCCACATTCATTTATAAATGAATCACAGTCAAGTAACCTCTCTGACTTTCTTGCTTTCCATGCTTAGGTAATGGAGAATCAAGAAAAATGAAAAAGCTGACTCTTTGGTGCAGCCAAAGATTGTTAGAATTTTAAAGATGAAAGGGACTCTAGAGGAATAATCCAGTCCTCTCATTTTACAGATGAAAAAAGTGAGTCTCAGTGACGATGATTTTTTTAAAGGTTACAGAATACATAATGTTGGAACTAGAATTGAAGTCAGAAGTAAAAGAGTGTACTTCTTCCCTAATTGCTCTTCCTTTCTTTTCAGGAGCTATGAAAATGCATGTTTCCTTATTCCTTTTCTTTATGGTTTATAATTTAGAACCAAGAAGCTCCCCGCCCCCTGCCATAATTGATTCAGAGATTGGAGAGAGGGAGAAGCACATTTTGAAAGTATATTATTAATTCTTGGTTTAAGGAATAGTAAATGAACATTTAAGATCATTTGACATATTTAGGATACATTTTCTTTCTTGAGTTTTTTTTCCTGTCTTTTTTTTTTTTAGAGCACAGGCTGACAGCTTTTGGGAGTATCTGTGTGAGGAGGTGGAGGGATTGAGCAAAAAAAAAAGATACATTTTTAAGTTTCATAGTCATCGCTTTAATTGTATTTCCTCCTCATTCTCCTCAGCCTTTTTAACTAAACAATTGTGTATTTATTACCCCAGACATTAATCTGCACTTGTTGGGTATTATTTCTAAGATATTAAGGAGGTGGTAACTATGTCATTTTGATAAACATATTATTTTATCCAGGTTTTCTCAATTTGCCATAACATGTCATTTGATTATCCTAATGATCTAGTTGCAGCACTGTAAGAGATATTTTTAAATGGGCTTTGGTCTTAAGCTGGGTATTTTCCTTATTGTTTCTGACTCTTATCAAAGCTGTGCTTTTGTATTTACACATAGGAAAAGCTCTTATTGTACAGGAATCACCTGCAGTGTTTATGTATTTTGGTAACTTAAAATCTGTGAAAAGCTTGTGAAATGACTTAGTTAAATATACTGAATTCTGTCTAACAGCACATAGTTTTCCAAGCCTTTTGCATCAAGAATGTTTGTTGTCCTTGACTGCTTTTTGAAAAGAAAACATATTCTCTAATTTGTATCCTAAAGAGTCTGGTTATATTTTGAATCCATTCTTCTCAAAACTCTCTATTCTGAGTCTTATGGTGCTTTGGTAGGTTAGCATTTCTAGGTGAATTATTTGCGTCAAATGACAAAAATCGCACAATTTAATAACAAGTTTGATGTGCCTTATTCAAGGGAAAACAATCCATGCATTGTGGGAGTACAGAGGCTTGCAAGTGGTGGAGCACCCATCCCTTTTTGGGCAACGATGTGTTTTATAGTCAGAAGAGGCATCGCAGACATGATTGGATAGGACATGATTGGCTAGGAGGTCAAGGCTTTCCTTATAAGGCTGACAAATTGTGTTTTCTAGGTTAAGGTAAGCTGGGTAAGCTGAGTTGGAGGATTGTGATCGGTGTATGTTAGGTATCCTTGACAAGTGTTTCCCATAAGAGGAGGCTGACTTAGGTTTAGATTTGTGATGTGGGCCAGGCCACTGGGTCAGCCTCCATTTTGTGGTTCCCAGTGTACAGATGAACTTCATAATTTGTCAAAGTAATTTTTCTGTCTATAATCAGATGAGCACTTTATAAGTCAAATTTAAAGGTTTTTTTAAAACAAAATAATATACTGTGATTTTTTCCTTATGCCCCCATACCCTCTTCCACTTCTATCCTCCCCTGCAATCACAACACTGTTGTCCCTATCTTTTTTCCTTTTTTGCTCAATCCCTTCCCCCTCCCCGCAGCTGTCAGCCTGTTCTCTATCTATGAGTCTGTCTCCATTTTGCTTGTAGTTCAGTTCATTATAATCCACATATAAGTGAGATCATATGATACTTGTCTTTCTCTGACTTGTCTTTCTCTAAATTTCTCTGAAGTTTATTTCACGTAGCATAATATCTCCAGGTCCATCCATGCTGTCACAAAGGCTAACATTTTCTACTTTTATATGGCTAATAGTCCGTTGTGTAAATGTGCCGTAGTTGTTTTATCTACTCAGCTACTGATGGACACTTGTGCTGCTTCCAAATCTTGGTGATTGTAAATAAAGTTGCAGTGAATATGGGGTGCATATATTCTTTTGAATTAGTGTTTCTGGATTCTTCAGGTAAATTCCTGAAAGTGGATTCGCAGGGTCATAGGCAGTTCCATTTTTAATTTTTTGAGGTAACTCCATACTGCTTTCCACAGTGGCTGTATCAATCTGCATTTCCACCAGCAGTACATGAGGGCTCCCCTTACTCCACATCCTTGCTAACACTCATCGTTTGTTGATTTATTGATGATAGTCACTCTGACAGGTGTGAGAAGATATCTCCTTGTGGTTTTAATTTGCATTTCTCTGATGATTAGTGACTTTGAACATCTTTTCATGTCTAATGGCCACCTGTATGTCCTCTTTGGAAAAGTGTTGAATCAGGTCTTTTGGATTTTTTTTTTGGTATTGAGTTTTATATGTTCTTTATAAATTTTGGATATTAATCCTTTATCAGATGTAGCAGTGAGTATGTTCTCCCATTCAGTGGGTTGTCTTTTTATTTTGTTGATGATCTCCTTTGCTGTAGAAAAACTTTTTACTTCGATGTAGTCCCATTTGTTTATTTTTTCTTTTGTTTCCCTTGCCTGAGGAGATATGTCAGAGGAAATATTGCTGTGAGAAATGTCTGAGATTTTACTGCCTATGCTTTCTTCTAGGATTTTTGTGATTTTGAGTCTAACATTTAAGTCTTTGTTCCTTTTTGAGTTTATTCTTGTGTGTGCTGTGAGAAGGTGGTCTAGTTTTATTTCATTTTCTTTGCATGTATCTGTCCAATTTTCCCAATAACATCTATTGAATAAACTCCTTTTAGTCCTGTTCTGCAGCCGGTCCAGGCTGGGCAGGTTCACACGGGATTCAGACAGATGGAAAAAAATTTGTGGAGCCTTTGGGATGTCTGAAATGCCTTCTTTATTCTGGGGTGGGGTGATCCATGTGCGCCACAAGCGGTGAGTCGCACTGTGGGAAGCCCTGACTCCCTTACATACTAAGTGCATACAAAGACAGCAGGGTGCCAAGTATTATATAACAGAGCATGATTCTATGTGTGCGGGCACATACTCAAGGATATATGAATGCTGCTTAATCATAGTTGCCCAGACATCTGGGTGAGGGAACCTGACTGACTCCATTTTCCCTGCAAGCCCATTGTATATTTTTGGACTCTCTATTCTGTTCCATGATCTATATGTCTGTTTTTTAAAAATATATTTTATTGATTATGCCATTACAGTTGTCCCATTTCCCCTTCTCCCTGCACACCCTTCCCATCCACATTCTCGACTCACCTTTAGTTCATGTCCATGGGTCATACATATAAGTTCTTTGGCTTCTACTTTTTCTATACTATTCCTAGCCTCCCCCTGTCTATTTTCTACCTACCATTTATGCTACTTATTCTCTGTACCTTTCCCCCCTGTCTCCTCCTCCCACTCCCCTGTTGATAACTCTCCATGTGATCTCCATTTCTGTGGTTCTGTTCCTGTTCTAGTTGTTTGCTTAGTCTGTTTTTGTTTTTGTTTTACGTGTGGTTGTTAATAATTGTGAGTTTGCTGTCATTTTACTGTACATGTTTTTTTACCTTCTTTTTCTTAGATAAGTCCCTTCATAAACATTTCATAAAATAAGGGCTTGGTAATGATGAACTCCTTTAACTTGACCTTATCTGAGAAGCACTTTATCTGTGCTTCCATTCTAAATGAAAGTTTTGCTGAGTAGAGCAATCTTGGGTGTAGGTCCTTGCCTTTCATGACTTGGAATACTTCTTTACAGCCCATTCTTGTCTGCAAGGTTTCTTTTGAGAAATCAGCTGACAGTCTTATGGGAACTTCTTTGTACGTAAGTGTCTCCTTTTCTTTTGCTGCTTCTAGGATTCTCTCCTTCATTTTTACCTTGGGTAATTTAATTATGATGTGCCTTGGTGTGTTCCTCCTTGGGTCCAACTTCTTTGGGAGTCTCCGAGCTTCCTGGACTTCCTGGAAGTCTATTTCCTTTGCCAGATTGGGGAAGTTCTCCTTCATCATTTGCTCAAATACATTTTCAATTTCTTGCTCTTCCTCTTTTCCTTCTGGTACACCTATAATTTGGATGTTGGAACGTTTAAAGATGTCCTGGAGGTTCCTAAGCCTCTCCTCATATTTTTGGATTCTTATTTCTGCATTCTGTTCTGGTTGAATGTTTCTTTCTTCCTGCTGGTCCACACTGTTGATTTGAGTCCCAGTTTCCTTCCCATCATTATTGGTTCCCTGTACATTTTCCTTTATTTCACTTAGCGTAGCCTTCATTTTTTTCATCTAATTTGCGACCAAATCAACCAATTCTGTGAGCATCCTGATTACCAGTGTTTTGAACTGTGTATTAGGTTGGCTATCTCTTCATTGCTTAGTTGTATATTTTCTGGAGCTTTGATCTCTTCTTTCATTTGGGTCATTTTTTTCCCCCTCTGCATGCCCATTACTTAGTTAGGGGCTGAGCCTTAGGTGTTCACCAGGGTGGGGTATCCCTCCTGGCTGCCTTGTGATGCCGTATGAGGGGGAGGGGTTAGAGAGGGAATAATGGCACTTGCTCCATTCTCTGCCAGTTTTCAGTCACTTCCCCTGCTACCCACAATCAAATTGGGCCATTCTGGTGCTAATTCCCATGTGGGTGTGTTTGTGTACATTCTGCAACCCTTTGGGTCTCTCCAATGAACTCTCCTGTGAAGCTGGGAGTTTTTCCTGCTGTCGCCTTGATGTAACAGGTATTTTCAGTGTGTGGTTCCAGGCTTTATTTCCCCATGCTGGAGCTCTGGGCCACGAGGTCTGTCTCGCTCCCAAGTAGTTTCTCCCAGTGTATCTATGCGAGAATGTGGGATCGGTCTACCAGCTGCCACCTTGCCGTGCGTCCTTTCCACCTGGCTGTCCATCTCCACCCCTCCTTCTGGTCTGGATGAATGTTTCTTCTTTAACTCCTTGGTTGTCAGACTCACGGCAACCAAGTCAGATACAGTTTGATTTTCTGTCAGTTCTGGTTATTTTTTGTTTTTAAATTGTTTTTGTCCTTTTAGTTGTGCGAGGAGGCACAGCGTGTCTACCTATGCCTCCATCTTAGCTGGAAGTCTGGAAATTGCCTATATGTCTGTTTTTAATGCCAGTAGCATGTTGTGTTGATTACTAAGGCCTTGTAGTATAGTTTCATATTAGGTAGTGTAATTCCTTCAACTTTGTTCATCTTTCTCAAGATCACTGTTGGTATTTGGTGTCTTTTGTGGTTCCATATAAATTTTTGGAATATTTGTTATAATTCTGTGAAATACACCATTGGTATCTTGATAGGAATTGCACGAAATCTGTAGATTGCTTTGGGTAGTATGGACATTTTAATGATGTTAATTCTTCCTATCCATAAACATGGTATATGCTTCCACTTTTTTGTATCTTCTTCAGTTTATGTCTTTAGTTTCTTATAATTTTCTGAGTACAGGTCTTTTACATCCTTTGTTAAAGTCATCCCTAGGTATATTATATTTTTTTAAAGCAACTGTGAATGGGATTGTTTTCTTAGTTTTCCTTTCTAATATTTTATTGTTGGTGTATAAAAATGCAACTGATTTTTGGATATTAATTTTATATCCTGATATTTTACTGAATTCATTTATCAGTTCTGATAGTTCTTGGTAGAACTTTAGGATTCTCTATATACAGTATCATGTCATCTGCAAATGACCGTTTTACTTCCTCCTTTCCAATTTGGATGCCTTTTATTTCTTCTCATCTGAGTGCTGTGGCTAGGACTTCCAGTACTATGTTGAGTAAGAGAGGTGAAAGCAGACATCCCCATCTTGTTCCTGATCTTAAGGGGAACACTTGTACTTTTTGCATATTCAGTGTGATGTTGGCTGTGGGTTTGTCGTATGTGACCTTTATTACATTGAGGTGTGTTCCCTCCATTCCCACTTTGCTCAGTTTTTATCATAAATGAGTGCTGGATTTTATCAAATGCTTTTTCGACATCTGTTGTTATGATGTGGGTTTTATTCTTCATTTGGTTGATGTGTATCACTTTTATTGATTTGCGGTATTGTACCAGCCTTGAATCCCCAGAATAAATCCCACTTGATCATGGTGTATGATTTTTTTTTAGTGTATTGCTAGATTTGGTTTGCTAATATTTTGTTGAGGATTTCAGCATCTATGTTCATCAGGGATATCGACCTATACTTTTCTTTCTTGTAGTGTCTTTATCAGGTTTTGGAGTTAGGATAATGCTGGACTCATAATGTGAACTTGGGAGTCTTCCCTCCTCTTGAAGTTTTCAAAATAATTTGAGAAGGAGAAGTGTTATTTCTTCTTGGAATATTTGGTAAAATTCACCTATGAAGGCTTCTGGTCCAGGGTTTTTATTTGTTGGGAGTTTTTTGATTACTGCTTCAATTTCACTAGTTGTAATCTATCTATTCAGATTCTCTGATTCTTCCTGATTTAGTTTTGGAAAATTGTATGCTTCTAGGAATTTATCCATTTTGTCCAGGTTGTCCAATTTGTTGGCATATAGTTGTTCATATTTTCTTACAATCCTTTGTATTTCTTTGGTGTTAGTTGGTATTTCTCCGTTTTCATTTCTGATATTGTTTATATGGGTTCTCTCTCTTTTTTTCTTGATGAGTCTGGTTAAAGGTTTGTCAATTTTGTGTTTCTTGTCAAAGAACCTGATCTTGGTTTAATTGATTTTGTATTACTTTACTCTATTTTATTTCTACTCTGATGTTTATAATTTGCTTACTTCTACTCACTTGGGGCTTTTTTCCCCCAAGTTCCTTTAAGTGTAAAGTCAGAGTGTATATTTGAGCTTTTTCTTGTTTCTTGAGATAGGCTTGTAATGCTATGAATTTCCCTCTTAGGGCTGCTTTCTCTGTTTCCCACAGATTTTGAGTTGTTGTGTTCTAAATTTCATTTGTTTCCAGGTAGTTTTTGATTTCTTCCTTGATCACATTGTTAACCCGTTCATTGTTTAGTAATATGTCATTTAGCCTCCTTTGTGTGTTTTTTGGTTTACTTTTTGTGCTTGATTTGTAGTTTTATAGCATTGTGGTAAGAGAAGATGCTTGATATGATTTCAGTCTTCTTAAATTTATTGAGGCTTGTTTTGTGTCCTAGCATGTGGTCTCTCCTGGAAAATGTTCCATGTGCACTTGAAAAGATTGTGCCTATATTCTGCTGCTTTGGGCTGAAATGCACTGAAGATATCAGTTAAATGCACTTGATCTAGTGTGTCCTTTAAGGCCACTGTCTCCTTGTTGATTTTCTGTCTGGAAGAGCTGTCCTTTCATGCCAGTGGGATGTTAAGAATTCCTTAGTATGGCTGTATTTATGTCAGTCTCTCCCTTTATGTCCATCAAGATTTGCTTTACATATTTAGGTGCCACCCCTATGTTGGATTATAAATGTTTAGAAGGGTTATATATCCTCTTGTTGGATTACCCCCTTTATCATTATATATCGGCCTGCTTTGTCTCACTATAGCCTTGGTAATTTTTTTAAAAAGTTTTTATTTTTAGAGAGAGGTGAAGGGAGGGAGAAATAAAGGAAAAGAAACATTAATGTGTGAGAGAAATATCCATTAGTTGCTTCCCGCACATCCCCAACTGGGGACTGGCCCACAACCCAGCCCTGTGCTCTGATCAGGAATGGAACTGGTGACCTTTTGCTATGTGTGACAATGCCCAATCCCTTGACCTACATCAGTTAGAGGTAGCCTTGGTTTTAAAGTCTTTTTATCACAGATAAGTATTGCTGCCCCAGCTTTTTCCCTTTCTGTTTGCATGAAATCTCTTTTTCCATCCCTTTACTTGTACTCTGTGTGTATCTTTTGTTCTGAGGTGGGTCTCTTGAAGGTAGCATATACATGGGTCTTGTTTTCTAATCCATTCAGCTACTCTGTGTCTTTTGGTTGGAGCATTTAAGCCATTTACATATAAAGTGATTAGTGATAGGTGCATATTCATTGCCATTTTAAACCTATGTTTCTCTGTTTTTTATTTTCTTCTTCTTCTCTTCCTCCTCCCCTTTAATATTTCTTGTAGTACTGGTTTGGTGATAATAAACCTTTTTTAAAAAAAGATTGTATTTATTTATTTTTGGAGAGAGAGGAATGGAGGGAGAGAGGGAGAGAAATATTGATGTTAGAGAGAAACATCGATTAGTTGCCTGTTGCACACTCCTCAGCCAAGATGGAACCTGCAACCCAGGCATCCACCCTGACCAGGAATCGAACAGGTGACCTTTTACTTTGCACGATGACGCCCTACCAACTGAGCCACACCCATCATGGCAGTAACAAACGTTTAGCTTTTTCTTGTCTAGGCAGCACTTTATTTCTCCTTCATTTAAAGTTTTAGCCTTGTTGTGTAAAATAACCTTGGTTTTGGGTCCTTGTTTTTCATTACTTGGAGTATTTCATGACAGTACCTTCTGGCCTGAAATGTTTCTGTTGAGAAATCAGCTGATAGCCTCATGGAGCTCCCTAGTAGGTAACTAACTGCTTTTCTTTTGCAGCTTTTAAGATTTTCTCTTTGTCTTTAATCATTGCCATTTTAATTATGATATGTCTTGATTGTGCCTCTTTGGGTCCATCTTGTTGGAACTCTGTGCTTCCTGGACTTGCGTGTCTTTTTCCTTCACCACGTTAGGAAATTTTTCAGTCATTATTTCTTCAAATAGGTCCTTGATCCCTTGCTTTCCCTCTTCTCTTTCTGGTACCCCTATGATGTGGATGTTATTACACTTCATGTTGTCCCAAAGGTTCCTTAAACTAGTCTCATTCTTTAATTTTTTTTTTTCTTTTTTGCTCTTCTGATTGGGTGTTTTTTTCTACCTTGTCTTCCAAATCTTTTTATCCTCTGCTCCATCTAACCTACTGTTTATTCCTTCCAGTATATCATTTATTTCAGATACTGCATTCTTCATTTCTGACTGGTCCTTTTTTATGGTTTCCATGTCCTCTTTCATGTTGTTGAGCATTTTTATAATCATTACTTTGAACTCTATATATGATAAATTGCTTGCCTGCATTTCATTTCATCTTCAGGAGAATCCTCTGGTTCTTTCATTTGGGGCCTGTTTCTTTGTCTCACCATTTTGGCTACCCCTTTTCATGTTTTTGTAAAATTATGTATTAGATGGATCTGCTATGATTCCCAGTCTTGGTAGAGTGGCCTTATGTAGTAAGTATCCTGTGGGAACCAGTGGTGTAGTCTCTCCGATCACCTGAGCTGGATGCTCTAGGAATGTCTCTTGGGCATGTTATGTGGGCTCTCCTGTTGTAATTGAATCTTGATTGCTGTTGGCTCATTCTTGTGTAGTGTTAACCCTCAGTCTGGCTGACCGTGAGGATCAACCCTAAACATGGTGTACAAGCTGGTGTGCAGGTGTTGATTACGCAAAGTGGAATTCCCCTCAGCAGGGTTTGGCACCTACTGACACCTCCCTGGGGATAAGCTATTATGAAGCTTACTGAATCTTGCACTGTTGTTATTTGGAGCTGCCCATTTGGTATATTGATTCTGGTTCTCATTGGAGTGACTCTGGTACAGAATTATATGAGACATTGCCTGTGACTGCCCTTGGGCAACCTGTTGGGGCCTCTCAGCTATGCACATCTGTGGCTCCTTCTCCTTGGCCTGGTTGCATGCTGAAAGGACAAAGTTGCACACCAAAGCCAGCTTTTATGAGTACCAGGCTGGGAGAGGGCCAGCTAAAGTCTAAAAACATCTAGAGATCTGCCTTCACCTGTGGGCTGGCTGGTACACATAAGCACTGAAAGTACCTCCAGCTGTATTCCTCATCAGGGCCTATGCTCCATAGAGTGGGGCTGTTGCTTCCCGCTAGGCAGAATGCCACAGATCTGAGGCATTAGTTGAGGGCAGTGCTCTGCCTGAGAAAGATGGCTTCTGCAGTACGGGGATTGATTAAGAACAGGGATCCTAGTGTCTGGCCCTTCAGCTCTCTCCCCAGAGCCACCAACCCCAGACTCTCCTCATGCAGCTCTAGTCTGCTCTACCTTCCCTCCTCTGGAGCCCAGAGTGAGTATCTATGAACAAAATTCTGTTTATTGGCCCTTTAAGAGGGTGGCTGCATCTCTAGCTGTCTCTCCTTAGTCTAGAGAAGCCCTGTTGCTTTTCACAGCCAAATATTATTTGGGTGCCTTTCCAGGTACTAATGCTCTTGGCTGGGGAGCCTTGGGGTTTAGAGCCCACACTTTTCATGGGAGCCCCCTCCCTGCCAGCACTGGAGAATCCCTCCAGAACTTCACCTGCCACCTGTGGGAGCCCAGCCAGCCCCCTCATGCCTCTGCACTTCTACAAGTCTTGATGTAGCTTCTGAAAGTCCTTAGTTTCTCTAAGGCTTCTCTCCAGCTAGTCTTCAGTTGGTTATTCAGAATGATTTTTCTATAATTTAGTTGTAATTCCAGTTTTGGTCCTGGAAGGAGGTTAGTGTAGCATCCACCTATTCCAATGGCATCTTGGCTCTTTATACTGTGATTGTTATAAAGGATAAGGAAACTTAGGCTTTTTATAAACCTACTTTAAGAAATAACTTTATTTTTCACTTACAATTAACATACAGCATTACATTAGCTTCAGGTGTAGAACAGTGATTACATATATACCTTACATGGTGGTCACCCCGATAAATCTTGTACCCATCTGACGCTGTACAGAGTTATTAGAATAGTACTAACTGTATTCCCTATGCTGTACTTCACATCTCCATGACTGTGTGTATAACTGGCAATTTGTACTTCTTAATCCCTTCCCTCTTTTCACACACCCCCTAACCCCCTCCCATCTGGCAACCATCAATTTGTTCTCTTTATCTATGAATTTATTTGTTTTGTTTGTTTGATTATTCTGTTTTTGGATTCCACATATGAGTGAAATCATATAGTATTTGTCTTTTTCTGTGTAATGTCACTTAACATAGTACCCTCTAGGTTCATCCATGTTGTCACAAATGGCACGATTTCATTCTTTTGTATGGTTGAGTAATATTGTATTATATATATGGATCTTCTTTATCCATATGTCAGTGAATGGGCACTTAGGTTTCTTTCATATCTTGGCTATCATAAATGATGCTACAATGAACATATGGGTGCGTAGGTCTTTTTGAATTAGTATTTGGATTTCTTTGATAAATAAGCAGAAGTATAATTGCTGGGTCATATGGTAGTTTAATTTTTTTGAGGAACCAAAGTACTTTTTTGTACATAAAGTTTTAAAATTGATTTTATAAAGAGAGGACGAGAGACAGAGAGACAATGAGAGAGATGGACATTGATTTGTTGTTCTACATTTTTATGTATTCATTGCTCTTGTATGTACCCTGACCAAGGATTCAACCCACAAACCTTCACTTATCAGGACAATGCTCTAAATCACAGGTGGCAAACACAAGGCCCGCAGGCTGAGTCTGTCCCTCCACCTTGTTTTATGCAGCCCAGTGCCTTGTTTCTACCCAGCGGCAGAGCTGAGCTCCTTGCCCCTACTTAAGCAGTAGTTACATTTATACAGTCCTAAAATTACATTCGGCCCTTTGAAGGCAACCTTCAGGCTGATGTGGCCCCAGGTGAAAATGAGTTTGATACCCTTTAGAGCTCTAAATGCTCTAACTGGCTGAACTACCTGGACAGGGCCTACATAAAATTTTACAGCAAGAAGAATTTCAGTAGTCTGAGTTTTGAAATCTTAACTCTAGAATGTTATCTTTCACCTGAAAACAACTCACTTGCATCTAAAGATTCTAGTTATCATTTATTTATTCTTTTACTGACCATTAATAATGTAATAACAGTTTACATTTATATAGTGCTTTGAAATATTAACCTGTGATCTCATTGCTCCACATTACAGTTCTTCACAGAGATATTTAGGAGTTGTCCTTATTTAACAGAAGAGTAAGCCTGTTCAAGTTTGTTATTCTCCCCAATACCTCTAGTTAATGATAGAATTGTTGTCTTGTTTTTGACTCCCACCTAATGTTCTTTTCACTTTTCTGAAGATAAATTGTTTGGTAAGATATATAGATTTATGTTATATATAAATACTTCTAACAGTATATATGCATATATGTATATTCTAACATATTTTAGATTCAATTGTTAACTCAAAATTGTTGTAACTTATTTTTAGTGTGTACGTGGGTACTATAAAGCTGTTTTGCTTTCCTTTACCTTTTTTTTTTAGCAAAACTGTTAAGTCAGTAAAGTGAATTAAAACTGAAACTCACTGATAACAAACAGTGCAGTCCTTTCTTCTTTGATGTATTTGTGTACATACCTCCCACAGAACATTGTTACTTTCGTTTTCTTTTTTTTTATTCTAGTTTATTCAGTACAGTTTCTATCCTTTATTCCCATTCCATCCCACCCACCCATCCTTCTCCTCCTCCCTCCCATTTCCAACCCCCCTAGTTTGTCCATGTGTCCTCTATATTTGTTCCTGTAAACCCTTCCCTTCTCCCCTGAAATTCCCTCCCCTGTCCCCTCTGGTCACTGACAACCTGTCCTCTATTTCAGTGTCTTTTGTTATATTTTACTTGTTTCTTTGTTTGGTTGTTTAGGTTCCTGTTAAAGGCGAGATCATAGGCTATTTGTCTTTCACTGCCTGGCTTATTTCGCTTAGCATAATGCTTTCCAGCTCCATCCATGCTGTTGCAAAGGGTATGAGTTCCTTCTTTCTT
>CM052549.1:41058012-41086135 GCA_028533065.1 Trachops cirrhosus | reverse complement strand
GGGTGGGCTGGAATGGGAATAAAGGATAGAAACTGTACTGAATAAACTAAAATAAAACATTTTTTAAAAAGACCCTTTTCTACACTAGAGGTAGGAGAGCTAATATAAAATTGTGAATTTAGTGTTATTTTTGATATCTGAGAAAACAGTTCTGAATATTTTCCAGCTTGTTGGTATGTAATGGATGTCACTCAACTAGTATTTATTAAATGACAACTCTAGGAATGATGATTTGTGGTGTCATGATTTATGTTATGTGGCAGTCCCAAACATACATGGTAGTATTGTGTTTTTTCTTTATTTTTATAAATGATAAAGCAGTGCATTCAGTTCTAGGCAGCTGACAAATCTTAAATGTCAGAGAAAGAAAGGATGAAACAGTTGTTTTTGAAATAGGGAATTCTTAGTTTTTGAAAGCATTTTACCCATGTGTATAGTTAATGAAGTAAAAATACTTGTATTTGGCAGACTTGTGTTTACTAAATGTCACAGAGATAAGTTTAGAAATATGGGGTTTAATTCATTTTGTTATTAAAAGTAGGCAGTTAATCTTCAAAGAAATGTAGAGAATGTAGTTGATAATTACTAGATGGAATTCATTTTGTCCTTTTTTGTAACAAATTGTTCTTTAAAATGACACATTTATATTTTATATTTCAGTTGTCATAGGGCTTTTATGAACTACCCTCAGTTACCCTCAGTTTTCTTCTGGATTCTAGCTTTGAAGGTCCAAACGTAACTGTTGTTTACAAATGTAGCTGTTGTTCACAGAGAAGAGGAGGGCTAGCAAATTAGTCATTGTTCTGATTATATTTAATTATCTAATGTTTGTACTCCTGTGCCAACATATATATTTTTATATATAAAATGATGTTTTTCACAAATTTGAAGACAGACACATTTGAACACCACTATCAAGATATGTCATAATGTATAACAATTAAATTGATTAACATTTTTATTTTCTTAGCACATAAAATAACAGTGTGCCTTATAATTCATGTTTTCTTAAACTGGATGAAAATCAGTAGAATGTAAAGATCTTTATGAAGTTTGGAACTCCCTTTTGAAAAACAGGTTGTTTACAATTTGTATATACGTATGAGTATGCTCATCTTTCACTTACTGTTTGCCTAAAAGCAAGGCAGAATTTTCACTTACCTTGTTAATTTTGGAGACAGGTATGTAACAAAATTAGTGAGAAATGTGCTACATTTAATTAAGGAAACTGCAGTCTAGACATGTTAAGGGGTTTGTTTGAATTTGCAAGGCCGAAAACTAGTTAATAGCACCCATTCTTCCTTATGTGGATGTAAGAAATGTCCAAACCTGTAGAGAATTTTTATATTTATTTGAGCCAAGTGACAACAATTGCCAAGAAACAAAAGCTCAACAGAATGAGAAAGTGCTCCAAAGAATGGGAATTTACTGCTTTTATACATTAGAATCAAAGGAGGAAACGTTAAGGGGGTGTTGTGTGAAATTCATTGGTGGTAAGTTAGAGAGGTGGGAGAAAGCAAAGTGGGGAAATCTCTGAGCTTGAATAAAGAGTGAAACAGAGAGACAAATACTACTTTTACATTGGCAGGTACAGGATGGTTAATAATTAACATTTACAGCACTTAGAAATGGTATGTGGCTGAACAAGATAACAGTGAGGGGTTCTGTGGTCCCTTCCTCTGATGCGGTGGGCTGAGGGGTCTGGGAGAAGGGGATTTTTGACATTCCAAGGCATGTTATTTTAGATCCAAAAAGGCAACAGACAGGCTCAGTTAAGGTAAAGATTGACCTTTGTCTAGGAAGCCTAGGCTGTGACTACCTGCCATGACTCACTTTCAGTTAAGAAATTTTAATTTCAGACTATCCTATGTGGTTACTTTAGGTCTCTGAGTTTAGAAGGCCCACCATGAAGACCTCCTGTGAGCTTGTCTGGTTTAGTATGTGACCCTTTTTCATCCACACTCATTTCTAGGTTTATTACCATTTTCTCTTTGATGTTTAAGGATGGTGCTTGTGAGACTGAGTCTGTATCCACTACAGAGTGACTAGAAGGCTGGTACCCTGTGACCTAGCAGCCCTCAGGCAGGCTCTTGAGAAGATCCATATACCTGCCGGCCAAGGCTTACTTTGTTGCAGGAGCACACTCACTGAATGGAATTCCAGTAATTTTCCTCCAAACCAACAAGTCCAAATTGTCACTGTTCAGGTTTTTATGTACTTCGTTCCTTCCCAACATTTCATTCTTAAGGGTGTATAGTTTAAGTGACGTGTTTTGTTTTAGAGCCAGCATTTTGTGTTGCTTGAACAACTTTCATGTTAGTTCATAATCCTATGAATGTCCCTGCCCATCTATTTCCTCCTCCCCTCCCAAGGATATTTAAAAAACCATGTGCAAAGGCTCTGTCATGGCAGTAGGTGGCCCTGAGGAATAAGATAGAAGGCTACTGTTTGGAGCAGAGAAGGCGAGTGTGTACAGGACTGGAAACACACCATCTTCCTGGCTGTTGCCCTCATTCTGAGACCAAAAGGAATCCTCTGGAGGGCATTCTTTTTGTGTGTTTTCTATCAAATTTGCCTTTAAAAATATCACTCCAGAAGACTGTATTTTGTGTGTTGGGTGAGGGTGTATGTTAAGAGAGGATGTCTGTTTTGATAAAGGCCTTTCCCCCAGTGATGATTTGGGGTGAGAGCTTGAGTAGATGGGAGGTAAGAAAATGGAGATAGTGTGAATAGACAACTTCGAAAAAGTTTATTGTTCAGGGAGAAAACAGAACACTGAAGCCACTTATTCTTGCTTTTAGTCTCCAGGCGAACTCTCACAGGCCTTTCTTGCTTCTTACATCCTAGCTGCATAGATGTTTAAAAGCCTAGTTTTGACTTTACTTTTGTGGTTCTTGATTCAGTTTGCCCTTTTCTCCTTTCTCCCTATCCTATGATTGTTTAAAACAATGAGCCAAAAATTTATAGGATAGTTGGTAGAATTCTATATGTATATGTATATGAATATATGTACCTATATATATGAGTATGTAGACACAGGCATGTATCTCACAAGCTGTTTATCATTACAAGGGATAGCATAAAGTTGGCTCTTTTATCTGTTACATATATTATCTTGGGGAATAACTTAGACTCTAAACTTGTGTGTTTACATCTATTTAATGAAGTGGGGTTTTAATGGATGGTCATTGTTTCTGTTTTTAGTCTTTAAGACCTGGACTGGAACTTAATTATAACCAAGGTAGAGCAATTCTATGAGAAGTGCTGACGTAACTCACCCAGATCCTTTGCTTTCTAATAGAATTTAAAGAATTTAGACAAATGGCCAGTTAGCAGGAAAAGGGAAAAAAGAATTAACATTTGGTGAAAGACAAGCACTTTATGTGTGTTAGGTCATTTGCCAGTAATCATCTGAAGCCCCTATGAGGTAAATAGGTATTTAACATGAGAAAATTGAGGACTAGAAAGGTTATTTACCCAAGATATAAAGTTTGTTAGACTCTCTTAGCTATTATGCTCTCCCACAAACAGTGAAGGCTGAGTAACAGTGAGTGCTTTTGTCAGTTGTGTTTTTTTTTTCCTGAACACTGATTATTCTCTAGACCATAGATTGTAGACTATTTACTCCTGACAATTTGAAAAAAATGTTTTGGTTCAGTGAGTGTGTTTGTCCTGGGGTTTGTGTTCTTTCCCTCTCTCTCCTGGATAATATTTTTATTTAAACTCTGTTAAAGTCATAAAATAATATTTGGCTTTCTGTTACTGTGCTTATTTTCTTAGGATTTTAAAAATGTATTAAGTGTATGCATTGTATTTAAACTAGACAGAAAACAAGTATTTGTTTAATACAGTAAGAAAGAAATTCATGGCAGATGAATGCATATTCTTAGTACATTATCACTTTTATGTGTTTGGAGTCCGGTATACATAGTTGAAAAGCAAGGATTTCAGTGCCTTGTGTTTAGTGGTGGTGGTGGTAGCAGTAATAACAGCTAACATTTGTTGAGCTGTGATTATATGCATACACTTGTGTTAGATTTGTTATGTACATGTTTCTAAGTATTTAACTTGTGTTAGTGATACACACATACACACACATACATGGTCCTACAGAAATAACACCTCTTTTTTTAATTACAAAATCTTTTACAAAATCATAAGCATGTAATTCTGTAACATAACACTATCAGCACATCATAGGACATTTTAGGTGATATGTTCAAATTAAAGCTATGCATTATTACACCCATATTATTATCCTACCAACCACATTCAAGAAGGCCTTACTTTTGCTGAACTCTATATATTCTCACCTGAGGATATGGTTGTTGATTTTTAGAGAGAGGGTAAGGGAGGGAGAGAGGGGGAGAAAAACATTGATTGACTGCCTTTTGTACAACAGGGGACCAAATCTGCAGCCCAGGTATGTGCCCTCACTGGGAATTGAACCTGCAGCATTTTGGTTTATGGGACAATGCTCTGACCAACTGAGCCACACTGGCTAGGGCTTGTATTAGCTTTTTAAATCTTCTCAATAAACCTCACAGGCAGGTAGTGTGTTATCTCCATTTTATACATGAGGAAATCAGGGCACAGAGAGATTAGGAAATTTACCTAAGGTCACATAGCTAGGACACACACCACACTGCCTTGATGGTTCTAATCCAAATTTGTATTGTTCGCCACTTAACTACATTATTGAAACTCATTGCACTTTTTAAGGGTGTGGTGTAACAGATTATCTCTAGAGTAAAAATTGACTAGGTCTAGTAGGGTTACAGGAAAATTACTTGAATTACTGAGGTGTCCTCAAGGAACTAAGGCATTCCTTACTGTGTGTTATTAACAATATTTTTAAAACCCAGGTTTGATTTATTCTACAAGGTGCTTTATTCTACAAGATATCATTGAAATAGAAAATTTCATGTTTAAATGTTGGCTGGTGGAGTAGGTTGTTTTTGATTATATCTGATAAGTAATTTTAAAAAGGTATGGCAGGAGTAGATAAACATCTTTTCTATTTAGCCAGCATTAATACTGGGTTCCAAACTTGTAATTTACAGGAAGAAAGTTTGAGGTAATAGAGACATAGTGTTTTTATAAGTGTGAGGTAATTTTTATTGACTAGGAAATATACTATATGTTTTAATGCCTTTATATTAAAATCAGTATTTTTTATCCTTTTTAAAATTTATTTTTAATTGTTCAGTTACAGTTGTCCCCATTTTTTGAGGGGTATGTCCCCTCATTGCTCTTCCCTGCTCCCTCCAACCCCTGCTCCCAAAGACAGTCCCCACCCCATTGTCCTTGTCCATGGGTCCTTTGTATATACTCTCCTCCTTTCCCCCTTTATCCCCCTCCCCACACCCTTCTGGTCACTGACAGTTTGTTCTTTATTTCCCTGTCTCCAGTTCTTTGTTGCTCATTTGTTGTGTTTTGTTGATTAGGTTCCACTTATAGGTGAGATCATATGGTATTTGTCTTTCACTGCCTGGCTTATTTCACTTAGTACAATGGTCTCCAGTTCCATCCATGTTGTTGTGAAGGTTAGGATTTCCTTCTTTTCTTTCTGTTGCATAGCGTCCCATTGTGGCATAGTGTCCCATTGTGTAATGCACCATAGATAGTTTTTTCTTAATTTTTTTTTTATTTTTAGAGAGAGAGGGGAAGGGAAGGAGAAAGAGAGGAAGAGAAACATCATGTGTGGTTGCCTCTCACGTGGCCCTCACTAGGGCCTGCAACCCAGGCATTTGCCCTGACTGGGAATCGAACCGGCAACCCTTTGTTTCAAAGCCCACGCTCAATCCACTGAGCTACACCAGCCAGGGCTGCACCATAGTTTTTTGATCTTCTCATTTACTGATGGGCACTTAGGCTGTTTCCAGCATTTGGCTCTTGTAAATAATGCTGCTGTGAACATAGGAGTGCATAGGTTCTTTTGAATTGGTGTTTCAGGATTCTTAGGGTATAATCTGAGCCGTGGAATCACTGGGTCATAAGATAGTTCCATTTTTAGTTTTTTGAGGAAATTTCATACTGTTTTCCACAGTGGCTGCACCAGTCTGCATTCCCACCAACAGTGCAGGAGGGTTTCCTTTTCTCCACAACCTCCCCAGCACTTGTTGCTTGTTGATTTGTTTATGATGGCCATTCTGACAGGTGTGAAGTGGTATCTCATTGTGATTTTGATTTGTATCTCTCTGATGGCTAATGATGTTGAGCATCTTTTCATATGTCTCTGGGCCCTCTTTATGTCTTCCTTGGAGAAGTGTCTGTTCAGGTCCTTTGCCCATTTTTTAATTGGATTGTTTGTCTTCCTGGTATGGAGTCATGTGTAAACTCAGTATTTTTCTCCTTTCTTCTTAGTTCTCCAAAGGACATGGATGAAAATGAAAGCAATGAGTCCCTGATGACAAGCAGCCAATATCCTAAAGAAGCAGTAAGAAAACGCCATAATTCAGCAAGGAATTCTGGAGGAAGTGATTCTTCTAGGTTTTCCAGGAAAAGTTTTAAACTGGATTACAGACTAGAGGAAGATGTAACTAAATCAAAGAGAGGAAAAGATGGGAGATTTGTTAACCCCTGGCCAACGTGGAAAAGTCCCTCTATCCCAAATGTTCTCAGATGGCTGATAATGGAAAAAGATCACAGCAGCATTCCATGTTCCAAAGAGGTAGAGTTTGACTCTTACGAGTGTTGTGTTATTTTCTCTTTGTGTGTGTGTGTGTGTGTGTGTGTGTGTGTGTGTGTGTGTGTGTAAAACTTTGCTGTGAATTGTTTTATGACACTTAAGTTAGTTGAACCCCTTTTATATGATAAGGCAGAGGACTGGGTTCTGGGGAGATAAAGTAAATAAGGTGCCCTCAAATTCCTGGTTTAGCAGCAAAGTACATATATGAATAACCAACTCTGATCTGGTGGGAACTAGAGGTAGGAACAACAGAGTGCTTTAGAAGTGCAAGAAAGGAAGCGATTAATTGTCACTGGTGGTGTTGGAAATGACTTCACAGAGGAGGTGATATTTGACATGGACCTAGAGAGAGAAAAAGAATTTTGGCAGTGGTTTCTAGGTGGCATGAACAAGGTCACAAAGGTAAGAAAGTACATAACATGTTCCAGAAAGTAGTAATCTGATGTGTGTTTGGAATATGAATTATGAGGGTTAAGGCATGGCTCAAGAGTTCTTGGCTTTCATCTTGGATAAAACTGCTAAAGCTATAAAAGAAATCTTCAGATAACCTTTTCATGCCTTGAAAAATTGGCAATAGGTGATTGGCCTTTAAATATGTTGGTTTTACTTAGATGAAAACTTAGTAAAGTTTGCCATAAGGTTTAGTAGCTGAATGAAATTATCCTCCAGTGGCTGCGGGGATGGCTCCCAATTGCAGCAGTACCTTTTTCTCCTTTCTTAGGTTCTTTTCCCTGTCCTATCTCCTATCTCCCCTAGCCACTCTTTTCCACCAACACCATTCCTTACCAGGCTTTATGGGGAGTTGTGATATAAAGAACTTGAGGTTGGGAGTGGGGAGTGGGTTGAAAAAATAGGGGCACACGTGAAGTCTTGATCTGTAGTGGCAAGAGGCAGGAGGCGCAGTGGATGGTTGGTGGTGTTAGATATTTCATCTGGGTATGTGCATCCACTTTTCTTTAAAGGATATGGGATTAAAAACCTGAAATTATCACTTTGATACTAAGAAATGTTTGTAGTATTGATACTAGTAGGCAGAATTGATTAATGTAAATATCTTACCAGAACTTTTTTATAATGAGTTAGGACATTAATAGATAAAACCTTGTGTTTATGTTTCAACTTTGAGAATGAGAAGAGCAAGAAAATTTTTTTCTTCTCCTTCTGGAGAGCCCCATGTGAAGAGAAACATAGACTTGAGCTGTGAAGAGAAACATGGAGTTGAGCTGTGAAGAGAAGGGTTAGGGCAGAAGGCCAAGACAGGTAGACTGCCTGTTGGGGTAAATTGTTTCTGGTTTTTGAGCCACAGCTTGTAAAAAAACGGAGATAGCAATGGTGTCTTTAGTTTGACTTTATTTCAAGAGGAAGTTGATGCAGCCACCGGCCCACGGTGACCAAGAATGCTGCAGATGCTCATGATATGAGAGAAATACACACGGACTACTGAGTCCTGTGGGGGAATAGGAATGGCATGGCCACTCTTTCTAGTGAAGAGCGCCCTGCTTTCCTGCCCAAGCAGGCTTTTTATTAGGTAATATTGGGTAGGCGAATTGATACAGAATGTGGATTTATCGTCCAGCAGGGAAGATCAAAAACAGGTAGGTATTTTTCAAAGAGCTCAAAGAGCTCACACTGAGTTTTGGGGCTGTTATCATCTAACAGATACAGGCTTAGTTTCGTTTCCTGCCCATGCCTACATATCCAAGAGCATCCTTAGCAAGCAGGTCTCACAGGATTTCGCATATTCTATGCCTCAGGTCTAATTTACCCCAGGGGTCTGCTGACTCTGGTCTGGAATGCGCAGCCCCTGCTATTTCCGCAAGCCTGACTCAGGCGGAGGAGACAAAGGCAGCCAGGAGACTTGGATTTCTCACATCCAGAACAAGGACTCAGGCCTTGTCAAAGTCGAGGGGGCAGGGGTGATGTTGATCACCCCTTCACTTCCACAGCCCCCTGAGTCTCTTCCCTGATGGCTTATTCCCACATGATCGTGTCTGTCTTAGGTTCATTCTGTTCAGAGAATTGTTACCCGTCGTTGACTCTCCAACCAAGCAAAGGGAGCCAAACATAGAGCAGGCAGCGCTCATGTTCAGGGAAATAAGTTTTGTCTCCTTAGGCCTCCTGGTTTTCAGAGGTTTCTCACTCAGCCTTACCCACCGGGGGGTTATAGCTCCTGAAACCAGGCAGGGCGGACCCCAACAGGAAGTGAGTGACCACATGGAGACAGGAGCACATCTCTGCAGTTGAACAATTTGGAAACTGTACTGAATCTCTGAGAACTTGCCAGGCCAGTGGTCCTTAGGTTCTTTTGGATACTGGCCCCTTTTGAAAATCCGATGAAAGCTGTGGACCCTCTTCTTAGAGAATACCCATATGCACATAAACACATTGCTTTTTACTATAATTTTAGGGAGTTCTTGGACCCTCTCAAGCCAGTTCATTAACTCATTTATTCATTCATTTAGTCAGTATTTATTGAGCAGGAGTCCAATAAATAAATACCTAGGTGCTAGAGATAGAGCCATGAACAAAGCAGAAAGACACTCTTTGCCACATTGGACCTTAGGTTTAAGTGGATGAAAGAGACAGTGAACAGTGAGTAAATTATGTGGTTTATTAAAAGATGATTAGCCCTGGCTGGTGTGGCTTAGTGGATTGAGCGCTGGCCTGTGAACCAAAGGGTCACTGGTTTGATTCCCAATCAGGGCACATGCCTGGGTTGCAGACCAGGTCCCCAGTGGGGGACATGTGAGAGGCAACCACACATTGATGTTTCTCTCCCTTTCTTTCCCTTTGTCTAAAAATAAATAAAATCTTTAAAAAAAGATGATTAATATTCTGAAGAAAATAAAGTAGAGAAGGAAGTTAGGGTGATACAGGTGGGAGCTACATTCCTTAAGTGTAAGTTTTGTTTGTTTTTAAGGCAGAAGACTTTCTTTTTTAAAAAAAAAAGTGAAAGTAGGTCTCAATATGAACCACTTAAATATGCATCACATAAAAGGAGAAAGAAGACACTTCTGCCTTATTCTAATTTATATTTGTTTCCTATCTCTTATCTGTATCTTGTTTCCAATAAAAGCCTACAACTAGATCAAATGCATGTATACTTGTTATTTTCATAGGTAACTTTAACTCATTCCATATTTAATCCCTTTTAGTTGTCAAGGTAATTAATTTTTACCAACTACTAAATGTGATTAAGAGTCATATACTTTCTGAAAAACATAAACCAAAACATCTTAAGAACCATATAGAGAACACCTGTTTTAGGTCATTAGGTCAGTTTAGAACTTAATAAAATTTCTGATATATATATATAGTTTTTAAAGATTTTATTTTTAGAGACAGGGGAAGGGAAGGGGAGAAAGAGAGAGAAACATTGATATGAAAGAGAAACATGATCAGTTGCCTTTGGTATATACACTGTCCTGAAACTGAACCCACAACCCAGGCATGTGCCCTGACCGGGAGTCATACTGGCAACCTTTTGCTTTGTGGGATGACACCCATCCAACTGAGCCACACCAGTCAGGGTCTGGGAATTTTTTTTTGTTAGACATTGGGAGGCTAGAGTTCAGTAAAACAACTTCAAATTATTTTTTTAAAGATTTTATTTATTTATTTTTTAGAGAGGGGAAGGGAGGGAAAAAGAGAGAGGGAGAGAAACATCAATGTGTGGTGCCTCTCACATGCCCCCTACTGGGGGCCTAGCCAGTAACCCAGACATGTGCCCTAGACTGGAATCAAACTGGTGACCCTTTGATTTGCAGACCAGCACTCAATCCACTGGGCCACACCAGCCAGGGCTCATATTATTGTTTTGACAGAAACAGACTCATAGATGCAGAGAACATGCTGATGGTTGTCAGATGGGAGGGGCGTTGGAGGCTGGGTGAAAAACATGGATTAAAAAACACAAATTGGTGGATACAAAATAGTCACAGGGATGTAAAGTACATCACAAGGAAGGTAGTCAATAATGTTGTTTTTCTGTTTTTAATTTTAATTTTATTTTTAGTCTATTACAGTTGTCCCAGTTTTTCCCCTTCACTTTTTTAAAATTTATTTTTTCTTTTATTTTTTATTGATAGTAATATTATAATAACTATATGTGGTGCCAGGTGGGTACTTGAATTATTGGGGGATTTTATGATATATGCAGGATTATAGTTACTATATGTTGTATAATTATGTCATTATATTTAGGTATATAAATATGAAAGTGTTTTGGAGGAAACATGACTAAAGTATAAAATAACTAATACAGCAGATCTAAATAAAATAAAGAAGGGTAATTTAGCAGGGCTACACAATTTAGTTGCATTCTCCAACAATAGTGGCTTTTTTTTTTTTTAGTTTAAAGATCAGATTTATTTGAGAAAAACAAAAAGCCTCACACCTCAAAAATTGGGATTCATGTATCAACAAGTCTACAGATTACAAATCATTTTCATAGAGAATATTTTTTTGTACAAATTTTACATGTATTGAGGAGTAGGACATAAATTTCAGTTTCTGTTTTAATAATGTTTCTTGGACAGTTCCTGGTATTTGCCTTTTCTGGGCCTTTAGAGCAGTGTGTCAGTTCACAGGCTCTGCATTGTTGCTGTCATTGCTTTGTGCTGTCACAGTTGGCTCAGAGACTTGTCACATTGCCATTGTTCATCATAGTCACCAGTAGTTAGGGGAAAAGAGAGAATCTCAAAGCGGGAGGGATACAGGCACTTCCTGAGTCTAATTAAACGAAGGAGGCTGTCCTTGTCAGTTAGTACTGTAGAAGTGAGCAGGGGACTGTCACATTAGAGTGTGGGAGACACAGAACAGAGGCCACTCAGCATGACCTAGTAGAAAAAGTAGGACACCAGGAGTGCTGAAAGGAGACTCAGGTTCAGGTTTCCTCCCCCAGTGTGTGACCTCATTTCTGTCACAATCCCTAAAGGAGCTCCTTTTCTTTTTTTGTCTATAAGAATAAGACAGTTTAGGTCACTATAATTGTTTTTTGGTTCACCTGACACATGTAAGTACTTTGAAAATATAATGTGCTCTTTGGCTGTGTGATATTGAAGAACAGGGTGCTCTTTGGAAAAATGAAACATACCGATTATTTTATATTTATACTATAGTATGCTTTATTTTTATGAAGAGAAGAAAAATGAATTTATACAGTTTTAAAAAAATCTTAGTACTGAAAAGCTTGTTTGACAAATAACTAGTTCCCTAACCAGCCCCTGCTACTCAGTCCCAGTCCTTGGAGGAAACAACTTTTAATCCTTTCAGACATCATTCCTCTGGAGTTGACCTTCATGTTTCTTTTAATTTTATTCTGGTAAGAACACAACATGAGATCTCTCTTCTTGAATTTGTAAGTGTACATTATACTTGACTATAGGTACAGTGCTGTACAGTAGTTCTCCAGAGCTTCATCTTGCTTATCTGAAACTTGGCGCCCCACTGGTAGTAGCTCCACACTTGCCTCTCCCCGCAGCCACTGGCATCCACCATTCCACTCTGATTCTATCAGATGCCTCGACTATGTAGAATTGTGCAACATTTGTCTTTCTGTGGTCATTCATATTTTCTATCAGAGTTAACTCTGACTCCCTTCCCATCTCTCTCCCATTTGAACTTAGCTTTTACTGTTTATATTGTTGTGAATATATCAGTATTTTTCAGTGATAAATTGAGTAATGTACTTTGGCCATTTGTCTTTTTTTATATACTTTTTCTCCCTGGGTTTAATGATACCTCTTTTTTTTTTTTCTCATCTGCTTAACTTTCTGACTGACCATTTCCCTCCTTCCCATAGCTTCTCAATACAGTTTTCTTGAGGGAGACCCTCAGGGGGTCTTTTAGTTCAGGACTGTAATCTGGGCTGGCAGCCCTCCAGGCTCCCTGCCAGCTTCCATCCTGGGGTCTCCCTTTACTATCATCCTGGCTCCTTTACCTCTTCAGTGTTGCCATTTCCTGCATCCCACTTGTTCCTCTTTCTTGCATATTTTCTCATTTTGATGGAGTACATTCTTAATGAGAGCTTCCTGAGAACAGGGTACTTGGGAAGTCAGTTTTTGATAGCTTGCTTGTCTGAAATGTCTTTATTCTTACTCTTATTGATAGTGTGAATATAGAATTTTAGTTTGGAAACAGAGTTTTCTCTCAGAATTTAAAAGCATTACCTTGTGACTTTATTTTTAGCATTGCTGTGGAGAAAGTTGGCACCTTCTTGATCCTTTGTGTATGATCTTTATTTCTGTACAAACCTGGAGGATCCTCTCTTCGGCATCAGTGTCCTGAAATTTCACCATGATGTGTCGTTATTTATTCATTATGCTTGATGTGTGGTGGGCCCTTCAGATAGGAAAGTCTGTTTCCTTAAGTCCCAGGAAATTTTCTTGTCTAATTCTTTGAAAATTTCTTTCTCTCCATCTTTCCATTCTAAAATGAGTACTAATTATATTTTAGATTCCCTAGGTCAGTCCTCTCTAATTTTCTTTTCATTTCTTCTATATTCCATCTGTTTTTGTTTGTTTTACATCTGACAGATTTCCTCCAAAGTTCATTCATTTTGGTGTGGTGTCCGCCTTGCCTGGTTTCAGGAGCCGTAACCCCCCGTGGCTAAGGCTGAGTGAGAAACCTCTGAGAACCAGGAGGCCTAAGGAGACAAAACTTATTTACCAGAACATGGGCACTGCCTGCTCTGCTATTCCCTTCAGCTTGATCAGATAGTCAATGATGGGCAACCATTCTCTGGAAAGAATGGACCTAAGACAGACATGGTCACGTGGGAATAAGCCATCAGGGAAGAGACTCAGGGGGCTGTGGAAGTGAGGGAGTGAGCGACATCACCCCTGCCCCCTCGGCTTTGCAAATAGCCTGAGTCCTAGTTCTGGATGTGAGAAATCCAAGTCTCCTGGCTGCCTTTGTCTCCTCCACCTGACTCAGGGCCTACGGAAATAGCAGGGGTGGTGAGGCTCAGAACAGAGTCCGTGGACACCTGGGGTAAATTAGACCTTGGGCACAAGATTTGTAAACTCCTGTGAGACCTGCTTGCTAGGATGCTCTTGGACATGTAGGCTCTGGCAGGAAACTAAACTAATCCTGTATCTGTTAGGTGATAACAGCTCCAAAACTCAGCATGAGCTCTTTGAACTATCTACCTGTTTTCGTCTTCTCTGCTAGACGATAAATCCACATTCTGTATCAGTTCACCTACCCAATACTACCTAATAAAAAGCCTATTGAGGTGGCGGCTCGGGGCGCTCTCCTTTGAAAGAGTGGCCAAGCCACTTGGAGGCACCCTCCCCTTGAGAGGGTAGGTAGCCATGCCGTCCCTATTCCTCCACAGGACTCAGTAGTCCATGTGTATGCTTTTCTCGTGACTTGCGAGCATCTACAATATTTGTGATTACCGCGGGCCAGGTTTGCAACATTTTGGCCCTGGCCAAGTTGCTCAGTTGGTTATAGCATCATCCTGATATGCCCAGTTTGCAGGCTCAATCACTTTTTAAAAAGATTTGACTTACAAGAATCAACCAATGAATACATAAATAAGTGTAACAACAAATCGGTTTCTCTCTCCTTTCCCTTCTAAAATCAATGAAAAATTTTAAAAAATTTATTCATTTTGTTTTTAAAAACTTAGTGTTCCATAGTTTTAAGTGATGGGTGAAAATGTCACAATATGAAATTTTGAAAAAAGAACAGAAAATATGAATACCATATGTTCTTAACCATACTTAAAAAGTAGAACTGTAGATAAAGATAGCATAATGTTAACAGTGGTTATATTCTCTATGTATTGATATAAAGGATGACTACTTTTCTTTATATTTTTCTATATTTTCCAAATATTTTCTTTTTTTATTGTTCTGTTAAAATTGTCCCAATTATTGCCCCATTGCTCTCCCCTGCCCTGCCCACCCCCTGGTCCACAGTCAATCTCCACCCTGTTGTCCATGTCCATGAGTCATTTATACATGTTTCTTGACTAGACCCTTCCCCTTCTTTCCCCCCTTATCCTTCTCCCCCTTCCCCTCTGGTTACTGTCAGTCTGTTCCTTGTTTCCATGCCTCTGATTCTGTTTTGCTTGCTTGTTTGTTTTGTTCATTAGGTTCCACTAATAGGTGAGACCATATGATATTTGTCTTTCACTGCCTGGCTTATTTCACTTAGTATAATGCTCTCCAGTTCCATCCATGCTGTTGTGAAGGTTAGGATTTCCTTCTTTTCTTTCTGCTGCATAGTGTCCCATTGTGTAATGCACCATAGTTTTTTGATCTTCTCATTTACTGATGGGCACTGGGGCTGTTTCCAGCAGTTGGCTCTTGTAAATAGCATTGCTTTACGCATAGGTTCTTTTGAATTGGTGTTTCAGGATTCTTAGGGTATAATCTGAGCCGTGGAATCACTGGGTCATAAGATAGTTCCATTTTTAGTTTTTTGAGGAAATTTCATACTGTTTTCCACAGTGGCTGCACCAGTCTGCATTCCCACCAACAGTGCAGGAGGGTTTCCTTTTCTCCACAACCCCCCAGCACTTGTTGCTTGTTGATTTGTTTATAATGGCCATTCTGACAGGTGTGAAGTGGTATCTCATTGTGATTTTGATTTGTATCTCTCTGATGGCTAATGATGTTGAGCATCTTTTCATATGTCTCTGGGCCCTCTTTATGTCTTCCTTGGAGAAGTGTCTGTTCAGGTCCTTTGCCCATTTTTTAATTGGATTGTTTGTCTTCCTGGTGTTGAGTCATATGAGTTCTTTAAACATTTTGAAGATCAAACCCTTGTCTGATACATCATTGGCAAATATGTTTTCCCATGCAGTTGGTTCCCTTTTCATTTTGATGATGTTTTCTTTAACTGTGGAGAAACTTTTTAGTTTGATGTAGTCCCATTTGTTTATTCTTTCCCTTGCCCTAGAGCAGGGGTATCAAACTCATTTTCACTGGAGGCCACATCAACCTTGTGGTTGCCTTCAAAGAGCTGAATATAAGTTTAGGACTGATAAATGTAAGTACTCAACAGTTAAGTGACAGCTTGGCATTTCTGCCAGGTAGAAACAAGGTTCTGGGCCTGATAAAACAAGGTGGAGGGCCAGATTTCACTTGCAGGCCTTGTGTTTGCCACCTGTGCTCTAGAGGATATATTGGCAAAAATATTGCTGCATGGGATATCTGAAATTTCACCGCCTATGTTCTCCTCTAGGACTTTTATGGTTTGACAACTTATGTTTAAATCTTTTATGCATTTTGAATTTATTCTGTTATATGGTATAAGTTGGTGGTCTAGTTTCATTTTTTTGCATGTACCATTCTAGTTCTCCCAACACCATTTGTTGAAGAGGCTATTTTTACTCCATTTGTATGCTACTGCCCCCTTTGTCAAATATTAATTGGCCACAGATACCTGGGTTTATTTCTGGGCTCTCTGTTCTGTTCCATTGATCTAGGTGTCTATTCTTATGCCAGTATCAGACTGTTTTGATTACAGTGGCCTTGTAATAGAGTTTGATACTAGGTATTGTGATTCCTCCTACTTTGTTCTTCTATCTCGAGATTACTAAGCTATTTGGGGTCTTTTTTGGTTCCATATAAATTTTTGAAATATTTGTTCTAAATCTGTGAAATATGTCTTTCGTATTTTAATACAGATTGCATTGAATCTATAGATTGCTTTGGGTACTATGGACATTTTAATGTTGGTAATTCTTCTAGTTCATGAGCACAGTATTGTCTTCCAATTATTTATATCTTGCTTAATTTCTTTCTTCAATGTTCTCTAGTTCTCTAAATTCAGGTCTTTTACCTCCTTGGTTAAATTTATTCTGAGGTACTTTATTATTTTCCAAATATTTTATGAAGGGCATTTTTCTCTTCTAATCAAAGAGGAATTAAAAATATTAAGCAATTTTGATGGATGTTATACCATTAATATAGGATAGTATAGTATATCAAAAATATAAAACATTATTATAAAGAACTCATAGGACTCAAAACCAGGAAGACAACCCAATTAAAAAATGGGCAAAGATCCCAAACAGACAATTCCCCAAGGAGGACATACAGAGGACCAATAGACATATGAAAAAATGCTCAACATCTTTAACCATCAGAGAGATCCAAATTAAAACCACAATGATATATTACCTCACACCTGTCAGAGTATCTATCATTTTTAAATCAACAAAGAACAAGTGCTGGCGAGGATGTTGCACTTGTGCACGGTTGGTAGGAATGCAAACCGGTGCAGCCACTGTGGAAAACAGTATGGAATTTCCTAAAAAAATTAAAAATGTAACTGCCTTTTGAGCCAGCAATACCACTGCTGGGAATATACCCTAAGAATCCTGAAACACCAATTCAAAAGGACCTATGCACCCCTATGTGCATAGCAATGCTATTTACAATAGCCAAGTGCTGGAAACAGCCCCAGTGCCCATCAGTAGGTGAGTAGATCAAAAAACTGTGGTTCATGCACAATGGAATACTGCATAGCAAAAAGGATGAAATCCTACCTTGTGTGACAGCATGGATAGAACTGGAGACTATTGTGCTAAGGTGAAATAAGCCAGTCTGGGAAAGACAAGTACCCTATGACCTCAGTGATAACTGGAATCTAATAAACGAAATAAACTAACAAGAAAAATAGAACCAGAGACATGGAAACATGGAACAGACTGATAGCTGTGGGAGGGTGCGGGGGGGAGTCGGGGGGAGGGGGATATTTGTGGAAGGAGGGGGAAGGGACTAGTCAAAGCACATGTATGAATAACTCATTGGACAATGGAGAGGGAATTGACTATAGGCTAGAAGGGTTGCCTGGTTAGAGGAGGGCAAAAGAGGAAAATGGGACAACTGTAATAGAATAAACAATAAAAATATAAAACATTAGCATCTTAATTCAGTTGGAGGAGATCAGTCTCTTTTCATGTTGAAATAAATATGAAAAAGAAAAAATTTTTACTTTAAAATTTTAATTTAAATTTCAGTTGTGAAGTGTAGATATTAAAGTTTCCTGTGTTGTGGATGAGGTGGCCAAGTGGTTAATGCAGTGGACCACTAAAGTTTTCTAAGACAGTAAAAATATACTTTCAATTGGAAAAAAGGATTAACTTAAGTCTTTTTAAAAGTGACTTTCTAAAAGTCAGTTTCTATGATTTTAACAGATTTGCATCAAATATTTGTCTTCTATCTCATTCAGGCAAACAAACTCATACTCTTAAAATAATTATTTCCAGGAATATGGATTTCACTGATTTAAAATTAATATTTATGCCATGGAAAGAGTTATGGTACCAATCTTCTCTTTAATGAAAAGAGAGTGTCTTTAGAATCAGGAAGACCTTGATTCCACTCTTGATGGGACACTTATTTGATGTTTGACCTTGGTGAAGTTCTTAGGGACTCACCCTGCTTTGCCTTGGTCTTATTATTTGTAAAATGCCAGTAACATCTGCTTCACAGGGTTAGGTGATATAATGCACCTAAAGCACCTGGCAAAGATTAGTGGTTGAATGAATGTTAGGATTTTCCTCTTTCCCCAAGATAAGTAAAATATTAACAAATGTTTTTTGTTAATATTTTAGAATATTTTTCTGGACCTAGAAATTTTCCCATTTGCAGCTTTAAAAAAGGAAGACAAGCCAAGATAAATCTAGATCAGTGAAGAAAATGCCAAGTGAGTGCTTGGTTTCTTCAAATAAACAAGAATTTCCCAACCCCCATTCTGTGTACTTTTTCAAACTCTGATGATCAAGTAAAAAATTTTTTTTCCTTTGGAATCTCAATAGTAGACTATTGAGTTTTATGGGATAGTAGCTAGAGGTCAAATTCTTTAAAATAAGTTGCTCTTTTGTGATGGGTTTAGCATGAAAAAGGAACATGAGAAAAGTGTGATTGCTTAATTCAGATGTAGTACTTGCCTTTTTTCAACAACAGCTTTGTTGAGATATAATTTCATCTACTACAGAAGTAAGCAGTTTGGTGTTTTTTAGTATGCTTAGAGTATTGCCACAACCATTGCCACAATCTAATATATTTTCATTACCCTAAAAAGAAACACATGTCTTTAGTCACCACCGTCCAATTCTCCTGCTCTCCTCCAGCCCCTGGAAGTTGCTAGTCTATTTTCTGTCTCTATGATTTTGCCTATTCCTAATATTTTGTAAAAATAGGATCATACAATATACGGTCCTTTTGTGACTGGGTTCTTTCAACATTTTATCTGTTAGTACTTTGTTTGGAGAACAAGTTGGGGCTGCCAGAGGTACTCCATTAAAGGTTTTGTTTGCTCTCCACAGTCAACATATAATACCAGATACTGAACTTCAAATGGCTTTTATTTATTTTTTTAAAGATTTTATTTATTTTTTGAGAGAGGGGAAGGGAGGGAGAAAGAGAGGGAGTGAAACATTGATAGGCTACCTCTTATAAGCGCTCCAACCTGTATGAACCCACAGTCCAGGCAGGTGCCCTGAACAAAAATTGCACCAGGAGGATACCCAACTTTGCAGGATACCCAACTCACTGGGCCACAGCCATCAGGGCAAACATTTTTTATAGTTTTATTAACAAAATACAAGCTCTACATATTCAAAAAGTACAATTTGATGAGTTTTGACATAAGTGTATACCCATGAAATGATCACCACAATCAAGATTATGAACATATCCATCATCTTCAGAAATTCATTGTGTCCTATTCTCCCTGATGTGATCCCCAGGTTGTTACTTAAAAAACAAAAATGTATTAAATGAGATAATATTTCAGGGTAGTATAATAATGAGAGACAGTATGTGTGGAAGCTAGCTGCTGGGTTACCTTGTGTGAATGTTGTGACTTCTCTAATTTTTTGTTTTCTCACTTGTAAAGTGGACATAGTTAATATACCTACCTCCAGTATTGTAGTTGGTATTAAACTAAAATTTTTTTGTTTTCTTTTTTAAAACTGGTCTGAGGCAGCTTTTTTTTTTTATTGATTGAGAGAGAGAAATATCAGTGTTCCTACCAGGGATCAAATCTGCGGCCTTGGCATATTGGGACAATGCTCTGAGCTACCTGGCCAGGGCTAAACTAAAAATTTTTTGTGAAGCAGTTAGTACATTTTATAGCATGTAAGCAGTCCATAAATGATAGCTGTTGTTAATGTGATTTTATTTTATGTTACACTAAAGTGCATAATATAAAGGGTGGGACAAAAGTACATTTACAGTTGTTTGTATGGAAAATAGTACAGTCATAAATAATAATAAAAGAATAAACTCTGTGTTTTGTATACTCACAACTGTAAACCTACTTACCCTGTTTTAGATAATTCATCATCATTATTAGGTGCCTAATATGAAGCCTAATATATGACAGGCATTCAATTTATACTCATTGACTCTTTCCTCCTTATTCTTTTCGAGTACACCATATGTCATTTATTATTGTTTACTAACCCTGATTACTAACTTTGATAACTGATTTGAAAAATTTACATTAATTCATTCATTCACTCATTCATTAACTAATTTTATTCAGCACATGTATATCATCATTGAACTGGCATTGTGAGTGATTCTGAGTTGAATAAGACACAAAATACATCCTTTTTACATTTAACCAGGGTATGGGACAGAATTTTCATAGTTGATGCATGAACAAAGTGGCATGGAAGTTGGGAGGCGGGGGCGATTGCTTCCAGCAGTGAACACACAGGGATGGTCTTATGAAGGGTGTGCATTTGATTAAGGACTCACAGGGATGAGTAACAGGATCACTATTGCGCAGGGCTCTCAAGCTCTGTCTGGGAACAGAGAGCTGTTCTGGTGTAGGTGGGACACAAAGCACTTGCAGAGTTGAGTGAAACAGCTGGAAAGGGGGTTGGGGCAGTCCAGATAGGCTCACTGCTGGGCTGAGGTGAGATGTGTTTTCTCAAGCAGGAGAGTCATACCATAAGTAGACTGCTTTTGAGGTGGCTCTTGGGACTGGATTGAGTTGAGAAGAAGACAGTTGCAATCAGAAGGACTTTAAAGTGTCTGGAGGTTACTTAGGATCTTAAGTAGTTAGTAACTCTGAAAAAGAAAACAGGGAAAATGGAAGATCCCTGGAGTTGGTGCTTGATTGATTGGTGCAGGGTTGGGTTTTCTTCTTCTTTTGGAATAGTTGGAGAGTGCTTACAGAGTGTTAGCCACTTGTAATTCAGTCCCCACAGCAGTGAAGTTTAGGCACAATTGTTATACCCATTTTCATATGAGGAAACTAAGACTTAGGATGGCTGAGAGAAATGTTTGTTGTCCTCCACTTCTGCTACTTCTCCTGTCCAGGCCCTTTTCCCACTCAGACCATCTGGTGACCTCTCTAGTTGCCTTTACCTGCGTTCCCCCACCGGTCCTCTCTTGTCTCTGCTCATTGCTGTCTCCTTTGTTCAGGTCTTTGTCTCAACGCAGTTGTTGTGACACACTCAAAGGTCATCATTTTCACTTGACAGTTTTTTCTCTTAACAGAAATTGGGCCATGTCTTTTTGTATTTTTAAGATTCTTTCTCATTGTCTCTGGGTAAAGTATGGCATTCCGGGCTCTTAATGTATTCTGATCCTTTACAGATTTAGTTTGTCCCTTGCCCTCAAAATGCCAGTTCCATTTGGCTCTATTCCTTTGCTTGGGCACTTTCTGTACCTGACATGCCCTTCTTCCTTTTTTCTGCATCATGAACTTCCCATCATTCTTCAGTATCGATAGCATGATACCAAAGCACAATTCATAAAGCAGTTTTATGACATTCAGCACTGTGACCCCAAAACACAGCTGCTTCTTAGTCTAGCTTAATCCAAAGAAAAAATGTAGAACAACCAAAGGAATAACATGTCACATTTGTTGTAGTTATTGTTTTATATCTGTTTACCTCTAAAAGTGATCAACTTTTCTCAGGCAGGGACCATGTTTTGTGCTTTGGCTTAATCAATGGTAGAAAACCTTACAAGAAAGAATGAGGAGAACCATCTATGGTTGTGATCTTCCCAGGAATCATCACAGTGCTCTGCTTTGGATTCTATGTACTCAGAAAGCCAGATTCATACCTGAGATCCTTGATTTTAATAAATGATTGTAAGTTTTCCACTGTTTTCAAGGACTGACCTGTGCCTGAGGCAGTTTTCAAGTAAATGCACCAGCCAACTGAAATGACAACAGCCAAGTGACTGCAGCTAGTGTAGTCTACTACTAGTACTTACAGAAGAGAACCTTGGAAACCATTCAGTATGTTCAGCAGTGCTCCAAGTTTTAAATTTAATTTTCCATTTGTCTGTTGCATTTGGGACTAAGAGGGTCTTATCTTACATTACTATATTGTCATGAATAATGAGGCAGATTCAGAAAGAAGTATGTATTTTCAAGAGAAAAGCAAAAATAGCAAATTTATTGAATGACTTCAGTTCTCTCCCAATAGCTCTTCTCTCTTTAATTTATATCAAATATATTCTGCAATGACATAATACCTTTTCATTTTTTCTAATGGCTACTCTTCTTTTTTTATACACATAGGAACTTGATAAAGAACTCCCAGTGCTTAGGCCATATTTCATTGATGACCCTGAAGCAGCTGGAGTGAGTGAAGCTGGCTTAAGAGTCACATGGCTGGGACATGCAACGGTAATGGTGGAAATGGATGAGCTCATATTTCTCACGGACCCCATCTTTAGCTCTCGTGCTTCACCGTTGCAGTACATGGGTCCAAAGCGTTTTCGGCATCCTCCATGCACTATAAGTGAACTCCCCCGGATAGATGCAGTCCTTATCAGTCACAACCACTATGACCACTTGGACTACAATTCTGTCATTGCTTTGAATGAGCGATTTGGTAATGAGTTGAGGTGGTTTGTGCCATTGGGTCTCCTCGACTGGATGCAAAACTGTGGCTGTGAGAATGTGATTGAGTTGGACTGGTGGAAGGAGAATTGTGTCCCTGGACATGATAAGGTCACCTTTGTCTTTACACCTTCCCAGCACTGGTGTAAAAGGACTCTACTGGATGACAACAAGGTTCTGTGGGGCAGTTGGTCTGTGTTGGGCCCTTGGAATCGATTTTTTTTTGCAGGAGACACTGGTTATTGCCCTGCATTTGAAGAGATAGGAAAAAGATTTGGACCTTTTGACCTTGCAGCTATTCCCATCGGAGCATATGAACCAAGGTATGTGGACTTCCAAAGAAAACATTCCTACTTCTATTCCATAAAAAGTTAACTGAACGTAAAACAGTCATGATTTTGTGATACTGTAAAATTTGTGATCTTAATGGTGGATTTTGTTATACATTGGGGGTTGGTGGGTCAGTTTCCATTAGAACTTTTAAATAATCTTACTTATATTAATTGTTTAAAATCAGAAATTATATTACCAAGAAAAAAGAATTTCTATATCTAGCCCACCAGTTCACATATCATTTTGACTCAAGTTAAACTGGTCAGCCAGCATCAAACCTAACTCTTGTTCCTCATTTCACATGGGAGGATTCTCTCCTTCTATAACCACTTTTTGCTCTGTGACTGGAATGTACCCTGTTGTCGAATTCTCATGTACACCAGAAGAAAGCCAGGAATAGGGAATAGGTCTGTAGTCCCTCATGATGGTCTTATTTCAGTCATCACTGATTTTAATCTGGTAATGGCATTGTTGCATTGTAAGAGTTAATTTAAAAAATGTCTTTGCCTGGCTAGGTGTCTCAGTTGGTTGTAGTATCATCCCATACACCAAAAGATTTCGGGTTTTCATCCCTGGTCAGGGCACCTACCCACATTGTGGATTTGATCCTTGGGGCATGTATGGTAGGCAGCCAATCGATGTTTCTCACATAAATGTCTCTCTTTTGCTCTCTTTCTAAAATCAATAATATATCCTCCGGTGAGGATTTTAAATACATAAATAAATAAATGAATAAATAAAGTTTTATTTTATGAAGTGCATGCATGGGTAGATACATACAGAATTGTTTGTATGATGACATTTTATTTGGGCAGTCCTGCAAGCAGAAGAATGCTAATATGATTTGAGCAAACCTGATCATTGGTTTCCATCTGATTTTGTTTTACTAATTATTTTTAAAGATTTTATTTATTTATTTAGAGAGAAGGAAAGTGGGGAGAAAGAGAGGGAGAGAAACATTGATGTGAAAGAGAAACATCGATTGGTTGCCTCTCCCATGTGCCCTAACTGGGGACCAGGCCCACAAACCAAGCATGTGCCCTGTTTTACTTACTGAATTAACTTTATAGGTTCACTAAACCATTTCTTCACTGCCTTTATTAATGCTTATTTCTCTCATTTATTTTTTTTCTAGTTTCTTTAAAGGACTGGGTATTTTAACCTTATTTTAAAATATTATTCTAAATAATAGTGCTTGAATTTTACTTTTCCACTTAATTCTAATGACCCTCTCAAAACATCAATTAAGATATTCATAAATCAGTTTAATGTGGTGTTGATCTTTATTCAATATATTCTTAATATATTAGAATATCTCTTTTGTAATTGTTAAAAGTTAAGTTTTCATATGTAGCAAAATAAAAACGTTTCATACATAGGTGATGATGTAATATGTGCATTAAATTACACAAATTCACTTATGTAGTTTCCCCTTTCTGCTTGTATTGCAGCTGTCTTGTTGAGATGGTAAAAGGACAGGGAGGACATTATTTGCGCTAAGAGATTTAAATTGTAGTAGCCTCTGTTGTATAATTTCTGCTTAGTATTAACAGTTTTAGAAATAATTCTATAAATTTGAGATGATTATACCAAAAATGACTTTCAATAATAGGAATGTCATCCCTACTTTGGGAATTATTCTCTCCAAGCCAGTTATAAGTCTTTAGTTTAATTTTACACCACAGTAAAAATTTTAGTTATTTCAGACACACCTGAAGGTAGAAAGGAGTATGTCTATCTCTTTGATTTGCAGTGAGGGTTTTTAAAAAAGTAAACAGAAACACCAATAAACTGCATTCTGTGCCAGGAGCTATGGAAAACAGTGTCTCTCTTATCTGCTGCCCAGAACACAGTGGTTCTGTTTCTAGGCTCCCGCAGAGCTTGGCCACACCTGCCGTAAATAACAATCCTATAGCTGTTACAGGTGGAGGAGCTTTTCCATGATGTGTTCTATAAGGTGCAGGAGCACCTATGCTGAGTCCATATCCATTAGTCTTGACTGCAGCATTAGTTGGCAGTAGCAGACCGGGGATATAAACAATACAAAGACAATGTTTTTCTCTTCTAAACTGATGGTTGGGAGCCCTGGCTGGTGTGGCTCAGTGGATTGAGTGCTGGCCTGTGAACTGAAAGGTCGCTGGTTACAGTCCCAGTCAGGGCACATGCCTCGGTTCCAGGCCAGGTCCCCAGTTCGGGGTGTGTGAGAGACAACCAATTGATGTTTCTCTCTTTCTTTCCCTCTCCCTCCTCATCTCTCTCAACATAAATAAATAAAATCTTAAACAAAACAAAACTGATGGCTGGGAAAGCAAAGGACTTGCTTGTAGATAGTACACTTTCTCTTTGTATGAGAAATAGTATTTCTTTCTCCTGAAAGTGTCCCTGTTCTTTCCAAGGCATTAGGCAGCCTTTCAGTGTTTCTACACTCTAATTAGTCCCTCTCATGAACCACCTCTTCTTGCCCAACCAAACACCTCACTGTCAGTTGTATACTGTTTAAATAAAATCCTTGAATAGTATTGGATATTTTTGCTCCTGATCTTTAAATATTATACACTAATTTTTGTTGGCTTTTTGCTTTAGCAAGTTTTAAAAGAATTTGTTTCAGCATGTTATTCTGGTTCTTTTCAATTAGAGTTTTAGTTTCTAATTCTTTACCCATTGTTTTGATCCATACCAGAAATGTAAAATATCTGCTTTTTAAAGTAACAGTAAGACATATCTTCAGAATATCTGTTTTTGCCATATATAATAAGCACCCACATTTTTGGCCCAAACTTTCAGGGGGGAAAAAAATCTTTCATTTTAATTTTTTAATTCAGTTATTTACTTATTTATATTTAGAAACAAAACTGATTATCATATTCCAGGGTATTATTTTGCATACAGATATTGTTATTGCTTTCTAGAGTTACACTTTTAACACATAAGCATAAATAAAAGAATTAAAAACATTTATATAGATACAGAATTAGTACTACTCATGTATAAGGCATACCTTTATTTTTTCCTCAAAAATTTGGGCAAACAAGTGCTCATTATACACAGCAAAATACGGTAAATCATCAGTAAAATCAAAATATACAACACAAAATCTTACTATTTAAAGGGGAGTTTTGCTTGTACTTATCTATTTTATAGTAGTTGGTACATGAAATATTTTTGCTTAATTTTTTCTATAAGAAAAGTAGACTCAAGAGGGATAGTTTTGCCTACTATGATTTATTCCTGTGCAGAATCTTAAAAGGTTGATTAGATGAAGCAGTCATTACAATGGGTTGGCCAAAAAGTCCATTTAGTTTCTTCTGTAAAATAAAAGATACATTTTTCATTTTCACCAATAACTTTATTGATTTGGATATTTTGAGTATGTTGGCTCTCTTCTGCTATTGGCTTCTAGTGGGTAGAGAGTCTAAGGGTGCTGCTACACATCTTCCAATGCATAAGACAGCCCCACAGCAAAGAATTATTTGGCCAAAATGTCAGTACCAGGAAATTTCGTAAACCACTTCTGACATCTTTGGTCAGTCACAGCACCTTCTCCATACACTGCAGAAATCTTTTTTTGTGCTTCAGTTGCGTTTTTACATTTCTTGAAATAATAAAGCATAATATGCTGAAAATGTCTGTTTTCTTCCATCTTCAATATTAAAATGGATGCACAAAAATTAACTAGTTTTGATCAGTTTTTAAAAAATGCATGCTAATATGACAGCTGTGACAACAGAATCTAACAAAATTGTTTTGAATGAAGTTAAAGACAACTAAGCACTACTAGAACCATTGTACGGAAAATACTAAATGAACTTTTTAGCCAACACAATATATTTCAAAGGTTTGAATTAATAAGTTGCTGTGTTTCATCAGGTGGTTTATGAAATACCAGCATGTAGACCCAGAAGAAGCTGTAAGGATTCACACTGATGTTCGAACAAAGAAATCTGTGGCCATTCACTGGGGAACTTTTGCCTTAGCAAATGAGGTGAGTTTGATTGTGATAAAAGTAACTGGTTCTGTTTTGAACCTATGATGGATTCAGACATCACTATACCCAGCAGTGTGTTCAGAGATCAAACTGGAATCAGAACTTGTTTGATTCATAGTCATCCCATGATGTGGTAATCTTGAATTAGTAAAACAATATTTATAGTGTGAAAAAAAACCCTCATTGCATGCTATTGTTCTTTGGGCTTATATCTATAGTTAATGATGCATGTGTTTCTCTAACCTAGGGGTGTCAAGCTCATTTTCACCAGGGGTCACATCAGCCTTGTGGTTGCCTTCAAAGGGCTGAAATAATTTTAGGACTGTATAAATGTAACTACTCCTTAGCTGTTAAGGAGTTGAAATTACAACTCCTTACATGGCCCTTAGAAGGCAACCATGAGGCTGATGTGGCCCCTGGTGAAAATGAGTTTGACACCCCTGCTCTAACAAAAAATGTGTGTGATCTTGGGAAACAGAAAAATGAACCATCGTGTCTTCTCTCTCAGGGAGCCTTTTGTTCTAGCAGAACCTGTAAGACATGTACATAATATCTCCAAAACAGGTATCTAAAGGGGTAAGTGGTCTCAGAGTCAAGGTGTTACTGATTGGAAGGATCAGGGACACTTCCTGAAGAGCTGACATTTGAACTTGGCTGTGAGAAGGCATTTCAAGAGGAGGAAAAGGCGGAGTGTAGGACTGGAGGCAACAAGCATGGGGAATAGTTGAGGAATTCTGTTCTGCCAGAGTGTGGGTGTCATATGGAGCGCAATGGAGGAAGTAAGACTGGACAGCTTGGGACTTTTTAGAAATGTTACTCATCCAATAAACATTGATTCAATGTCTGCTATGTGCCAGGCATTGGGATAAATGGTACTTTTATTCCTAGACTAATATAGAAGGTGATTTCTTTCTTTTTTTCTTAAGGTAGCAGAACCCTAGAACTCAGTTATTAGACAGTTCTGAGATCAAGGAGAAGGAAAGAAGAAAGCCTTCTCTTCTTTCCTGAATTCAGGCCTGTCTTTTTTTTTTTTTTTTTTTTTTGGGGGGCTCCCTAGATAAATTTTTTTTTTTTATTTTTTTTATTTTTTTTTATTTTTTAAATATATTTTATTGGTTATGCTATTACAGTTGTCCTATTATCCCCCTTCATTCCCCTCCACCCTGAATACCCTCTCCCACCCACATCACCCCGCTTTACTTCAGTCCATGTGTCATAAGTTCTTTGCTTCTACATTTCCCATACTATTCTTGCCCTCCCCTGTCTATTTTCTA
>CM052549.1:41038027-41057512 GCA_028533065.1 Trachops cirrhosus | reverse complement strand
GGTTGTCCGACTTCCATAAACTTCAATTTTCTGTCAGTTCTGGTTGTTATTTTGTTTCTATATCTTTGTTGTCCCTATCTTGGTTGTGCGAGGAGGCACAGTGCGTCTGCCTATGCCTCCATCTTGGCCGGAAGTCCTCTGAATTCCGGGCCTGTCTTAAGCAAAATCTAGAAATGGATGATTGGCTTTTACTTTGTTTCATGTGGCATCTTCCACATCCCAGGGCAGGAACCCCATTTTCATGCTGTTCTAAGCACTCTTTCTGTTCTTTCTGGCTGGCCCTTTCCCTAGGTTACAGCTTGTTCCAAAATTACCTAATAACACTGTGTGCCCACTCCGTACTCCCTCCAGGCAAAATTGCCATATCATCATACAGCAACCCTGAGCCACACTGTTGGGAGCTGGAATGGAATGAATGAACACAGGGGTGGGGAGGATGAATGAGAATATGTGCCTTTCTGTTTGGAGAAGGGGGAAGTTTGATACTCATTTCTATTGGTATACCACTATATTTGGTGGCATTTCCTATTCTACCAAATACGTGTGTTCCATATATAGCTATAGGTATATATGTATGTTCCACATGTGATATGTACCATGACTTAGATGAAGTATTTTATTAAACCTGTGCAAAAGAGAGGAATCTAGGATGATGCCTAGATTTTCACTTTCAGTGACTGGGAGACAGTTGTGCTCTTTACTGCGATGGGGAAGATGAGAGAATAGAAAACCCCAGTCTTCAAGAGTTATTGTGTTATTCAGCCTTCAAGAATTATTTCTGTTAAAAACTTAACTTCTATCTTTTTTCTTAATGAAATGTGATAAAAACTCATTTAGTATTAGCAATTTGGAATTTGTTCACATTTTGACATGAGTCATATAAACCTTACAATCACAAGTTTGTTCGATTATAAAGTAGATGCAATTTTCAGGGAGGATGTTTTGCCTGATTTGTAAGCACTTTAAAACGATTTGCATGTAAGTAATTATGCTAGTTGTGTACAGATTAAGAACATCCTTACCTCAGCAACAGTTTGAAATTATACATATAGCAGCATCTAATTTATTTAGGAAATGATGAGTGAATTTCCTAGATGATGTATTAAAATAACTCAGTTTTGGGGGAAATGAATTTTAGGCATTACAAAACACATTAACTTTTCAAATGACCAGGGTCTTTATTTTGACTCTTCCATTGCAGTAAGTCATAAAACATATCCCTTTAAAGGACAATAAGTGTCCTTTCTCTTATTGTCTTGAGGCTGGGAGCTTCTGCTTCCATTACTTAACTCTTATTTATCTCTAATCTGCTATCCTGCTTTATACATAGTTGTTTGTTCCTAGGGCTATGGGGTATTTTTATCTCCCTTGCTTGTACTAGGAGATACAAAATTCCGTCACTCACAAGGCTTTTTTGCCTTCTCCTATGCCTATTTTCTAGATGGTTAAAACAGCCAAGAATTGACCTATGAAGAAACGCTCATATTTTAGCATCAAAAACCACACTACAGCTTATAACCAAAATTATAGCTTATCAAACAAATTATTAGTGTAGGGTGATTATGTAAGTGTATTGTTGGCTAAGACTTGTAGAGCATGGGAGAAAATAATTTCATAAAACAAATTGCTTTTTAGTGGGAAAGAATTTCATTATTTTGAAATCTCAAAGTAAAATTCTGCAAAGGGCAGTTTCTTAATCTAGGCTGTGATTTAGTTATAGTTTATTGGTGATATATTACCAATCTCTTATATGCATAAAAAGACTAAAACTACTTAATACAGTAGTTTCCTGTTGGCAACTACTGTATTAAGTGATTATCTGTAGGAATTGTGGGTAACCAATGTATACTTAAAACCTAAGTTATTCAACACTCAGTGAAAAGGTATCCCTTACCCTCCTAATATAGTCATAAACCTAGAAGTTAAGGGGGTGGGGCAAAGAAGAAAACCTGTGCATTTAAGCCACAGAAAACTTTCCTGGTTTTTCTAGTACATCACTAGCTGTTGCTTCTTAGTTTCTGCTAGTTCTTTATTTACACTCCCTCTAAACAGTGAGTACCTTAGGACTCAGTCCATGGACCTCCTCTCTAGTTGGTTACTCCCTTGGGATTTTATCTGTCTTACGGCTTTAAATACCATCTATCAATTGTACCTGTAGCTCAGGTTTTCCCCCTACTATAATCCACATTTATATTTCAACTGCCTTAACATTGATACCAAAACCCAAGTCCAAAACCAAACTTCCTGATTTTCCCTCCAATTTGTTTCTCTACATCTCAGTAAATGACAAATCCCTTCTTCCAAAACCTTGACTTGCCTTTCTCTCATATCCTCCATCCAGTTTTTCCCCACATGCAGTCAGCTCAACCTTCAGATTATAATCAGACTTTGACCACTTCTCACCACCATCATTGCTACCATGCCACCCTACAGTTTGTTCTCGACACTGTAGAGGACAGTGAGTGACCTTTATACCTTGAGTCAGGTCATGACACTTCTCTGCCAGAACTGCCTAGTGGCTTCCCATAATGCTCAAGAATCAAAGCCACAGATCTCATACTTGCCTACAAAGCCTATTGATGATGTTAATTCTTCTAATCCATGAACACAGTATATTCTTCCATTATTTGTATTGTCCTCAGTTTCTATCATCAATGTCCTATAGTTTTCCAAATACAGATCTTCCTTTACCTCCTTGGTTAAATTTATTCCTAGGTACCTCATTTCTTCTTTTTACAATAGTACATGGAATTGTTTTCTTAGTTTCTCTTTCTGAAAGTTCATTATTGGTGTATAGAAATGCCGTTGATTCCTGAGTATTGACTTTGTACCCTGCTACTTTGCCAAATTCATTTATCAGGGCTACTAGCTTTTTGGTGGAGCCTATAGGCTTTCTAGTACAATATTGTGTCATCTGCAAATAATGAGAGTTTTACTTCCTCCTTTCCAGTTTGGATGTCTTTTATTTCTTCTTCTTGTCTCACCACTGTGGCTAGGTCTTTCAAGTACTATGATTGGTACTACATTGAGTAAGAGTGGTGAAAGTGGACATCCTTGTCTTATTCTAATCTTTGAGGAAATGCTTTTAGTTTTGCCCACCGAGTATGAAGTTGGCTGTAGGTTTTTCGTATATGGCCTTTATTATGTTCAATTGCATTCCCTCTGCTCCCACTTTGCTGAGAGTTTTTATTATAAATAGTGCTGGATTTTAGCAAATGCTTTTTCTGCATCTATTGATATGATCATGTGGTTTTTATCTTTCATTTTGTTTATGTGATGCGTCACATTTGTTGATTTGTGAATGTTATACCAATCTTGCATCCCAGGGACAAATCCCTTAATCATGGTAAATGATCTTTTTAATATATTGCTGGATCTGGTTTGCTGGTATTTTTGTTGAGGATTTTAGCCTCAGTGTTTATCAGGGATATTGGCCTATAGTTTTCTTTCTTTGTTGTGTCTTTACCAGGTTTTGAAATTAGAAAAATACTGGCCTTGTAAAACAGCTTGGAAGCCTTCTCTTGGATTTTTGGGAATAGTTTGAGAAGGATAGGTGTTCTTCTTTGAGTGGTAAAATTCACCTGTGAAACTGTTTGGTTCATGACTTTTGTTTCCTGGGTGTTTTTTGATTATTGCTCCAATTTCATTAGTTGTTGTCGATCTAGTCAGATGTTCTGTTTCTTCCTGATTCAGTCTTGGGAGATTGTATTATTCTAGAAATTTATCCATTTTGCCCAGGTTGTCCAACTTCTTGGCATATAGTTGTTCATGGTATTTTTTCCGCAATTCTTTGTATTTCTTTGGTATCCGTTATTTCTCCTCTTTCATTTGATTTTATTTGGTTCCTCTCTTTTTTTCTTGAAGAGTCTGGTTAAAGGTTCATTAATTTTGTTTATCTTCTCAAAAAACCAGCTCCTGGATTCATTGAGCTTTTGAATTTTTTTTAAAGCTCTATGTCATTTATTTCTCCTCTGATCTTGATTATTTCCTCCCTTCTATTCCCTTTGGCCTTTGTTGTTTTTTTTTTTTAGTTCAAGTGTTGTAGGGTAAGATTGTTTATTTGATATCTTTCTATCTTCTCGAGGTAGGCCTGAGATGCTATAGATTCCCTCTCAGGACTGTTTTCAATGTGTCCCATAGGTCATGGGTTGTTGTATGTTCATTTTCATTTGTTTCTAGGTACTTTTTGATTTCTTGATCTCGATGATCTATTCATTTTTTAATAACATGCTATTTAGTCTCCATGTATTTGAATGATTTTGAATATTTTTACTGAGGTTGATTTCTAGTTTCATGCCATTAAGTTGTGAGAAAATGCTTGATATGATTTCAATTTTCTTGAATTTAAGACTTCTTTTGTGTCCAACCATGTGGTCTATCTTTGAGAATGATCGATATGTACTTGAAAAGAATGTGCATTCTGATGCTTTGGGATAAAATGTTCTGTAAATATCAATTAAATCCATTTGATATAGTGTGTCATTTAAGGTCACCATTTCCTTTTTGATTTTTTGTCTGGAAGAGCTGTCCAGTGGTGACAATGGGGTGTTAAAATCCCCTACAATGACTATATTGCTGTCAATCTCTTCCTTTAAGTCCACCAAGATTTTCTTTATCTTGGGCATCTATAAGGGTTATATCCTCTTTTGTACTATGTAGTGACATTGTCTTTCTATGGCCTGTGTTTTGAAGTCTATTTCGTCAGATTGCTTCCAAATTGCTGATTCGATCCTGTTTCCTCTAGCCTGCTTTTCATTCCTCGTATTCTTCATTTCTGATACTGCATTCTTCATTTCCAACAGGTTCTTATTTGAGGTTTCTATGTCCTTTTTCATGTTGATGTAGTTCTTACAAAGTTCCTTGAACATCCTTATAACCATTACTTTGAACTCTATGTCTGATAAATTGCTTGCCTTGGTTTCAATTAGCTCTTTTTCTGGGGATTCCTCCTTTTCTTTCATTTGAGGTTGTTTGTCTCCCCATTTTAACCGACTTTTTGTTCCTACGAATTAGCTAGATTTGGGTTGACTTCCTGTCTTTGTGGTGTGGCAGTATGTGGTAGGAGTCCTGTGGGACGCAGTGGTGCAGTCTCCTTGATCTTCTGAGCTGGATATTCTAGGAATGCACTTGTGTAGTTTATGTGGGCTCTCCTGTTGTATTTGGGTCTTTACTGTTGTTGGCCCATACATTGGTGGGTTCTCTGTGGCTGGCTGAGAGACTCAACCCCTACCACATCTTGAATGTTGTTTTACCTGTGCTGACAGAACAAAGCAATACAACACAGAAAACAAAACTCACACAAGCCAAACAAAAAAAAACCCATCCAACAACAGCAAAATCAACAATAAAAGAGTAAAGAATAAAGTAGAAAGAGAAACAGAATATAAGAAAAATAAGAATACGATTAAGACCAAAGAAAAGAAAAATAATTAAGAGGATGGAGGGAAGAGAAACACTAAGAGTAAGGAATAGAAAAAAGGTGGCTGTGTCTCCAGTGGGCTTTGTCTTTCTCCAGTGGGCACAAAGATTATAGCCTTTCACTGCTGGATGCTGTGTGGGTGGGTGATCCCAGCACTGGCCCTCTATGCTTGGGAGCCCAGTCAGAGGACCAAGCTTCACGACTCTCTGGGGGAAGCTGCATAGCTGTGTGGCAGCCTTGGCCCGCTGCTTGTGAAAGTGGTGTCAGCCCCTTTTGCGTCCCTGCCCTTAATGCTGGTCTTAAGGTGGTTTCTGCCCATCTTGGTTAAGTATCTCCTTTTCAGGTAGTCATCAGTTTGGGTGGATATTCTCCTCTTATTTTTATTTTCAGCTTGATTCTGTGAGGTGGTGCGAGATAAATTCTATTCCACTGCCATCTGCTGCTCCTCAAAGAGAACTACTTAGACTGTTGTATTTCCACCTCCCACACTTACCTACATTTTGTCCCCAGAATTCATCTACCATTCAGATACTATTTTGTTATTTATTAATTTATTTGTCTCTACTAGACTGTAAGCTCCAGGAAGATTAGGGTCTCTGTTTTGTTCCCTGGCCTGGCTAGTCTATGGTGCTCAAAAGGTGCTAGTTGCATTAAGGGTGAAGGCACACTTACCCCTGGTCATTAGATAAGACACTAATCTAACTTTTTAAATTTTTATTCCTGCTTTCTACTTCCACATTATGCAGCTTTTAAAATGGAAACTGGAAAAACCCGTTTGAAGTAAAGGAAAAAAATAGCAGTTATACAATGTAAAGATTTAGGCCAAGAGGGAAATAACTGGTGAGATAACTTCTTTTTATATCTTTTAAATCAGTAGTTAGAATAACACATTTTTAAGTGGTTTCAGTTTATTTGAAAAAAATAGTTGATAGGTTAAAACATCCTGCAACAGTGTGCTGTCTTCTTCTTTAAACTTTGAAAAGGTGAGGAGACATAGGGGACTAGGGATATTTACCTGTCTTATCCCTGTCCCTCTTTCACTCTGTAGACTATAGTATCAATATGTGGCCAGGGGTTTGAGGATACAACCCTTCTCCAGCCAAAAATATTTCTCTAGCATTTGCTTATGCACACAACACACTTATAACGTAAGTTTCAATATTAAAAAATATTAGTCGTGTTTAATTCTCTGCTACTATCTTAGGCATTGGTTCCATTTAGATTGAAATTTCATGTAGTGAAGCAGTTACCAGATTTCATGCAATCTAATGATGTTCGGTCTAAGATTGGCACCAGATTTGACATATATGGTGTTTGGATAGATTGGTAAGTATGGTGTTTCTATTGACTTAATAGTTAATGACTCCATTGTATTAGCAAATGTGATCAACTCATTTGCTAATGTTTCAGTGAAAAGGGCATTATTTTAAGTAAGCATTTGTTATTTTAGTTTGACTTATTTGAAATATCCCTGAAACACATGTATGGTTAATCTTTGTCCATTTTTTTCTCTTTCTCTGCCCTTTGCCAGCATTACTTAGAGCCTCCAGTGAAACTGAATGAGGCTCTAGAAAGATGTGGACTTACGACAGAAGATTTTTTTGTCTTGAAGCATGGAGAATCAAGATACCTAAATAGTGATGATGAAAACTTAAAATAAATAGAGCACAGGGGCTTGTAATGACATACATTTATATAAGTATGAAAAGACTAAGATATTCATGATTATGATTTTTTACACTTGGAAACTTCTGCAAGTTTCTGTTTTGTTTTGTGTAATAACTTTACTACTACAATTGCCAGTTCATATGAACAAAGAGTTCAGTTATGGGTCATTTAAATAACGAATGGGCTAATACTGATTTTAAATTTTGTCTCAGTGTGTAAGCAATAAATGGGATTTTTTTTTAACTAAAGCATTATACTTTAGTGGTAGAATTTTCTGAGGTTATGAAAAACTAATTTTAAACACCTACTTCAGTTCTATTCTTAAAAGTCTTCTACAAGGTTAGTCAAGCCTGTCTACAGACCTAAAAATTTTCCAGAGTACTGCTCACATAAACATATTTCTTACATCCACATTAGAGTAATGAAAAATTAATTCCCACATGCTTATGGCACTTGCTCTTCTAAGATTAGTTTCCATGACAAATATTAAATGCTATTTATTTTTTAAGCATAAAAACATAGAGGAGGTTGGGCTAAGTTATATGAAAGTTTCTATTTTTAATCTAAATGTCAGACTGCTAAGCACAATATGGCCGCAAGGAAATAATATCTTACAAAGATAAAGACAGACCTTAAATGTTAATGTACCATGCAGTTTGAATTAAATTTTATTCTTTCCATACACTCAGTTTTTTCTGATTTCTTAGCTCTAACTCCAAATATATCAAAAAAACTTATATTTTATGTTTTGCATGCTTCAGATATATTTTTATATTAAATAACCCCCTAAGCACAATTCCACTTTTATCAAGCCAGTATGGAATACTAATGATGAGAGCAAGTGAGCACACCAGAGTGAGCTGAGCTTTAGTCCTGTAAGGGCTCTGTAGTCAGTTACTCTGAACCATCCTAAGTGAAGACAGCTCATGAGATACATTTGTATACATACATTTGTATACATTCTTTCTAGTCCATCATCTCAGTGAAATGAACTTTTTTCGTAACAAATAATCAAAATAGGATTTTTATACCAAATGCTACCCAGCAAGTGCTACAGCATATATATATATATATATGCATGATACATGCTAGCCACTTAATTCCACCATGGATTTTTCTGTGTACCCCGACACAAGTCACCTATGATCACTGTGCCTCAGTTTCCTCATGTGCAACAAGAGAATTTTGACCTACCTCCAAAAAAAATGTGAATAAGTAACAAAGTGACTTAAAGAAAAAAACCACTTTGAAAAATATAAACGATAAAATGACTTTTTAAGATATCACTACCTAGTACAGATAAGTAGATCTGGAAGCTGAAAATAGGCTAATTTTCTTGATAATGTATTATTCCTGTTGTGGATGTAAGCATATGTATCAGGGCACTAAAAACTGAGGACTAACAACTTTATCTCACTCATTTTGTAAAATTTGGAGAGCCAAAACAAATTAAATAATCTTAATCAAAATTTAGCATTTTCATCTACCAAGGTGCAAATCAGTCAAGGGGAAATGCGTATGCAGTGTTTGTATATATAATGTATGTGATTTGGGGTCACTAAAGCACACAAAGTCTCCCCATAAGATAAAATAGACCTTCAGGCAAACTCTGAACAAGCATATACTTTTTTAATTCAGAGTAGCCAGCAGATGCGAATCAGGGTGTTCGTTTTATGGCGGATTTGCTTTGGGGCATGTTGCCCTAATACTAGCTAATGTTCTTGTGATCACCTTCCTTGCTCTTGAACACTGAACTGAAAATTCATCTCTTACCTCTGTTCTATAAGCAAGCCAAATACATCTTTTTTATTTCTTCTAAACAATGGTGAATGGCCTTACCATTCATTGTTTTTGTATTCACACACACCATCTGATTGATGGTCTCTAAGCACTTTATGTTCTGGTTCCACTTAACTGGGCCTGTCTCATTTTTCTATGCCACCTCGCAAGCTTTCATTTTTAATTACTATTTGTGTTCTTTCTACTTTGATGTTTTATCACTGCGAAGTACACTGAGCTTTGTCTCTCCTTGTAGAATCTCACTGTTGAGTGATTCTTCCCATTTTATTTTTCACTTATCTATATTCTGAAGGGTTTATGTGCAAAATGAAAAAAATGGAAAAATAAGACAAATCCATTCTCTTCTCTACATTCAGTCTTATGTACTTCATAATACCTTTTAATCTCTTATCCTCCAAGTCAATTTCATTTTCCTCTTTGATTATCTGGCATCATACCAACATGTGAGATTTAATAGAAGTTTCCCTTTCTCCTTTGGAAACTGAGGAACATTGATATTCCTCATTGCCCAAGAAGATAGAACCACCAAATATGAGAAATTCCACCTAATAAAAGCCAAGATGTGCTATGACCTACAGAGATAAAGACTTGTTGTGCATTTTCATCATGCAATTCTATCCGTGTAGTTAAAAATGACCCCCCCTTTTTCTCTAGCATTTTGACATTTCAGCTTCAATTCTCTGATCTCCAGGATATATGATTATTTATTCAAACTAGTAATACAGAAAAAGAAGAGACAATTTTAGAACCCAGTGCTGCTAACGAATGGAAACCAAAGCCTGGTTTTTAACGTGTGCATTCTTACTACATATTTTCATTAAATAAGGAGGCAGATTTAAAAAATTATTATAAGGAAATGTATCTTTCAGGGAATTAATAGTTATGTTTGTGCAACTGACAAAAGTATTAGTCTTAGCCATCATAAGTATATCACTGCTGTAGCCAATTAGGAATTCACATGTTTTCATCTCAATACTGAATCCTTTTTCTATTGTAAAAATGTTTTTTTCCAAGTTTGATTTCTGTATCAGGATAATCGTTGAAAATACACATTTTTCTGTTTGAGGACTTGTGACTTCCTATGGAAGTCCATCTATTTACAAAGAAAATTTACATTACTCTTAAAGCTTTGCCTTAAATACATGAGTAGGAAAGCTTCTGCTTGCATTTTGATTAATACTAGGCATGGTGGTGAGTATGAACTTGAATATTATTAAAATCTGGCTGAATTCAAATATATCAATAAATTGTTATTAGTAGCTTATGGAACAAAAATTCTATTAAATATAGTTGAGAAATTTTCATATATTGTAACTTCAGTCAAGTAAAATATGGATGAAAATAAAGTACTATCAAGAGAAGAAAACCTTGTGAGTTATTTTTTCCTTTTTATTTAAAAAATTATTACATAAGTTATGCCATAGTAAAAAACTCATACAGTAGAAGAAGATGTACATAGAAAAGTCGTTTCCTCACTCCAAAATCCCACTCTCAGGAGTTTGGGCATCATTCTAAGAATTGTGCTGTCCATATGTACATGCACTTTTCATTTAAAAAACACATCTATATTTCATGAGTGTCTTTCCACATCAGCACATTTAGACCTGCTTAGTTCTTTTAAGACTAGATAACTGATTTAACCGGTTGCCTATATTGGTGGACAGTTTGATTGTTCCCAGTATTTTATACACAGCATCTTTATGTACTGGCACAGTGAATGGGAGTGGGTGCTAGGAAACATTTCTCCTAAAAGTTTACAATTTTCATGGACTAGAATAGAGTCTAATGATTGGATTAGAATTTTGAAAGCAGTATGGTTAGGCTGGCAGTTGGACTCGAGCTTAGGATCTCATTGCTACTAAAAGAACAAGGTCATTTGTTCTGAAACAATCACATACATACATGTACTAATAATGCTGTCTCAGATGAGTAACTACAAATCACAGCAAGCACAGAAGAGTACCTTACACATAAAAAGGTCACGGTTACTTCATGTCAAGGTAATAACTGAAGTAGCTCAGCAAATAGCAAAATAAAAAGAAATGATTTAGAACAAGCTGTTACACTGTGTAAATGGTGAAATCTGATATTTTCTGTTTAAATTCAGTGGCTGAAAGAATCTCTTTGTAAAGAAGATGAGAAAGAAGTTTACATGCATTACTTCCAGACTGCATTACTCTGGAAAAATATGACCTAACAGTTAGAACTTGGGTATTATTGTTACCTTTTCCTTCACATCTGCATCAGGGTGATTAGCTAACGCTTGCATTTTCTGGGCACATTCTTCTCCATATAAATGGAAAAACAATGAACCTTTAGTGAAAGCAGGCTTAGCTAAATGGCCTTCCTTTTTGAGGCAGTTATTTATATTCTGAAATAGTGTAAGAACTCGAAGAAGAATCTCCTTTGCCACGTGGCCATCATAAAGGGAAAGGAATGATGAATCCACCTGAAATGGAAAACAATGAGTTTCATTTAAATAATACATGAAAACATTTTTCATGTATATTTTCACATTTTAAAACTGTTAAATATGTTTTAAAAATCTTGTCATAGAAAGTTATCCCTAAGATTGTGTAACATATATGTAAGATCTTTGTAACCCCACATTGTATACTAATGGGAAAAAGATTTCATGTTTTAGCTAAAAAATACTATTTTCTTGCAATGCTAGAACATAATCGTATGGAAAAACACCCACCTTCTTTTTTAAGACCCATCATACAGTCTGTGGGAATTCAATTCACCTAACATTTACTATACACATACCCTGCAGCGCACAGGAATAAGCAGATGAATACCACAGTCTCTTTTCCACAGGAGTGGAAGTCATTCTATCTCTGTGCCACCTTTGCTTCCTTCAGAACACTTGTCTTTTAATTACCTTGTTCATTGGTTACAGATTTTTGTGTAAGGTCCGTGAGGACAGGCACCAGGTCATGCTGTACTGAATGTAGTATCTTGGCACTTGGCCCAGCACCTGACACATACTAGGGCTCAATAAATACTAGTGTTCCAGTAAATAATAAGGTACATATGAACATAAACAAATCAAGTGTAAAAGATGTGATGATACAGTATACCCCAAATTGGGTAGAGACAGAAAAATTACTACATATTTTTGCTAGGGAGATCTTTTAAAAACTGATTTTTTAAAGTATAATATGCTCATTACAAAAAATTTAGGAAATTCATGTAGGTAAAAAGAATAAAAGAAAATAACATAATATTGCTCTCAGAGATAATTTCTATTAACATTTTAGAAGGGGTAAATCTACATATTTGTATATTTACAAAACAAATTTGTAAGCTATTTACTTGGGCACCAAGTAGTCCTTCTGTCATGGCTGGATTTTCAGATAAATTCAATAGCAGTTTCAAAAGTTGAACCTGAAATAAGAATAATATCGGTTTGTTTCAGGCCCAGCTGGCATGAATTTTCTTCTCCCTGTCCTCTCACCATGTCACATTTTAATATACTGCCTGTGCTTCAAGGTCTGGCTTAAATTCTCTTACTCCATGGAGGCTTCTCCATCCATCTTAGCATGAAAGGGCTCCTGGGCTTGCTCGCTCCCAACACATGGCACTGGTTTCAGAGCACTTAAGACACAGCAGTGTTATTTAAAGCTTATATTTCCAATTATATTGTTAGGGAGATCGGGAGAATACTGTGAATGTCTTCACTATCCACCCCACCCACATGCATACCTAAAACATGGTAGGCTTAACATGTGTTACAAAAATGAACTTTATTATGATTACTTGTAGGTGAAATATGATCTTTGGAACAGAAAAGGACTCTTTTGAAGCTCAGTTTATTTCTATTTAAAGTATGAAAATTTTAGAACAGTTTGGTTACTGAGACTAAATAACAATATGGTCTTTTTCTTCTTAGTAGATTACAATGAGTCTTTGACCTCACGTTCTTTATGAATGTTTTACAATAATTTTAAATAGGTAGTGATAGAAATAACCAGCAAACAAATGTTAACCTATAGCCAAGTAGCTAAAATATCAGCATACTTATCACTTACAACTGAAAACTTACTAATAAATTCAAATAGAATTCCTACTTTAAAGACAAAGGTCATGTAAAACTAGTTCCTACAAGATACTTGAAATTACAGTGAGGAGCAGGGAGGGGCTGCTGAAGCCAGGAAATGGTGACAACTGTGCTCTCTGCCAGCCCTGAGAAGGAACCTGGATGTGTACTTTATATAACTTCCTTTGATTACAAAGGCATTATGTGCTTACCAGGGAATATTAAAAAAACAAACAAACAGCAAAACACAAAGGAAAAGGAAATTCGTATTTCCATGACCAGAAATGACCACTATAAGTTCTGGTATTTTTTTCTCTGGTCTTTATGTACCTATCCTGTATAATCATTACTCCTTTGATCATGTTGTACATACTAATTTATTACTAGGGGAGAATATATATGGCTTTGCTTAATTTTATTTATCAACTATTAAAATTTCTTTCCTATGGAAAACTGCATGTAATATTGACATTAAACTTAGTTTTATTAAAAATGTTTAATTAATAAATGATCATAATAAATTTCAAACAGTGCAAAGGGAATGAGGTCAAAACAAAAGCCACCACCCTATTTGTCCATTGCACTCCCCAAATGGGAACCACAGGAAACAGTTTCTTGCATAGGCAGACATCATGTTTTTCCAACAGACATCCTTCATGAAACCACAGCCTCTTAACATAAGAGTAAACATGACTTCTGACCTTTCTTTAGTGCACTCCCTGGAGATCTGGTCTGGCCTGACTGGCTGCCAGCAACACCAAAAGTAAGTGTTGGGAATAAACACTTGTCTCCAATGTCAATGAAGTTTTGATGAAGAAAATAGGGACAAGAGTTCTAAAATAGGACAGTGCCAACGTATGAAATAAGCCTGGATGAAGTCAACACAATCTAATAGGCCCACAGGTGGTCAATGAGGGCAGGTTTATAACCAGGGAATAGCAACAGCAGTAGCTATATAGTGTCCGGAACTAAAATCCCATGTTGCCATGTTCTGTAGAAGAGAGTTAACCATGAAAACAAACCAACCAACCATAAGGTGAGAGTACAACTACAGATTAAACATAGGTATTTTGGGTTGAAACCATATGAAGCCTCTGTCTCTTATCACATGTGCCATCCTGTGGTGACTCTGGGACATTTCTTTTAAGCCATTAAGTTTTCTTTGCTCTCACAGTAGATGTAGCACACACAGTTAATTTACACTAATCTTCCACTATTTTATTTAGTTATGAATCAGTGTTGTACCTGAAAGGTTACTACAGTAGAGTGAGATCACTTATTAAAAATAAGATTTAAGCCCTGGTGAGGTAGCTCAGTTGGTTGGAGCTTCATCCCATGAACCAAAAGGTTGAAGGTTAGATTCCTAGTCAGGGCGCATACCTAGGGTGTGAGTTCCATCCCTGTCAGGGCATGTATAGGAGACAACTGATGGATGTTTCTCTCACACATTGATGTTTCTCAACTCAATTAAAAATTATATATTCTCAGATGAGGATTAAAAACATTTATAAAAAGTCATTTTGGTGGTTATTTACTATGAAAATACATAAAATGGATATATTTTCTCACTTACAAATGGATTACTATCAAAGAGTTCAGCCCTGGCTGGTGTGGCTCAGTGGACTGAGTGCTGGCCTGCAAACCAAAAGGTTGCAGGTTCAATCGCCAGTCAGGACACATGCCTGGGTTGTGGACACAACTGGGGGCGTGCAAGAATGTTTCTCTCCCTCTCTTCTCTTCTCTCTAAAAAAATGAATAAATATGATCTTTTTTAAAAAGTTCATTTGTAAGTTGGAACTTTAAATTCATTTTTTAAATGGAGAAACAATGTTATAATTGGTGGTTAGATTCCCAGAAAGACCAAAAAAAAAAGCAAAATTTCTATCCCAGAAATATTGTACTAGGCAATGTAATGGAAAAACAAAACAGAAATAGAACATACTATTGTAGTGTGAGTCACCTTTTAAAAAGTCATAAAATATATTAAAACATAGACCAAGTCTGGCATATCTCTACAGCCACAAGGCCAGACTCGCTTGGCTATGAACACAGTGTTCCTCTGAGGTTTTGGGTAAGGCAACTGCAGAGAGATGCAGAGGAGAAATTTTTCCTACAGCTGCAAGGCCATGGGGGAGAGGGAAGGGAGTTTCCATGGGCCCCCAGGGGCTGGGAGTTTCCTTTGTCCCCTGGAGAGAGATGGTGATAGATGCATACATTTTGGAAATTCCTATGGATGGTGCAATACTGTTAAAATATTACTAATATGATTATTACATGAATTTTAAATGCCTTTGGTTACACCCAAATAAGTCTGGTTACTGGAAATATGGAAAGCCCATATAAAAACACCCCAGAACAAATTTTAAAAGGACTCTAATGAAGCTCTACTGTAATCACGATTTGATAACCTCAGAAATAACTTCAGTGACATTGAGTATTTGGAGTCTGGCTTCACATTTGGTTTTTCTAAATACCTGTGCATTTTTTGGTCAACTGTGCCAGAAAACAGAGGCCAATATAGTAAAACACTAATGGATCAACCCAAATAAGCAGACACTTTGATTAGTTTACATTCTGGTTTTACACTATTTCTTGAAAAATGGCAATTGATAAGAATGCACACTAATATGAGGGGGTTACTCAAGTAACTTTCACAGGGTGTCTCCTGACATCCTGATTAATTCAGCTCAATCTATTGCCTCCTACATCTACATAACAGGTCAAAGTGAAGCAATGAGACATCCATTACTAGAACTTAAGAGTAGTTTTAGAAAGATTTTTCAACCAATAATGGCTGAATCAAAACAATATTTTGTTAAACCCAAGGTAAGCAAAACTTCAATCAACCAGCACTATCACTCAGACTCCATGGGGGTGTGAAGCCAACTACCTTCAGGAAAAGGTAAACTGATGTGCAGAAAGCCAAATAAATAACAATCAATTGATAAGTAAAACATATTATTTTCACAAGTTAATTTTGAAATTCAGTATTAGGGGATAAAACTAATTTACTTTCTTGGGCCTATGTAAGGATTTTTAATAAATTTTAACTAAACTTTCTTTTCTGAGGGAGTTGTAAATTCAATTCCAATCTTACAAACTTGATGCAACAGCCCTTCGTACTTCAAGTAATAACCAATTCCTTCGTACCTTGGTGCTTCCATTTCCTGCAAGCAACACTTGGAACAGGTCTGTGATGTAATGGCTAAGCAGGTGCTGGTGGTCATTGGTAACTGTCATGTTTGTTAGCAATCTCAGTCCCGCCAGCTGCACTGGGGAGTTCAGGGGACCAGAGAGGACATCCTCACAGACTTGACTGACGTATACCTGGAGGTGGGGGAAAAAAGTGAGCATCTTAGAATCTCCGAAGTTTTTCTATTGAACAGTAACTTTCCTGCACAGTAGAATAGAGTGACTGTTCAGGAAGAGACTGGCTCCTCAGAAAAGAAGACATTTCTTTGCTTTTGTTTTTTTTAAATTCACACCCAAGAATATTTTTATTGATTTTAGAGAGAGACGGAGAGAGAAACATCAATGAGAGAGAAACACTGATCTGTTACCTCCTGTACAAGCCCCATCCAGGGATTGAACCCGCAACCTATGTACATGCCCCTGCCTGGGAATTGAACCTGCAATCTTTCAGTGTGTGTGAAGATGCTCAACCAACTGAGCCACCCAACCAGGGCAGGAAGACATTTCTTTCCAAATCTCAGAGTTTGGAGACTTATTTTTTTTAAAGCTGCCTTTGTTAATGCTAGGAACTAAGCTGAGCATTTTACAAATATACCTCACTTAATTAGTAAACAACTCTAATGAGGTAGGTATTATTATGAACATTTTACAGAAAAGGACTTTAAAGTCTTCCAGGTGCTTGCATCCCTTACCCAGTAAAAGTGGGACAGTGTGGGAGCAATGTCCAATTCCAGAGGCCAGGTTCTCAACACCAGTGGCCTCGCATTTGTTAGGGGCCTCTCAACTCAGTCTACCTTTCTGTGTCATCTGCTCTGAGCACACCAGAATTAATGAGGAACATGTGTGAAGTCACTTTGTACCATGGTAAGTACCTTAACAGTAGAATATTGGGAGGTACATCAAGTTAGAAAAAACAGGAGAGACAAGTAAAATAGAATTTTGCTGTAGAACTAGTCCTATCAAAAATAAGCAGAAGCAAAACTATATTTGGTCCAAGGTACATACATACCTAGGATACATGTATGAACTACTCCATATTATTGTTAACCACCACTGGCAAAAAGTAATGCAATACTGGCAGTACTCCTGTATTTTACACGATAGAACTCAGTGTGATGTAGTTTTTTGAACTTTATTTTCCGTCTGACCATGACTGTTCCACCTTGGAAAAAATTGTCTCCCAGATAACTGGCACTCACTCAACTAAGTCTGAACTCTACCTGAAGTTCCAACTGGTAGGAAAATTCCCAATATAAATTGCTAAGGAATTACAAATTGTCCCATAAACCAGTATGAACTTTTAAAAAACATCCAGATGTATATATGTTATGATAGAACTAAAGCAATAGTACTAAAGCAAACATAAAGTTTTTAATCTGGTTTTGAGATCTAAATGATGTTTACAAGTCAATTAGCTCTTAGGTCACAATTTCATTACACATCATCTTTAGGGGGAAAAAAGGCATTTCCTTACTTCTTTAAAAAAATTTTTTTTAAATTTATTTTCTGAGAGAGGGAAAGGGAGGGAGAAAGAGAGGGAGAAAAACATGATTGGTTGCCTCTCATACACTCCCAACCAGGAACTTGGACCGAAATCCAGGCATGTGCCCTGACTGGGAATTGAACCAGGAAACCTTTTGGTTCCCAGGCCAGCACTCAATCCATTGAGCCACACCAGCCAGGGCTTCTTAATTCTTTATAAATCCTATTTTTGGTAAGATGATGATGTCTTTCAAAGCATTTCCAAAAATGTGTTGGCCATTTATATCCCTATTATCTCTGAATCTTTCACCATTTCAATTTAGCAACAAAATTACCAAATGGGCCGGATCAGTTATTACTGGACACGTGCCCAACTTACCTTGGTCTTTTCTCTTATAATTCCCCTCACCCCCCAATACTATCTGTAGAAAGCTTAGACCTTAAGAGCCAGGTTGTATTCCATCTTTTACAGAAACTCTTGGATGAGCTCTCCCCTTCCTATGTACTCAACAATGCTTTTCCTTCTATTTTTCCTTAAAGTACTTCATCATGTTCTGTCTTGAACAATCATTCATGAGCTTGCCTTATCCCTCCTTCTTGTTTTTCCTACATTTTAATTTATTTTTTAAAACTATTTTATTGATTATGCTGTTACAGTTGCCCCAATTTTCCCTTTTTGTCCCCTACTCCCACACCACCCCCCACTCCCCTCAGGCAATCCCCCCACCTTTGTTCATGTCTGTGGGTCACGCATAAGAAGTTTGTCCAGAAGGTATCCAGCCATGTAATATGAAAAATAGAGACATTTATTGAATAAGATACAAGATACAAGAAACACTGTACATAGGACAATGACGCCTCAGACCCCTTCAAAGTAGGCACCTTGGGACCTCACACAATTCTCTCAATCACCATCAGTTGCCCTGTTGTATTTTCCTGAGTCTCACTGATGGTATGAAATCTCTTCCCTTTCAAAGGTGAACTTAGTTTTGGGAAAAGCCAGAAGTCACAGGGTGCCAAATATGGGCTGTAGGGGGACTGAGACACCTGGGTGATTTGATGTTTTGACAAGAAACTCTGCACGAGACGTGACGAATGAGTGGGTGTGCTGTCATGATGAAGCTGCCAATCACCAGTAGCCCATAGCTGTGGCCTTCTGAATCATCCAAATTGTTTCTGTGGAAGAATATTCAAGCTTAATGCAAAATGTGATGCCGATTCATTGCTCTACTTAGTCATGTTGAATGCAATGGCCACACAGTACACATGCTCAGTCAACGCTGTCTACCATCCTGACTAGTACAGTGAAGTCATCACTGTTCACACATGTGTATTCCAGTCCACACTCCTTGGCTGCCAGGTTATACTGCTGTTACACAAACAGTTCTTGTTATACTAAGAATAGCTAAGACTTTTTCCAGACAGAACTCATGTAAGTACTTTGGCTATTCCATTTCCTATATTGTACTTTATGGCTATTCTGTGACTACCAATTAGTACTTCTTAATCCCCTCACCTCTTCACCCATTCCCCCAAATCCCACAGCCCATCTGGTAATCATCAAAACCCTGTCTATATCCATGAGTCTGTCTCTGTTGTTTTTGTTTGCTAATTTAGTTTTTTAGATTAAATTGTTGACAGGTATGTATTTACTGCCATTTTATTTATCATAGTTTTGATCTTCTTTTTCTTAAATAAGTCCCTGTACCATTTCATATAATGGTTTGGTGCTGATGAGCTCCTTTAGTTTTTCTTCTCTAGGAAGCTCTTAATCTGCCCTTTGATTCTTTTTTTTAAATATATTTTATTGATTATACTATTACAGTTGTCCTATTATCCCCCCTTCATTCCCCTCCACCCTGAACACCCTCTCCCACCCACA
>CM052549.1:41016196-41037527 GCA_028533065.1 Trachops cirrhosus | reverse complement strand
AAGGTAAAAATGAAGGAGAGAATCCTAGAAGCAGCAAGAGATAAGGGGATAGTAACCTCAAAGGAGTTACTCCTACAAAGGAGTAACTCTTTAGAAATCAGACTGTCAGCTGATTTCTCAAAAGAAACTTTACAGGCAAGAAGGAGCTGGAAAGAAGTATTCCAAGTCATGAAAGACAAGGACCTACATCCAAGATTGTTCTATCCAGCAAAGCTTTCAATTAGAATGGAAGGGCAGATCAAGTGCTTCCCAGATAAGGTCAAGTTCAAGGAGTTCATCATCACCAAGCCCTTATTGTATGAAATGTTAAAGGGACTTATCTAAGAAAAAGAAGATAAACAACATGTGTAGTAAAATGACAGCAAATGCACAATTATTAACAACCACACCTGAAACTAAAACAAGAAGAAACTAAGTAAATAACTGGAACAGTAACGGAACCACAGAAATGCAGAACACATGGAGGGTTAGCAACAGGGGAGTGGGAGGAAGAGAAAGGGGTAAAAGGTACAGAGAATAAGTAGCATAGATGGTAGGTAGAAAATAGACAGGGGGAGGGCAAGAATAGTAGAGGAAATGTAGAAGCTAAAGAACTTATGACACATGCATATGAACTAAAGGGGGGAATGTGGGTGGGAGAGGGTGTTCAGGGTAGAGGGGAATGAAGGGGGGATAACAGGACAACTGTAATAGCATAATCAATAAAATATATTTAAAATAAACAAACAAACAAACAAATAAATAAATAAATAAAATAAAAGGAACTGCCAGGGAATCCAGTAGTTTATTAACGTACTCAAATACCGCTGGTTTTTACTACCAGAAGTTATGGGGTCTTATCTTCCTGGCACTGGAATCCTCGGCTGGAACCTCTTCTCCTGAGATATTCTTACCAGATTTTTATCCACCACAAGTGGGTGTGGGGACCCGCCCATTGCATGTCTCCTCTTACCCTTCTAGATTGATGTGGGTTCTTTAGTTTCATAGTTGTCAGACTGCCATTCAACTCAATTTCTGATAGTTGAGTGATTCTAACTGTCTTAAAGGTGTTAATCATGTTCATTTCTAAACTCTGTACCACAAATCAGGAGCTCAATAAGTATTGAATTAACATAATTTCCTAGTTTGTTGTATCTTTCTCCTTATGTTACCTGCTTCTGGCCTGGTTCCTCTTCCACACTTGGCTTCACCTCTTATTGGCTGGTTAATAGCCCTCCCTCCTCTGACTTTTTCTCCCCATTAAAAAATGGGCAGAGGACTTGAATTGATATTCTTCCAAAGAGGAAATACAAATAAATGGTCAACTGGTTTATGAAAAGATGCTCAACATCACTACTTATCAGGAAAATACAAATCAAAACTGCAATGAGATAGCACCTCATACCTGTTAGAATGGCTATTATCAAAAAGGCAAGAGCTAACAACTATTGGTGAGGATGTGGAGAAAAACGAACCCTGTGCACTGTTGGTGGGAATGTAAACCAGGGCAGCCACAATAGAAAAGAGTATGGAGATGCTTAAAAAAAATTAAAAATAGAACTGCCATATGATACAGCAATTCCACTTCTGGGTATTTATTTCAAGGAAATCAAATCATAATCTCAAGGAGATAGCTGTTACTGCTATCTCCTTACCTCACTGCAGCATTATTCATAATAGCTAAGACATGGAAACAACCTAAATGTCCACTGACAGATGCATAAAGAAGATGTGATATACATAATGGAATATTATCCAGCCATTACAGAGAAGGAAATCCTGCCATTTGCAACAAAGTAGATGGACATTAGGTACATTATACTAAGTGATATAAGCCACACAGAGAAAGACAAATTCCAAAGGATCTCATGTATATACAGCATCTATAAAGCCTAATTCATAGAAACAGAGCAGCATGGAGGTTGCCAGGAGCTGGGGGTTGGGGGAAATGAGAAGATGTTGGTCAAAGGGTACACGCTTTTAGTTGTAAGATGACTAGATCCTGGGGATCTAATGTACAGCAGGGTGACTATAGTTTATATACTATTTTGTATACTTGAAAGTTGCTAAAAGAGATTTTAAAAGTTCTAACCATAGGGGGAAAATAAAGGTAATTACGTGAGATGATGGAGGTGTTAGCTAGTGGTGGTAATTATTTTGAAATACGTACCCATACCCAATCACCACTCTGTATACCTTGCACTCACACAATGTTTTATGATAATTATATCTCAATAAAGCTGGGGAAAACAGGGTAATTCTTGGCCATAAAGTTATAAAGGAGAGTCTATTAAAATTTCATTACTGATCTTTTTGTTCTCTTTCATTTATAGTAAACCTTATACATTTGTGATTTCAGATAACTTACCTTTATCTTGATTTGATTTTCAACATTTACACTCAGGTTACTCAGTGCATTTAAAGCCTTCTCTTTAATACTGTAGTTGGGATCATTGATTTTGCTTCCAACAATTGGAATACCACCCAATTCACGAATAATGACCTAAGATGGAAAACAACAGGACCATAAGTTCAATATGCATTCCTTACTCTTTGCATCCACAGACACAAATAAAATTAATGACTCTTTGGAAATATCTTTTCCATATACCATCTATAATTCCTATTTTAAAAATTTTACCATCAATAATATTACAGGTAAAAAAATCAACTGAAAATAAATTAAAATATGTAATTACTTAAACTACAGCATGGTGATACACAGAGATTTGCATAGCTACTGTAATGATCTCAAAGCAATTTATTAAAAAAGTTATTTTGCTTTGAAATAAATTATTTGACTTCTCTATACAGGCAAACTTATAAAAGTATTAGGATTTAGAACAGCGGTCTTCAACCTTTTGGGCACCAGGGACTGGTTTTTCCATGGCCGGTGAGGGGGGCGGCAGACAGACAGGAAGTGGAGCTCAGGTGAGCTTCCCTCTGCAGCCTGGTTCCTTCCTAGCAGGCCACAGACGGTACTGGTCTGCTGCCTGGGGGTTGGGGACCCCTGATTTAGAGTACTGAAGCAGTGTTTTGCTAAAATGTAATCTTTGGAATACTAATCCCCCAAGATGTTATGGATATTCCATTTAAAAAAAGGGGGAGGTTTTATGGTTAAGTGTGAGAAACTTTGGGTATGACGAGAGTGAACAGTTTCCTTATTGTGATGCATTAATGTTCATATGCATTGGAAAGCTCCCTGAGGGGAGTACTGAATACAGTACAGATGAATCCTGAGCAACAGGGGTTTAAAATGCACGGGTACACTTATACAAAGATTTTTTCAATAAATACTGTTAATGCATATTCTCTTCTTTATTTTTCTCTTAATGACATTTTCTTTTCTCTAGCTTACCTTATTCTAAGAATACAGTATATGATACATATATCACAAAATATGTGTTAACTGACTATTTATGTTATTGGTAATAAGGCTTCTGGTCAATGGTAGGTTATAAGTAGTTAACTTTTGGGGGTGTCAAAAGTTATTTGCAGATTTTCAACTGCGTGGAGGTTGGCGTTCCTAACCCTGCACTGTTCAGGACTCAACTCTATCTCTATGAACTGTACACACAAAGAGGGCTGTTCCTCAACAGGGAGGGCGTGGGAGAAACAACTGGTAACATCTTGCAGAACTGGAGTTTGAAAAAAGGTTTCCAAGTTTTCGAAGGAAAAGTAACTTGGGAATTTCTCACAATCAGTTGCAACACTATGTGCCTTTGGCCCTTACACTGAAAGACAAAATTACTTCAATTGTTTCAGGAAAAAGAGGCTGAAAATGATTACTGTCATTTTTATCAACAGCCCAATATCCTTACTCTACTGTTAATGAGACATAGCACTGAGCAAGAAAAAAACTTTCCCTCTGCAATTGCAGGTTCAGGTTCTTCCCAAAGACTTGTGATTACTAGAAAACAGGCTTTTTTTTTCCCTTTTCTTTTCTTCATACTGTACTGCTAAAGCAGATCAAGGCACTATAATTAATGATAAGGGGCACTAACTCTCATTACCCAAGAAACTGCTTATTCACCAGTGGCTATTGACTCACTCTGAGTACAATTTGTTTCAAAAGGATGTAAAACTACAGCATCAGAAATACCTCAATAGAGGCATGCTAATAGATTATTCTGTTGTTTTTTTTGTTTGCTTGGCACCCCTCTTTCCATTGGGGCAGAGATGGCACCTCCAATATAGTCCCTGGTGAGACTGTTCGTCAGCTGTGTTCACATGCATCCCTGCTGTCTGGCCGTAGGAAGCTCATGTGAGCCAGGCCTTGCTGATCATGGTCCATGGTGCTTTGACCCAGCAATTGACCCAAAGAGTGGGCACTTGATCTTAGCATGGCAACTCCACTTTCTGGATTATGAGCTATAGGAATGAAGGCTTCAGAGGCCAGTTGCTTTGCTTCCATCCCTATAAAGAAAGCTTCTTTGTGGCCAGAGAGACAAAGACCAATACACAAAAGGAAGCAGGGGTAAAGCAAAGATAGAAGATAAAGAGAGCTCTGACAACATTTTCCATAGCCTTGAACTGTGTTCACTTGTGTCTGAAAGCAGTACTATTCTTGGATGTCCAAGTTAACTGAGCTCAGTATTTCCCCTTTCTGGTTCAGAATAATTTAAGCTGATTTCTGTCACTTGCAACTGAAAGAATGTGAGCAATACACAAATATTCTTTATATTTCATTATAAATCACTAGAGCTTTACAGTAAATCTTGCCATACTAGAGAAAACTGGACTGAAATAAAGTATAAATTCAAATTAATTTTGCATTCATGACCATGTTAACAAAGGGCATTAGCTGAAAATAATAACAAAAAATTTTCTATTCTTTCTCTATTGGATGGGGTGGGGGCAGAGACAAAAGCATTCAAATTAAGCTCTTTCTTTAGTCTTGGTGTCAAGTCTCTACTTGTAGAAGCTGTTTTCATTGGTTAGTGGTTGTCACAGAGATCAGGGACCACCTGTACTAGAACCATCCACGTTAAGAGTTATTACACTGTAAAGCATGTTCTTAAATGTTCTGCTGAGTTTCGAATAATTAAAAAGGCCATGCAACGCTAAACTTATTATGAATGTGATACCTGTGACCAACTTCATAGGGATCTAGAAACTCATTAAGCTGTGCTTTTCAGAAGAAAACAAACCTTATGCCATAGGTATACGTAGCCACATTCTATAGATGAGGAAATTGAGGCTCTGGGAGGTTATTGCTCAGGGTCATAATCACTGCTGGTGTATAAGAATGAGAGGAGCCTGATGTTGACACTAGGGTACTTACCTGGTTAGTTGAAAAGGCTGCATTGTTACCCAGAGTGACCAAAGCTCTTTCAATAATTACAGGATCCTCAGTTGACTCAAGAAGATAAAGGAGTTTCTGAAGTTGTTCAGCAGTTAGGACATCATCATATGAACCATTGGTTAAGTCTTCTGCATAAGAAGAAAATTATTTAAAGTTCACCTAAAAGCAGCATGAGATATAAAAAATTTTAAAAAGAGCATTGATTGCCCTGATGCCAGGCAATGGTGTTAAGCATTTTATGTGCTTTATCTCATTTAATCCTCAAGGAACGCTGGGAAGAAGATACTACTGCAATTCTCAATTTACAGGTGGGAAACTGAGGCTTACAGACATTAATGAAATTAGTCACTTGGTATTTCGGTAAGACACTACATGCAAGTAATACACACCCCTAATGCCAGCTGCATTCTCTGTTTCTTCTAAAAATCAGGTACACACACCCAATGAAACCCTCGCCTATGGGAGTGGGATTTGCATTTAAGCAGACCTTTTCTGATCACAATTTTCAGAGTACCTCTGGCAGGAGAAAAGGTTAGGGGAGTAACCCAATCATGTCTGTGGTGCAGCATTTTTGTTTGCTTTATATGAACAAGGAATTGGTGACTGCGATGCTAGGTAACAGTCCTGTCCTGCTAGGGGAGCTACAAGAGAAAAATTGTCATTCTGAGTGAATGCTAGAATAGTCAAATGCCAGATCTGCTTAGTGACTTTTTAGAATCTGTAGCTCTAACGTATAAAAAAATTCTCTTTGCAGGAATCATCACAAAAAAAATGAAAACCATTTTTTATAACACTATGATTACAGGTTAGACAGCACATGTGTCCATAACACACTACTGGGAGTGGGGAAGGGGAGAAGGTTATACAAACCAGGTACTACATGATGTCACATCTGTGCTTTTCTTTTAAAAAATATGTACCAAATTATTATAGATTGTTATCTTTGAGTGCTGGGAATAAAAATGACTTTATTTTCTACCCTGTGCTAGTGAGTACTTTCTGACTTTTTAAAGAATAATAGACAGGTTTTAGTGCTATAAACAACATGTATTACTGCTGTAATTAAAATAATTAAGTCTATTGCTTAAAGGAGAATCACAACAACTATGAGGGGAAGGAACAAATACAGATTATGGGAACCAATAAGTGATATGATGTCCTGAAGACACCAAATAAGAAAGAAATCAACTGTTAGGAAAATGTGAAAGCTAAGCCAGCAGATTCTCACTCCTAGGTCTTATTATCAGGATCTCTGGGCCCTGCTTTTACTCCTGAATCTACTCGTTTATGCCTTATAAAACAGGGTTTAACCCAAAGAATACTTGAAAAGATGAGTGAAAGAATGACAAAAACACAGATCTCTAGAACTGAAAAAAAATTTAGGATCCATCCAAACCTGTAATTTTAACACAAAGAAACTGAAAGCCAAGATCATTTAAGGATTTGCCTAAAGTCACACAGGAGTTAGTAGCAGAGACTAGAGAAATGAAAATACAAAGCTGTAGCCAAGTCATTTAACCTCTTCTTGGGTCTCAGTTTTCTCATCTCTTAAAATAAAAGCTTTGATCTAAGACTATAACTGGTTTCAAAGGTTCCTATGTAACCTGGAAGTTGTGTGATTTTATACACATACATATGACAGAAATATAATAAATTTAACTCAGTCATACTTCCAAGACATTTCAAAATCCTATTTTTCCTTATACATTTCCACACAAAGCCATTTTTATTGGGTTGGCCAAAAATTCACTTAGTTGTTTCCATACGATGGCTCTAGTTGTGCTTAGTTGTCTTTCACTTCATTCAAAACAATTTTGTTAGATTCTATTGTGACAGCTGTCATATCAGCATGCACTTAAATAAAAACTTATCAAAACTGGCCCTGGCTGTTGTGGCTCAGTGGATTGTAAGCCAGCCTGTGAACCAATGGGTCCCTGGTTCGATTTCCAGTCAGGGTACATGCCTGGGTTTCCCGTAGGGGGCGGAAGAGAGGGAATCATACACTGATGTTTCTCTTCCTTTCTTCCTCCCTTCCCCTCTCTCTCTAAAAATAAATAAATAAAAGCTATTTAAAAAAACTTGTAAAAATTGGTGAATTTTTGTGCAACCATTTTAATATTGAAGATGGAAGAAAATATGCAACATTTTCAGCATATTATGCTTTATTACTTAAAGTAAAAACTCAAAAAAAGATTTGTGCAGTGTATGGAGAAGGTGCTGTGATTGATGGAACATGTCAAAAGTGGTTTGTGAAGTTTCTTGGTACTCTTGACATTCTGGCCAAAGAATTCTTTGCTGTGGTGCTGTCTTATGCATTAGAAGATGTTTAGTTGCACCCCTGGCCTCTATCCACTAGATACTAATAGCAAGAGATAGCCAACATACTCAAAATACCCAAATCAATAAAGTTATTGGTGAAAATGAAAAATGTATCTTTTATTTTATGGAAAAAACTAAACAGACTTTTTGGATAACCTAATAAAAAAGTTTTATAGACATACTAAACAATTATGTATAAATAGTTAAATAAAATTATGTATAAATGGTTAAATAGATTTTTATAGGAAAAAGTGTTAAATTACAGAATTTCACTTGAGGGGAAGAAGTACAATGTGGTAGCTTAAAGTAAGCCAAGGCTAAGGCACTAGATTGTCTAGTTTTAACTCCAGCTAAGCTACTTACCAGCTGTGACTTAACTTCTCTATACCTCAGTTTCTTCACTTGTTAAATGGGAGTTAATAGTACCTGCTCCAAAGCATTTTTGTGCCTTAAATACCGTGAAGGCCTGAAATATCTTAGTTATTATTTTATGAATAAGACACACAGCTGGTTAATAAAAAACTGGCTCTAGAATCAGATCTTTTCACTCCTGGTCCATTACTGCTCCCCCAGCTCCACACGCCACCACCATCCCTCTTAATCTATTAAAATGATGAGCCCCATTTAATTTTGTAAATAATCCTATATTCTCTGCTTGAATTTTTAATAAAAACCATGCATTACTTTTTCAGGAAAGAAATAAACCTAAAACTCTAAACCCTTTAGAGCAAGAGTGTCAAACTCATTTTTACTGGGGGCCATATAAGCCTCAAAGTTGCCTTTGAAGGGCCGAAATAATTTTAGGACTGTGTAAATGTAACTACTCCCTAACTGTTAAGGAGTTGAAATTACATTTGGCCCTTTGAAGGCAACTGAGAGGCTGATGTGGCTCCCAGTAGAAATGAGTTTGGCACCCCTGCTTTAGAGGATAGTGATCACCAAACACCTAGCTTTTCCACTGGTGAATTTTGAAGCGCTGGTTTCAAACTACCAGTGTTGCCACTGGTAACAACACAGGTGAGGCAAACACATGTGCTAGTTCTCCACTTAACTTCATGCCAGTAAGACAGTGAAAAAATTTTGGATTCAGTGGTTCATCATTTCCTTGGATAAACTGAGGAGAAATTACAGTTCTCAAAGGAAATGAAAAGTGACTACCAAATAACATTACAGCAAGATAAATTTTAAGATAATTATCATGATACAAACTCATTCCATTCAGGAACACAATATGCTTTCCTGTTTGTGTAGCCTTATGTCCTTCATTTAAAATTACCTTCATATAGGCTTCTTGCTAGATGTATTCTTAGTTTTTAGAGTTTTTATTGCCATCATAAATGAAATCTTGTCAATTAAAATTTTAAATTGGTAATTGTTTATATACAAGAAGCTACTGACTTCAGTATATTTATTTTGTATTCAAGTTCCTTTATTAAACTCACTGCTTCTAAAAGTTACTCAGTTGATTCTTTTGGATTTTTCCAAATAAATCATTATGTCACTTACTAACTATAATTGTCTCCTTTCTAGTATTTATGCATTTTTTCTTGTCTCATCAAGGTATGACTCCAGGACAGTGCTGAACAGTAGTTGCGAGAACAGGGCCCTCCTCTTGTTCTTGAATTTAGTAAAGATGCTACTAGTGTTTCACTATTAAATATAAGGTTTGATTTGGCTTCTGACGAATGCTCTTCATCAATTTAAGAACATTTCCTTCTATTTATTCCTAACTTGCTGCGTTTTTTATCAGAAACGATAATTTTCAAATGTATTATTATTTTTTTGCAGTGAAGTTTATTTTTTAATTAATTTTTATTATGAGGTCATCATGTATTTTTGCTTTTACTCTATATTAATGCAATAAATTACAATAAATTTATTTACAGTAAATTACATTAATATATTTCTCAATATAAATATTCCTTACATATCCATTTGGCTTGGTATATTATGACTTTAATCCCTTGATGAATTTTATTTGGTAATGTATATTTAACATTTTTACATTTTTATTCATAACCAAGACAGATTTAGTCTTTTTATGCAATCCTTGTCAGATTTTGATATTAGGTTGTTGAATGAAGTGCAACTGTTTCCATTGTTTTCAATCCCCTCAAACAGTCTTAACGTGATAAGAATTATAAATTTCTTAAATTTTAAGACAAAGAAAAGACCACCTGGTTCTGATTCAAGATGGTGTTATAAAACATACTGAGCTTACCTCCTCCCACAAACTAAATCTACAGCACACAGGGCACAATGCCCTCTGAAAGAAACCCAGAAACTGAGTGATTCCTACACACCAGGTGAATGAGAAAAAACTACATCAAAACAGGCAGAGACAAAACCTGGCCATAAAACCCACCCTTGCCACAACTGGGAGGAAATTCATCCTTCTAGGTTTTCCCTGAGGAGTGAAGGGATTGGATGCCACATCCTGTGCCTCAGTTTTAAGACTCCCACCTGAGAGATGGGCCCCCAAAACATTCAGCTTTGAAAGCCAATGGGGCTTGCACCCACAAGACCCACAGGCTATGGCGAATTAAGAGATAGTTATTTAAGGTACTGTGCAGACTGCTGCTGCTAACCTAGGCCCCAGCCCAGGCAGTAGACGAAAATCAGTTTTCCCCCCAGAAAGAGGCTTATTTGCTTATCTTAAAAGCTATGACTAAGGAGCAGGCTTCAACTGTAACATACAAATGAACTGAACATTAGCAGAAGGAATAAAATAAAGAGCAGAGCAGAAATAAATGGAAACTGAGAGAGGAACTCTTCCAAACTCATTTTATGAGGCCAGCAGTACCCTGATGTCAAAACCACACAAGGATGCCATAAGAGAAGAAATCCACAGGCCAATATTTCTGATGATCAGATGCAAAAATCTCAACAAAATACACCCACACTGAATTCAACAATACATTAAAAAGTTTATACAACATGATCAACTGAAACTTATTCTGGGTATGCAAGGATGGTTCAACATCTGTAAATTAGTCAATGTGATATCCCACTTCACAAAATAAAGGGTAAACACCATATGATCAATAGATGGAGAAACAAGTATAGAGGAATGTAAACATAATAAATGTAGAGGGAATGTCAACATAATAAAGAGCACCTATGACAAGCCCATAGCTAACATCACACTAAACAGTGAAAAGCTGTAAGGTTTTTCTCTAAGATCAGCAACAACACAAGGATGTCTACTTTTGCAACTTTTATTTAACACAGTATTGGAAGTCCTAGCCAAAGCAATTAGGAAAGGAAAATAAAAGGCATCCAAATTGGAAAAGAAGTAAAACTGTTAACTATTTGCAGATAAATATATAGAAAACCTTAAAGGCTGCAGACATACACTCACACATACATGATCAATTAATTTACAACAAATGAGCCAGAAATGTACAATGGGGAAGGACTGTGTTGGGAAAATTGGACAGCTACACGCAAAAAATAAAACTGGACTACCTTACACTATGCACAAAAATCAACTCAAAATAGACTAAAGACTTGAAAGTAAGACCTGAAGCCATAAAATTCCTAGAAGAAAACATGGGCAGTAAGCTTCTTAACATAGTTCTTGGCATGATTTTTTGAATTTGACATCAAAAAACAAAAACAACAAAAGTGAAAATAAGCAAGTGGTACTACATCAAAGTGCAAAGCTTCAGCACAGCAAAGGAAACCATCAACAAAATGAAAGGCAACCTATGGAATGGGAGAATATTTGCAAATCATGTATCTGATAAGGGGTTAATATCCAAAGTATATAAAGAACTCATGCAACTCAACAGCCAAAAAACCAAACCAATCTGATTAAGAAATGGGCAGAAGATCTGAATAGATATTTTTTCAAAGACACAAACGTGGCCAACGAGTCCACCAGGGAAATGCACATCGAAGCCACAATGTGGCCCTGACCGGTGTGGCTCAGTTGGTTGGAGCATCCTCCTGTGGACCAAAAGGCTGCGGGTTCAATTTCCGGTGAGGGCACATACCTACACTGTAAGTTTGATCCCCCAGTTGGGGCATGAATGAGAAGGCAGCTGACTGACGTTTCTATCCCACATCAGTGTTTCTCTCCCTTCCTCTCTCTCTTTCTAAAAAGCAAAAGGGAAATATGTCCTCAGGTGAGGATTAAAAAAACCCACAATGAGCTGTCACATCACACTTGTTAGAATGTCTATCATCAAAGAGACAACAAAAAGACAAGAAGTAACGAGTGTTTGTGAGGATGTAGGAAAAAGGGAACCATTGTGCACTGTTGGTGGGAATGTAAATTGGTGCAGCAACTATGGAAAACTGTATGGAGGATCCTCAAAAAATTAAAAATCAAACTACCATATAATCCAGTGATTCTACTCCTGGGTGTTGTCTAAAGAAAACAAAATCACTACTTTGGAAAGATATCTGCGCCCCCATGTTCATTATTTACCACATATGGAGATCACCTGAGTGCCCATTGATGGATGGTTAAAGAAAAAGTGGTGTGTGTGTGTGTGTGTGTGTGTGTATATTATTCAGTCATAAAAAGAAATCCTGCCATAAGTGACAACATGGATTGATCTTTAGTACATTATGCTAAGTGAAATAAGCTAGACAAAGGAGGCCAAATTTTTTCTCATTTACATGTAAAATCTAAAAACAAATAAACTCGGATACAGAGCACAGACTGGTGGTTGCCAGAGGTAGTGTGGTGGGAGGGTGTGGTGGTGGCTCCATTCACAAACTGGGTGAAGGCATAATCTTCCCATTACAAGAGAAATACGTCCTGGGGACGTCATGTACAGGTTGGTGACTATAGTTAACATATTATATACTTGAAAACTGCTACAAGTAAGTCTTAAAAGTTCTCATCCCAAGAAAAAAATTTACAACTATGTGTGGCGATCATTTTGCAAGATATACACATAAGTATATGACATCATTATGTTGTACACCTAAAACTAAAGAATGTTATATGTTAATTGTACCTCAATTTTAAAAAGATCATCCTCTAAAATCTAAACATGATACTTAAACAAAATGGGTATTTCCCAGTCTTCAAATATAAAGGTGTGGCTTCTGAAAGAAGGGACCGTGAGCAACATTTTATAAGTTGCCTGACCTAAGGTAATGGTGATTTTGGAAACTAGTAAAATTAAGTTTAAAAGTAAGACTGTCATTCTTTATCAGTATAAGTGAGAAGGTATGTGAGTCAAGGCCACCAAACCAATTACTTATACCAAAACGTCTCTGACACAAATACTACAAATCAGGCTTTGTAAGTAAGGATAAATGTAGATCTGAAAAAAATGGATTTTTCTCTTGTGTAAAAAGAAAAAGAGACCTCCCATACACTCCCTTTTCTTAGGGCGTTTCCTTGAGCAAACTTGTAATTCCTTTATCTGTCCTTTGAACATAAATATACATCTTTTAAAAAGTTAAGTAAGCTTCTTGCCACTTCACAATCCAAGAAAGTCTTTTTTAGGGGCTTTACGATTATCTGTTTAAAACTTAAACATCAAGGGAGATCAGATGGAGCTGATCTCCTTGTCCCTGAGTTTAGGCTTGGTACTGGCTCCTTGTTGGCACCTGTTTGTCATAAAGATAATGAGAAATCTTATTTTCCCTCTGGATAAAGGCTAACACAAATAGCCACCCCAACTACCAGTGAACTTATATATAGGGATACATCTGCCTGTGTACATAAATGGGCAAGAATTCTTTGTCTTTGCAATCCTATTACCAGATTGCCTGTGATGGGTGTAACAATCTGGTTGAATGTTTATGCCATAATAAAGCTATTTATAATAATTCTTTTCTCCATTTGTAGAGGGGAGTTTCTTGGTTGGCAGATTTATTTCCCTAATAGCTTCCATTTTCTGAACTATCCCTCCAGAATATTCAGCAAATTATTAGAATCCTGAATGCATCTACCAACTTCTGGACAGAAACCTAACCCTGTACTTGTCTACCAGGAGGGCGTCCCCCATGCAGGTAACTGTTCCATTTTGAAATAGCTGTATCTATTATACATCTATCTCCAGCATCCCCTCTGCAATTTTGCATATACATGGACCACGGTGACTTTAAGGTACCTCCCCTCTCAGAGGCCATGCTGAGTCCAAGCGAACTGCCTCTGGCCTTCTTCCAGGGCAACTGCACGCAGAATTTCTACTGCCCCAGGCCCCCACAACACACCATCCAGTCGGGGGACTCCCTTTAGTAGCATAAAGGCCAGGAGCAAGCTTTAACGTGAGAGGCAACCAACATGCTTTTGAAAAACCTAATCCTCACCTGTGACGCCAGACTAGGCAGAAAGTTTGAGCAATTTTTCATCCCGGGATTTGGAACAAAGAAGTGAAGGAGGGGAAGAGGCTTGTACCCTACCGCCATCAAGTGGATGATTCGCCCTCAGCACCTGGGCCTCCCTCCTTCCTCCCGCTCAGGTTCTTTTCCACTCGGAGCACAGGAAAGGCAGGGACGCCTGCGGCATCTTCAACACCCGACCCTAGGATCGCTCCAGTGCCCGCCCACCTGCCCGGTGTCCCATGGCCTCACCTGCGGACCGCGAGGAACGCAGCTGAAGCCTCTGACCTCCTGCCCGCTGGCCCCGAGCCAGCCTGTAAATGCAATAGCAGGCACCGGCCCCGAGGACCAGGCCCGCCGCCACCCAGCCCGCGCGCCGGGCACCGCCCATGCTGCCGCTGCGGCCGGAGCTCAGAATAGGGCCCGGCGTGGGAAGAGCTGGAGTGGAACGACCAGAGAAAAAGGAAAATGGGAGTCTGAGCTCCGCCTCCCGGAAACGGCCCTGCGAAAACAGTAAAACCGCCCACTGCTGGCGCGACACATCCCGGCAGCTCCCCTAGAAGGGGAGAAGGGCTGGTAGAGAAGATCCAGATTCCGTGAAGAACTGCCACACTGAGTGACCCGAAGGAGACAAAAGGGACTCCCACCGCCCGAGGGAGAGCTTCCCAGGACTTCCTCCCGGGCCAGCGCCCCCAAACCCAGACCCCGGCCCGCCCCTCTCCCGGCTGCCCACTGCACTGGGGCCGGCTGTGACACGCCTCGCGGTTGCCGGGGCAACGCCGGGACGCCAGCCCAGCTCCTAGCTCTGCTAGTTAGGCGGGCTGGAAGAGCTGGCTGAGAGCGCCGGGTTGTGGGGCTTCTTGCCATGGCCTCGCTACGGAGGGCCAGCCCCAGGCTGAGAAATTACTTCAAGCAGAACTACATTCCTCAGGTTTGCGAGGTACTGCAGCCATTTGTCCGCGGAGTTAGAAGAGGGGGGAATCGAAGGGATTTCCCGGAGGAGGGGCTGAGGTTTGGCTGGGAGAGAGAGTGGAGGCTGGACGAGCGGAGTGGGAGAGAATGAAGTCTGGTAGGCGTTCTGGACTGAAGGTAGAGATCCAGGAGAACACAGAGGTAATGGTGGCTGAAAGAGAGGGGTGGGTGACATCTCCCAGGGAGAAAGAACACAGGGCCCCAGGACAGAAACCCCAAGTTCCCACTTTGCGGGTTCAGACTAGAGGAGTTTGAGGACAAGATCAGGCGTGAGAAAGAATTGCCCTAGAGACAGGGATATCAGGAGAATTTGGCTTTACGAAGACAGAGGAAAGTAGTGTCGCTTAAGATAAGGACCTGAAGGGATGTAGTGGATTCGGCCCCAGGCGAACCTTGGGTTTCAGTGGAGCGATGAAGGCAGAAGATAGATTGAGGTTAGCTAAACAGAGAGGGGACACAGACCCCTTGAGAGGGAAGGTAGCCCGCCCTTTGTGAAGGGAAGGAGCCACACCCAGGATTTCCTTAAACTGGGGGAAGGACTGTCCCCACCTCCCTACCCACATAAGGGGAGAGAAGGACAAGATAGGGGTGGGCAGACTTTGTAGGTTTGAGGGTAGCAAGCTAAGGAAGTTCTCTTCTGGTGACTTCTATTTTTTCTTCAAATATTTGGTGAGATATTTGCCAAGAATGTGTATGTTTGGGTGAGGATGGAAGGAGCAGAGGTTAAATTATGGGGAGAATGAGCCAGAAGTCTAGGGAAGGAAAGAGGAGAGGCAGGCAGCCAGTGTTGAGAGCCCAGCTGGGGTAGAAACTCTCTCCTATGCAGTTAGAAGGACAGGCCCCCTCCTTTTTGGATGGTAATTTAGAAGTATTTATTAAAATCTCAAATGCGTCTACCTTTTAACCAAACATTTCCACTTCTAGGGACCACTTTGGAGATATGCCTGCATATGTGATCAGAAGGATGTACAGAGATATTCATTATAACATTTTTACATAGTGAAAATAGTAATCTAAATGTGAATACAGGAACGGGATGTTATTATTTAGAATTAACAATATCTGTAGCTTTTGAGAAGAAAAGCTCTCCAAGACATATTAAATTTAAAAAAATACAAGTTGCCCAACAACGTGTCTGCTGCAATCTAGCTACCTATGTGATTTCCCATATGTATGTATAGGTGTATGTATGTATACATGTGTGCTTATGTGTATACCTGTATCTATATTTAAGACAATACATGTATAGAACATATGCCAAACTATTTACAGCAGATGTTTTGGGGGATGGTTTTAGAGGGAAACTCTAATTTTGTACTCTATATACAGATGTATTTTATTTTTTTTGTGAGCCATTTCATTTACGTTTTACCTTTATATAATTAAAGTGCTTCCCAGATAAGGTAAAGTTAAAGGAGTTCATCATTACCAAGGCCTTATTATATGAAATGTTAAAGGGACTTATCTAAGAAATAGATCAAAAACTGTGAACAGTGAAGTGACAACAAACTCACAACTATCAGCAACTGAACCTAAAAAACAAAAACTAAGCAAACAACTAGAACAGGAATAGAACCAGAGAAATGGTGATCACACGGAGGGTTTTCAGTAGGGAGGGGGAGGGGAAGAATGGAAGTTTCAGGGAATAAGAAGCATAATGGGTAGGCATAAAATAGACAGGAAGAGGTTAAGAATGGTATAGGAAACAGGGAATTCAAAGAACTTATATGTACAACCCATAACAACACTAACTAAGAGGGGGAAATGCTGGTGGGAGGAGGGGTGCAGGGCAGAGGGGAATGGGATAACTGTAATAACATAATCAATAAAATATACTTAGAAAAAGAAAATATGTATAGTGAATGGTACTCATCTTCCCAACTGTGTAATTTTTCTCAAGTAGCACTCAGTAAGCCACATGCAGGTACAGAAATGCAAGTTGACTTCATCCAGGATTGGCGTTTGCCAGGCATATAGAATGGAAGGACAATGGTGAGGGCACTACACTTTTGAGAGTGCCTGGAGTGGGCAAAGGACTCTAAGAACTGGGTGGGGAATGAAAATAAGACATGATACTTATATATGGGTAGAAAGTGGAGGTTGCTAAGGGGTGAGTGAAGAGGGATAGAGGTAGAAATTGAGTGAGGGAGCTGGAAAAGTAGGAGATAGGGGTCAAAAAATGGAATATTTGTATTTAAGATTCAGGATAGAGCCATTTTGAGTGATGACAGTCCAGGTTGGCCACGGAGCAGGTAGCAGAAGTGGACTTGAGTTGAGGGTCAGGGTACATCAGGGAAGTGATAGCCTCTCTTAGCCTTGCTCTCCACTTGCTATAACACTACAAAGCTGTAAGAGGCATCCTTGGATCTTGCTCTGAGTGTGAGCACTTCCTCACCAGCCTACTGTGTTGCTCTGCCCCCAGAGAAAGGAGGCCCACAGAAGTGCTCCCCATTGCTTAAGACGATATTCACTTGAGTCCTTCATTCATCTCTGCTGCCACATTGCCAGCCAATGCAAGAAAGCAGTCTTCTGGGGCCCCACATACTCTCCTTAACCTGGTTACCTGCTTCCCTCACACAACTACCAGGATGAATCCCTTTGTGCCTCATGTTTCTGTACATTGTCTATCTGACCCAAGTTGCCAGACCTCACACTCTTCTAAAACCCATCTGCAAATTTTGGAATACTTAATCTTTCATCACAGATTTCCATGTATGTTTAACCTCTTCTAAACTTTATATATCTGTCTTAAATAAAACCTGGTGGTTTACTTAGAATATTATTTACCTGCAAACCTCTTGAATAGCTGCTGATTAAAAAAAAAATCCTGCTTAATTCACTGGGCTTACTGAATCTGCTGATTAATTTTTCATCAGTTTTAGAAAATTCTTGGTCATTTTCAGCTGTTTCTTTCACTCAATTTCTTCTTCTTCTGGGACTCCAATGACAAATATGTTCAATTTTTTTCTTTTACATTGTCCTACATGTCTCCTTTGCTTTGTTCTTTCTCCTTTCTTTTTTCCTTCTTTGTCCAAGTTTGGATATATTTTTATTGATTGTCTTCGAGTGTGCTGAATCTGTTTTATGCTGTGTCCTGTCTACTGTTAAATACATCAAATGAGTTCTTAATTTCAGATGGTATGTTTTTCAGTTTTAGAATGTCCATTTGATTCTTTTTCATACTCTGTACATTCCAGCTGAAATCCTGCATGTTTTCATCCATTTTGTCTATCACTTTCTGTTTTCTGTAATGTGTGAATTCTTGTTCTATTAAAATTATTGTTAGTGTAACTCTGAATCAAATTCTTTATTAGAATTTAATTGTTAGAATAGAATAAATGTTCTTCATTTAAATTACTGGTGTGCTTTCTGTCTCCTCACTGGACCTTGACTGATACAGAAGGCTTAGCTGGAAGGGGAAACAAGGAAATCTCTGGGGAGGTGGAAAATGACTGTGGTGTGGATGTATCCATTGTCAAAATTATATAGCTAAGATTTCTGCATTTGAATTCATGTAAATTTTACCTAAAAAATATAATGAAGACCAGGTAGGAAACTGGATGGATATACAAATAATATAAGAATCACATATTGATGATAATTGTTGAAACTGGGTGATGGGTTCATTGTTTACTTAATATATGTTTGAGGTTTTTCCTAATAAAACGTTAAAATAAAACATAGTCATGTCTAGGTGTTTTTTCTCATCATGTATGTAGTAGCTAGGGATGGGTGGAATGGCAGGTGTGATTGGCTGTATAGTCATTGTCTATGTTTGCTTGCTTTATCGATTATCCATGGCTACATAATACAACTACAAATTTTAGTGGCTTAAAACAACAGGAATCATTTAGTTTGATCAGCAATCTGAAATTCTGGCAAGGTCTTTCAGGGAGAGCTTGTCTCTGCCCCATATGGTACCATCTGGGATAGATCAACATGGGGTTAAAGATCCACTTTTGAGATGGTTCACTGGCATGCTTGGCAAGTTGGTGCTGGGTGTTGGCCAGGAGTTCAGCTAGGACTGTGAACCAGTAGGTTTGGTTCTTCCCTATGGGCCTCTCCATGGGCTGCTTGAACTTCCTCACAGTATGGTGGCTCAGTTCTAAGAACAAGTGGCCCCAGAGAGAAGTAAGTGGAAGTTATATCACCATTTATAAGCTCAGAAGTCAACATAACCTTATTTCCAACTAGATGCAAGAGAAGGGCACATAGAACCTGCTTCTTTTTTTTAAGATTATTTATTTATTTAATTTTAGAGAGAGGGCAAGGGATGGAGAAAGGGTGAGAGAGAAACATGCATGTGCAAGAGAAGCATCAATTGGTTGTTTCTTGCATGCCCCCAACCAGGGGCCTGGTCTGCAACCCAGGCATGTGTACTAACCAGAAATCGAACCAGCGACCTTTTGCTTTGCCAGATGATGCTCAACCCACTGAGCCACAGCAGCAAGGGCTAGACCTCACTTCTTAATGGTAGATATAGCAAAGTCACATTGCAAAGGGAGCCTGTGGAATGGGAGACACTGTCATAAGTATTCTGAAAAATACAGTCTGACACACCTGGCTTGTTCCTACAAGGGGAACTGGAATCATTTTGTATCTTAGAGCATTATCTGAACAAATGTGAATTGCAACAGTATCACTCAGTGAGTAGGCCTGAACCCTTCTACAAATATCTCTGCTTTTCTTCTTTTCTATCTTCCTCAGGACCAGATGTATAATGGATATTATCAAGTTTGCCTATTAACACCTACTTTCCCCTTTTCTTAATATTTCTTATGTTTTAATTTTACAACCTACCTTTACCCCTGTTAGTCCATATGCTTCAGGGAAACTGACTGTATGTATCTCTGGGGTTGGACTCTGATTAGCTTATGACAACCAGTGCATTGAGTTTCCCAGGCCACAATGTTTGTGACTGTAGCAGGTGGTGGTGAGGGTTGTGGGAGAGGATGGGATGTGATCCAAGCCAATTTAGGTCAGGTTGCTTGCTGTAATGTTGGGATAGAGATTTACCAACTCTGGATATTCATGGGGAAGTATGTATCACTGGGAGCCATTGGTAATTATCTTGTATCCATAAGCAGAGATGGTTTTAGGATGAAGTGAATTCTGAGGAAGGCAGAGTGGGGAAATAGAAAGAAATCAGGTTTCTAGTGACATCAATATTGCCTAGATTTGATTCGTGGCTTACTAATTACTAATTTGTGACTTTGAGCAAGTTTCTAAATCTCTCTGCCTCAGCTTTCTTGTAGGATGAGAGACAGGTCTTTATTTTCTAGAGTGAAATGAATAATTATGAAAGGAAAAAATGGGAAAAGAAAATCACAAAATGTGTCTTCAGGCAAATCAGTTTTAGGAAAGAATACATAAGGTGAGAATCTGGAAATAGATTTCTTTACACTATTTACATTCACATATTCATTGGGAAGTCTTTGTGGGCTCCTAGAGGTTTGCACACCCTGCTTAAAGACTGCTGGATTGTAGTTTTAGTTCAGGTTAGTCAGGTAACTTATTTTTATGTCAAGATCAGGCACTTAACAAACACTAGTCTTTTTTCCAGGCCTGGGGTGGGGGATTGTGCAACAAGAATGGACAACTAAAGAGGGTACATTAGACCATTCCCTTAGCAAATGTTTGCTGGGCACATACCGTGTGCTAGTAGAAAACACCTCAGGGGCCACAACCACTTGCTGCTGTGACTCTGAAGCTGTCTCTAGTCCAAAGTTTTCTTCTGAGTTCTCTGTGCATTTATCCATTGGTATCCTACAACACATTAAAGAAATAAGAAGAAATAGGTGAAGTTAATTTTGATAATATATTTTGTTCAAACTAATTGTCCAGATATAATCATTTCAACATGGACTCAGTATAAAATCATAAGTCTTCAAAACTGGGTGTATTTTTTGTGCTTATAAGCACATCTCATTTAGTACTAGCCACACTTGAAGTGCTCAATAGTCACATGTTACTAGTAGTGGCCATATAGGAGCCCTCATGAATGGGTTTGGTGCCCCTTTACGGAAGACCACAAAGAGTTCCCTTGCCCTACCATCATGTGAGGGCACTGTGGGAAGATGGCCATCTATAAATCACAATACACATTTTGATTCTACACTATTATGGAAATCTATCCTAAGGAAACAGATGAAGATATGTGCCTTCATTATTAGTAGTGATAATTAATATGCACATCATGTTTTTATAAGGGGAAAAAGTTAGACACAACCTAACAGCCAACAATTTAGAAATTATTAGAGACTTCTGGCCAAGATGGAGGTGTAGGTAGATACACTTTCCCTCCTCGCACAACCAAAAGAAGGACAACAACAAATTTAAAAACAAAAAACAACCAGAACTACCAGAAAATTGAACTGTATGGAAATCCAACAACCAAGGAGTTAAAGAAGAAACATTCATCCAGACTGGTAGGAGGGGCAGAGACAGACAGCCACGGTGGAGAGG
>CM052549.1:40940470-41015696 GCA_028533065.1 Trachops cirrhosus | reverse complement strand
GGCACCTGGGTTGTTTCCAGCACTTAGCTATTGTAAATTGTGCTGCTATGAACATTGGGGTGCATAGGTTCTTTTGGATGGGGGTTTCAGGATTCTTAGGATATAGTCCCAACAGTGGAATTGTTAGTTCTATTTTTAATTATTTTGAGAATCCCCCACACTGCATTTCACAGTGGCTGCACCAATCTGCATTCCCACCAACAGTGTGTGAGGGTTCCCTTTTCTCTGCATCCTCACCAACACTTGTTATTTGTTGATTTATTGATGATGGCCATTCTGACAGGTATGAGGTGATATCTTATTGTGGCTTTAATTTGCATTTCTGCGATGATTAGTGATGCTGAACATCTTTTCATATGTCTATTAGCATCATCTCTATTTCCTCCTTGGAGTAGTGTTTATTCAGTTCCTCTGCCCATTTTTTTTTATCAGGTTGCTTGTTTGTTTTTGGTATTAAGTTGTATGAGTTTATTTTATATTATCAATATTATCCCCTTATCAAATGTGTCATTGGCAAATATTTTCCTTCGCTGTGCAAAAACTTTTAGTTTGATGTAGTACCGTTTATTGATTTTTTCTTTTGTTTGCTTTGCCAAAGGAGACATATCCAGAAAAAATATTACTAAGAATAATGTTAAAGAGTTTATTGCCTATGTTTTCTTCCAGGAGATTTATGGTTTTGAGTCTTACATTTAAGTTTTTAATCCATTTTGAGGTTATTCTTATATATGGCATAAGAAAGTGATCCAATTTCATTCTTTTGCATGTGTCTGTTCCTGTTTTCCCAATGCCATTGAGAGTGTCTTTACTCCATTGTATATTCTTGCCTCATTTGTCACAGGTTAATTGACCATATAGTTGGGTTTATTTTGGGGTTTTCTATTCTGTCCCATTGATCTACATATACTATAGTTTAATATCAGGTAGCATGACCCTCTGCTTCTTCTTTATCAAGACTGATTTGGTTCTTCAAGGTCTTTTGTGGTTCTATATAAATTTTAGGATTTTTTGTTCTGGTTCTGTGAAAAATGCCATGGGTATTTTGATAGGGACTCCATTGAATCTGTGGATTGCTTTTGGTAGTGTGGACATTTTAATAATGTTGATTCTTCTTATCCATGAGCATAGTAGAGCCTACTATTTATTTGCATTTTCTTTAATTTCTTTCTTCAATGTCCCGTAGTTTTTCACAGATAGGTCTTTTACCTCCTTGGTTAAATTTATCCCTAGGTATTTTATAATTTTTGATGTAATTGTAAATGAGGTTGTTTTCTTCCCTGAGAAAATAAATATATAAGGGAGACACCCATTTAACTTACTTCTTGACCCTTTTCCTCACTTTTGTTTTCCTGATCTCTCTACCCTCTTTTTAAATATACCATCCATAGTCTTCTTTGCTTCCTTTTCTATCCTCAAGAGATTTTGCCTCTATAATGTACAATATTTATATCAGGGAATATTGTATATTATTTCTTTAATATTTGCCAGATAGTGATGCACTTACTTTCAGACCATTATAAGTATCAGTTTTATGTCCATAAAAAGTAGCTTACAGAAAGCTGCATAATTAACCTAAAATATAAGGTAGTTTCTTAACATAATTTTTGTTGCCTCTTAACCAAGTCACTCAATGGTTTATTCATACTGAATCATTTTGGATTTCTAGGACTATATCTTATTCATGTTCCCTGATTTATAAGCATACAAAAATATTTATTAAGTGAATGAATATATCATTAAAATATTACTCTATGCTATACCAATTCAAGATTAAGAAAGAAGGCAGCTCTATAGTAAAAGCATCAATGTTTCCCCAGGCCATTTCTTTTGTTTATGAAAGTCAAATCTCTAAACAATTATTGATGAGTTGGCATAAAAGTTAAGCTTTCAATAACTGTAAACATGTTCTAGTGCTGGTTGAAACAGAAGAGAAAAGGACAAAAGTTTGGCAGATCTTTATGCTTCACAGATTTTTCCAGAACACATTATCTTTTTAGGATTCTTCATGTAGATGATTTAAGGAAGGCCAAAAAATATTTAAGTCCATTGTCTAAGAAGCTAACTGATTGGCTTGCAAACTTCAGTGTGCTCCAAAGTAGCTATTTTAAGCATAACATTTGGGTCTAGCAATTTTCTTAGTACTGCCTTCACCTACCAATGTAAAGAAACATGATTGATGGTGGGGCTTAGAGAAATAGGTTCTATTTGTTTTTTATAACACAAAGTCAGAAGCAAGACAATGCAAGGCTGCCCTTCCGTAATGTCAATAGAATTGGAATTCTTTTATCTTTTTCACTCCACAATCCTTAGCACCATTTGCTTATTGTCTCATGGTTGCAATGTAGCTACACCACTTTCAGCCTCATTTTCAGCTACCAGGACAGAGGCAGGAGAAGAATCACAGTGGTAGAAGGCAAAAAGCTTGTCTATCTTTATTAGGAAAGCAAATGTTTCCCCAAGACCTCACAGTCAAGACTCTCATGGAGATTCTGAGTTTCCGGTCAAGATGGAGACATAGATAGACACATCTTGCTTCATTGCACAACTGTAAGAAGGAACACAACTAACTTAAAAATAAAAACTACCTGGAACTGCCAGAAAAACACCCAGAACTATACAGAAGTCTGACAACCAAGTATTTAAAGAAGCTATATTCATCTACACGGGTAGGTGGGGAGTAGATGGGAAGTCAGGGTGGAGAAGACTCCATATAGCAGTGGCAAGCTGGGGGTTGAGAGGTGAGAAGCAGTGGTAGCTGGTGGAATGGGAAGCCCCACCTTCATGCGTGGTAGATAAAAATCTTGGGGACACCTTGGTGAGCGAGGGAGCCCAGCACCAGGCCAGACCACGCAGCCCAGGGTTCCTGTGCTGGGGAAAAATAAAACCTCATAACTTCTGGCTATAAACCCAGTGGGTGTGGGGACATCAGAAGAAACTGCTGGTACATACAAAAACCCACCCACCCTGGGAACCACAACTGGGACAACAGCTGGAGTGGGGGCAGTCACACATGGGAAGTTGGTGAAGTGACTAGAAATGGGGTGAGAGCCAGGCAAGCCCCTAGAAGTCAGCCAGCAGCAGCATTGTCCTCTCTTCGACCCCTCCCCCATACAGAGAGCCATGGTTGCCCCACCCTGATGAATACCCAAGGCTCTACCCCATACAATTTAACAGGTGTGCTAAAAAGGAGTCAAAGCAGCTCTTCCTAGAACACAGATGCAGGGAGACTGCCAAAATCAGGAGACAAAGAAATATTGCCCAAATGAAAGAGCAGAACAATACCCCAGAAAAAGAACTAAGCAAAGCTGAGATAGCCAACCTGTGAGATGCAGAGTTCAAAACATTGGTGGTCAGAATATTCAAAGATCTCATAGAATATGGCAAAAGCCTAAGGGAAGAAATGAAGGCTCTACTAAGGGAAATAAAGAAAAATCCATAGGAAACCAACAGTGAAGGAAAGGAAGCCAGGATCCAAATCAATGATTTGGAACATAAAAAAGAAATAAACATTGAACCAGAACAAAATGAAGGAACAAGAATTAAAAACAAAACAAAACAAGGTGAGCTTAAGAAAACTCTGGGACATTGCCAAAAGAGCCAACATCTGAATCATAGGAATGCCAGAAGGAGAAGAGGAAGAGTGAGAAATTGAAAACTTATTTGAAAAAAAAAATGAAAGAAAACTTCCCTAATTTGGTGAAGGAAATAGACATACAAGTCCAGGAAGCACAGAGAGTCCCAAACAAGCTGGGCCCAAAGAGGTCCACACCAAGACACATCATAAATAAAATACCAAAAGTTAAAGAAAAGAGAGAATTTTAAAAAGCAGCAAGAGAAAGGCAGAGAGTTACCTATGAAGGAGTTCCCACAAGGCTATCAGCTGATTTCTCACAAGAAATTTTGCAGGCTAGTAGAGACTTATAAGAACTATACAAAGTGATAAAAAGCAAGGACCTACAACCAAGATTACTCTACACAGCAAAGTTATTATTTAGAATTGAAAGACAGATAAAGTGCTTCCCAGACAAGGTAAAACTAAAGGAGTTCATCATCACCAAGCCCTTAGTATACAAAATGTTAAAGGGATTTAATTAAGAAAAAGAAGATCAAAGCTATGAACATTAAAATGCCAACAAACTCACAACTATCAGCAACTGTATCTAAAAAACAAAAACAAACTAAGCGAATAACTAGAACAGGAATAGAATCATAGATATGGACATCGTTTGGAGTGTTATCAGCTGGGAGGGGAAGGGAAGAGTGGGAGAAAAGATACAGGGATTTAGAAGCAGGACTGGGTAGATACAGAATAGACAGGAGGGTGTTAAGAACAGTATAGTCAATGGAGAAGCCAAATAACTTACATGCATAACCCATGGACATGAACTAAGGGGGGGATTACTGGAGGGAAGAGGGGAACTGGGTGGAGGGGGCCAAAAGGGGGGAAAGTGGGACAACTGTAATAGCATAATCAATAAAATATACTTTAAAGAAGACTTTCATTGATATATTTTAGCCTAGAACTTTATCACTAGACCATGTATAACTACAAGATTGCTAGGCAGGAGGGGACTTTGAGAGGGTGCGGTGAGTTAATCAGCCAGTTGGCCTTATTGCACTTGGATTGCACCAGTCACCAGTTAGTATTTAAAAGGGCACTTCTCTTTGCCAGAAAAGATGTGTTGGTTGCAGTAAATAGCAAAACCAAAATAAACAAACAAGTGCCCCACACAACTGCAACAGATAAGAAGCAAGGAACTATTTAAGAAGGTAGTACATAAAGAATGCTCTTCTCCGTCCCAACTCAAAGAGACCAAATATGCCAACTAAGAAAGAACCAAAATACTCAGAGTCAGCAAATGATCTCATATTGTGATCCAGGGTCTAACAGAGACTTGTACATGGAAACTTCAACAGTTATGACAAACTATGAACTTGCATGTTTTCTCATTAAAAGTTTCAGTTTGATAATATAATGATTTTAAAAAAGGTCCAGGCTCAGTTGCTCAGTTGGGTCTATGTCCCGCCTCAGCCATTTATTAGCAATATAACCTTGGGCAATCTCATCCCTTTTGGCCCTTGCTCTTTAAAACATTGCCCTTCCATCTCCCTCACCACACCTGAACCTTATGGAGAAAAGTTTATGTTGGAATAATTGAAGTTTTAGAATTAATTATGGAAAACCTCATTTCAGAATATCAGAAACATGTAGAATTACTGGGGATGTTGTTCAGGATAGTGAAAATCACTGCCAGTTTTGGCATTTTAAATATTATTTTCTGATATTGTCACTGGAAGGGAAACAGGCCCAAAGTGTGTCTGCATGGGCTGGTCTATATGTGTGGGTTCTTGACTTCATGCAGGAAAGATTTCATAATACAAGTCCTGGTGATTTTGAGAGTAAGTTTATTAAATGTGGGGACAGTGAAACAAAGGAACGTCTTAGGGTAAAAGAACCAAAGGAGAGAGCCTAGGTGGGGCTCTCCTTTGGCTCCATAGAAACATTATAGAAAAGAAGTGAGCCAAGGTGGGGCAGCTGTTAGCTCACTGGGAAGTCAGAGAAGAAAGGGGCCTTAGACATAGGTTCAGGAGGCTATCCACAGATGAGCTGCCACTGCCCACTGCTCCCCTGCTTGCAAGTCTCAAGGGGACCTTTGATGTTTAGGAGAAAGTAAAGACTTCATGTCTGAGAACAGACATGGGTGTGCTCCAGAGAGACAGCATGCACTGGTATCCTTTGTTATGAGGGTTTTTATCTCTCTTCTATGGGCAAAAATTTTAGGGGAGAGTTTCAGCAGAATATTCATCAGCTTTCCAGGTGCATTTTTAATATGCTAATGCACAGGTAGCAAACACAATGCCCACTGGCCAAATACAGCCCTCCACCTTGTTTTATCCAGCCCAGCACCTTATTTCTAACTGGTGGCAGCGCTGAGCTCCTTGCCCCTAGTTAAGGAATAGTTACATTTATACAGTCCTAAAATTACATTCGGCCCTTTGGAGGCAACTGCAAAGCTGATGTGGCCCCTGGTGAAAATGAGCTTGACACCCCTGTGCTAATGTATCAAAAATGAGGGTATAGGGGAGTTTGAGATTATTCTCTGGCCAACTTCATTGCTTTGCTTATATCTTGGGTCTGTCTGCCTCTAATTGGATTTTCGTTCTTTGTTCTTCTAACTTCATCCAGCCTTGAGTTTAGCTGACAAATATGGCACTCATTGAGTCTCTGTCCTCTGTCTTCCTGACCAGGGTGATTGGGGCTATGTGTTCTGTGGTCAGGGAGGAGAGATATAAACCATTTGTTCTCAAGTGTCCTTTGTTAGGGAAGATAAGGTCTTACAGTTCACTAACTGGCTGTAAATTGGTAAAAGTGTTCTTTCTTGTTTAATTAACTTGTCTCAGCTTCCCCATTCCACTTCCCCAGGAGTTTTCCTAGCTTCTTGCTATCCTGCCTCAATATCATGTTGTGGGTTTTGATCTGGCTTTTGGCCAAAGTAGAGGACTTTGGGGGTCAGATTTCTAGAGTTTGCCAGAGTGCTGAAGCCATCAAAATTTTTGTGCTAAATTTTTGCTTTTTTCAGGAGGGACATCTGAGGATCACAGAAATTAAATGACATTCCTAAAGTCAAACAACTGTAATACTGAAACCAGAACCTGGCTTCCCTAAGTCCTTGGCTAGAATTATAGCCTCTATATCATTTTATTTATTCTTCTTGGGGAAATCTAAAGAAATAAAATATACATGAATATTTTATTCTTAAGACAAGAAATAAGAATTAAAAACCATTATAGATATGTTTAGTTGTACTATCATTAAAGAAATATGAATAACTTTGTTTCTTTTAAAAATGACTAAATTTTGATATGACACTAAAGCACAACATTATTTTGGGGGATATACTCAAATTTTTCTTAATATAATAAATTATCAAGTATGTTGATTATGCATAGGTAATAAAACAATGTATTTATACAATAGTATAAAACTAGAAATTAATGATTCTAACACTTATGTGCTGAATGGTTGATTTTGTTATGTTTATTTATGCAATAGAGTTCCAAAGTTAATTTTTTATAAAAAATATATTTATTGATTATGCTATTACAGTTATCCTGATTTTTCCCCGTTTGCCCCCTTTCACCCAACAATCCCCACTACCTCAGGCAATACCCCCACAATTGTTCATGTCCTTGGGTCATGCATATAAGTTCTTTGGCTACTCCATTTCCCATGCTGTACTTTACATCCCAAGGCTATTCTATAACTACCTATTTGTACTTCTTAATTCCCTCACCTCTTCACCCTTTCCCCTACACCTCCATCCCATCTGGCACCCTCAAAATACTCTCTGTATCCATGATTCTATCTTGGTTCTTCTTGTTTGTTTAGCTTATTTTTTAGATTCAATTGTTGATAGGTATGTATTTACTGCCATTTTATTGTTCATAGTTATGGTCTTCTTTTCTTAAATAAGTCCCTTTAACATTTCATATAATAATGGTATGATAATGATAGAGCTCCTTTAGTTTTTTCTTCTCTAGGAAGCTCTTAATCTGTCCTTTGATTCTAAATGATATCTTTGCTGGGTAAAGCAATCTTGGCTGTTGGTCCCTGCTTTTCATGACTTTGAATATTTATTGCCAATCCCATCTAGCCTGCAAACTTTCTTTTGAGAAATCAGCTGACAGTCTTACAGGAACTCCTCTGTAGGCAACTAACTGCTTTTCTCTTGCTGCTTTTAAGATTCTTTCTTTATCTTTAACCTTTGGCATTTTAACTATGATGTGTCTTGCAGTGGGCCTCTTTGCATTGATCTTGTTTGGGAGTCTCTGTGCTTCCTGGACTTGCATGTCTATTTCCTTCACCAAATTGGGGATGTTTTCTTCCATTATTTTTTCAAATAGATTTTCAATTTCTTGTTCTTTCACTTCTCTTTCTGGCACCTCTATGACGTGACTGTTGGGCCTCTTATGTGGTGGAGCCTTGTCCAGCAGAGCCCCCCTGCCCATCATGGATGAGAATAATTCTACCAAGACATAGTCTGCTTGGGAAGGAAGGATAGCCAATCTCTCAAAAGAAAAGGGCCTTCAGCTTGTTCCTCAATGGGCTTTTATTGGGTTTAATTTGCATAGGAATATAGGGCATATACATAAAACTCATCAGTCATTGTCAGGCAGTAATGATCAAACAAGAGATAATATTCAATGAACTATGAGGGCTTATTCTGAGTTAGGGTCAGATAGCCAAAGGGCCATGAAACTTTGGGAAACAAACTCATTTTATGCTTTGACCCTTATTATTTAAATTTAAGGCATTCTTAACAAAACAGGTTTCACAGGATTTTATGTATTCTTCTTTAGGCCTGATCTTCTGGGGAACTGCCCTTTCCAGCACAGGGCCGCAAACATCTCTGGCATTGTTTTAGGCTTAAATTGGTGTTGGGTGGGGGGGAAATTCAGGCAGCCAAGAGATTAGGAGACTTCTTGCAGACAGAATGAGGACTCAGGCTATGTCAAAGCCAAGGGGTGAATCACCCCCTTTTTCTATAGTCTCCCAAGTCCTTCCCTGATGGCCCCATCATGACCATGCCTGTGTTAGGTTATCCCTCCCTTGAGGAATCTTACCCATCATTGGCTAACCAATCATCCACCTGGGGCCAAGCAGGGTAAAGTACAGCGGTGAGAGGCAGCACCCCTGCTGGGAAGATAAGCTTTTTCTCTTTAGTGGCTTATGGTCCCAAGGTCTTTTTATTCAGCCTTAGCCATGGGGGGCGGGTTACAGCTTCCGAAACCAGGCAGGGTGGTTTTCAACACTCTTAAAGTTGCCCCAGAGGTCACTTAGATTATCCCCATTTTTTTGGATTTCTTTTTATTTTTGTTGTTCTAATTGGTTGTTTTTGCTTCCTTATGTTCCAAATCATTGATTTGATTCTCAGCTTTATCCACTCTACTGTTGTTTCCCTGTAAATTGTTCTTTATTTTAATTAGTGTATCTTTCATTTCTGTCTGGAACTTTTTAATTCTGTTGAGGCCCTCACTAAGTTTCTTGAGCATCCTTATAACCAGTGTTTTGAACTCTGCATCTGATAGATTGCTTATCTCCATTCTGTTCTGTGCTTTTTCTGGAGTTTTGATCTGTTCTCTCATTTGGGCCAGGTTTCTTTGTCTCTTTGTATTGGCATCATCCCTGTGTTTGTTTCTATGTATTAGGTTGAGCTGCTATGATTCCCTGTATTGGTAGTGTGGGCTAATGTAGTAGATGTCCTGTAGGGTTCAGTGGCACAGTCTCCCTGTCAAGGTGCACCCTTTGTGTGGGCTGACTACACCCTCCTCTTGTAGTTGAGCCTTGATTACTGTTGGTCAATGAGAGGGATTTACCCAGACCAGTCAGCTAGAAGGATTGGCTGTGACCATTTACCACCAACTTCTGCCCTCTGTGGAGGATCAGCTGTGCAGGAGCAGGGTGGTGGTACTCCAATGTGGTCTGTAGTTGTCCACTGGGTGTGCTGGCCCTGGGATACCCAGGGGGGTACAGGCTAAGGTCAGCCCCACCTGTGTTTTGTCTGACGCCACCCTGATTGAGCTGTAAAACAATCTGAGATGGCTGCTACTTGTGTTGGGCTTGGAGATTCCCAGGTGAAGCCAAGCTGTGAATCTTGGTTGGCTGCTGCTAGTGCCATGCCAGGGGCTCACTGAGGGCAGCTATTGCTTGTTTGAGAGGATTTAGGAAGTTGTGAAGCATAAGGCAATACCAGCCATACATATGGAAAAGCAGCTTGGGTGGGCCCATAAGTTGGGTAAGGAGGAGTCTCTGAGGATCTGCAAGGCAGGTCCAACAGTGTTAGCCAGGTTGATGAAATCTCAGATAGGGCACCAGCTTGCCAGATCTGTCAGGGGAGGATTTAGAAAAGGGACAGTGGCCTCTGCTCTCCTTAATGTCAAACACTTCAGTTCCTCCCTGTATACCACTGTTGGCTCTCAAGCTGTTACCCTGGAGCTGGAGCTCAGAGGGAGTGAGTCTGAGTAGGTATGTCTGTGTGTGGGTTTTTTAAGAGGAACTGTTTGGGGATCCAGAAGTTTCTTCTACCGACTCAGTCCCTGCTGATCTTTGCAGCCAGACGTTGTGGGGATTTATCTTCTTGGCATTGGAACCCTGAGGTGGGGGGCCTGATGTGGGGCTGGGAATCCTTGCTCCTGAGATATACGTCCTGAATTTTTATCCACCACATGTGAGTGAGAGACCAGCCCATTCTGCATCTGTGACCCTCCTACCAGTCAGGATTGTTGTGGTTTCTTTAATTCTGGAGTTGTCAGACTTCATTCAACTCAATTTCTGATGGTTCTGAGTGATGGTTGTTTTATTTTTTAGTTGCAATTTTGATGTGGTTGTGGGAAGAGGCGAGCCATGTCTGCCCATGCTGCCATCTTGACCAGAAGTCAGGAAAGTTAATTTTTAAATCATAGTTTAAAATGGCATTTAAATTTGTAACTTCTTTGGTCAACTAATTTTCAGGGACTTGAGAAACTAAGGTGTAAAAACATAAAAATGTAATGTGAGTTATTTAAAGTTTTTGAAAGTATTAGTTTTTAAAATAAATTGAGATTTGTACATTTAGGTTGCCTAATGTTTTGAAGGAATAATTAAAAACCGAAATACGGAATGGGATACAATTTTAACTTACTTAGAAAACGCATTTAAACTATAGCATTCATTTTTAGTTTCAGATACATCAACTTATGAAAACAAATCAGGTTTTGTTTTATAATCATTTTTTTTAGTATCACTCATTAGGAAAGGCTGCTTAGTTAGCAGATGGTAGGGCTCACACACTATCAGTCAAACTCAGAGCTAGTGGGAGGGTTGGCAAAGACCAATTTCTGTGAAAATGCAAAGGTTTTTATTTTTTATTAATTTTTTAATTTTAGATTATTCAGTACAGTTTCTATCTTTTATTTCCATTCCAGCCCACCCACCCATCCCTCCCCACCTCCTTTTTTTTTTTAGTATGTGTGTAGTTTGGCAAGTAATACAGAGAAAAACCTCATGTTGACGAATTTGGAAAGTCTAAATAATATAGTTAAGTAATGTAGTTGTCTTAAAATGTAAAATTTCTTGATTAGTTTTAAAAATAGAAGTAGTGTTTTGGGGCTGTCTTCCATTTTAAACTACAGCTTTTTGTTTGTTTATAAAAGATATATAGCATGTAGATTTGCAGAAAGTTATAAAATCACCTTCAGATTTTGTAGTGTTGGTGACTCATCATCTCACTTGGAATAAAAAACCAACAAAACCCTGGATAGCTATTAAAACTCAAACCATGTTGTAGGAGAAGAACCAGATGGTTCAGGCCTTTTGGATTACATTACTTAGAATTGCTAAACAAAAGAGTATTCTCAATGACTTTTTGAATCCTTGTTTTGATAACCTCAGGGGTCAGTCTGACCTCAATTCAACAAAGCAGAGAATAGTTCCAGGTTTCATAAACATGTGGACAGTTTCCCACACCACATTGCCCTATCAAGGAACTATATGTGTGTTGGCTTGATTTGTGGTGTGGGTGAAAAAGCAGATGAAGCAAAATATCTAAACAATGACCTCGAATCAGTTTAATTTTGGTAGAAGATTGCTGTGCCCATAGACTTTGCTTTCATCATGTCAGTAATCAGTACTGCTATCTAAATTAAGTAGTTTATAATTGATCTTACTACAAAGTTTTAATGACTTTTAAATTATACAAGATGCACACTAATTGGAACCACCCTTGCTAAATGATGCATCCATTTGTAGGATGAAAAACTGCAGTACAGAGAGAGACAACGATATAGATACTGAGACAGTGTGCTGTGGAGTCTGGGTGGCTGATTCTGTCACCAGCTGTGTGACCGTGGGTTTGTTGCTTAATCTTATTGTTTCTAAATTGTATTATTTGTCAGGGGATAATAATAATACCTCTTGCATTTTCTATTATGAAGAGTAAATAAATTAATATATATGATGTGCTTAGAACAATGCCCCACTCACAGTAATTTCTCAGTAGAAGTCGCTATTAATGACATATTGAATTTAGATGACAATGATGAAGACACTGGGTGGCAAGTCATGAAGAGTGGCTTTTAAACTTGGCCCTGCTGGCTCACCAACACAGCATCTAGCTTCTCTCAGTCTCAGTTTAAAGACTTTGAAAATCCTTAGCAAAGATAACGTACTTTTAGCTTCTTCTGTAAAATGAGAGGAGAGTGGGTTAGATGGCCTCTAGGATCACTTCTAGCTTTAAACATTTCCAGATCTTGGGTAGAAGCAAACATCCCAGAAGAGGAAAGTTTCAGGAGTGAATGCAGAAAATCCTAGATGGCTTTGCTCATGTTCTTGCCCTTTGTGAAACACTTTTTCATCTCACTGTTAACTTGACTGAATTTTTCTCTTTCTTTATGTTTCAGTTTAAATGTTATCCATCAAAGTGCCCAATATAAATTTAATGCCTGCTATCTTGCCTGGTTCTTTTCCTTCATAGCACTTTTCATTATAAATTGCTATTATTTTAACAATATTTTATTTTTTGTCTACCACCCATAAATTATGTTTTTGGGGTTCAGGAATTACATCTGTTTTAATTACTTCTTGATCCTCAGCATCTAAGAAATTGGCACAAGCAGGCACTCAATCAAGATTGTATTGCATTTATTTAACTACTATATTGCATGCCTATAATGTGCAAGGTTCTGTTTTAGGTATTGAGGAAATAGCAGTAGGTTAGAGAAATAGCCTTGTTCTCATGGGGCTTATATTTTAGTGCAAAGAATCAGAGAGTAAACAGGTAAACAAATATACAAGAATGTGTCATCTAGAATTAAATACTCAGAAGAAAATAAATCAGGATGAATGCCTTTACCCAAAGAAGCAGCAATGAAAAGGCAAAAAATAAAAAAAGCAAAAATAAACAAGGGACTCCTTGCTCAACAAAGAAATCTTTTGTATGAATTAAATTTCTTGGCTGTTCTATGGAAAATGTGCTTTTTATTTTTCTTTTAATTCTCAGAAGTTAATATACTTAATCAAAGTATTTTGAAAATCACTAACAAACAAGTGGGACTACATAAAACTAAAAAGCATGTGTACAGATAAGAAATAAATAAATAAATAAATAAATAAACTGAAAAGGCAACATACCAAATGGGAGAAAATATTTTCAAATTATATATCTGATAAGAGGTGAGTATTTAAAATATACAAATAACTCTTATAACTCAATAGTAAAAAATCAAGAGCAATGCAATTTAAAAACGGGCAGAGGATCTGAACAGAATATTTTCTAAAGAAGACACACAGATAGCCAACAGACACATGAAAAGTTGCTCAACATCAGGGAAATGCAATCAAACACAGTGAGATATCACCTCACACCTGTCAGAATGACTATTATCAAAAAAACCCAAATAAGTGTTGGTGAGAATGGGGAAAAGGGAAACCCTATGCATTGTTGGTGAGAATGTAAATTTGTGTAGCCACTATGGAAAACAGCATGGAGGCGCCTCAAAAAATTAAAAATAGAGTTATCAAATAATCCAGTAATTCCACTTCTGGATAGTCATCTGAATGCAATGAAAATACTAAGTAGAAAAGATATATGCACCCCAATGTCCACTTCAGCATTATTTACAATAGCCAAGATTTGGAAGACTCCGCTATTAATGGACATTCTAATGAAATGTCCATTAATGGATGAATGGATAAAAATGATGTGGAATGTACACACAATGGAATATTCTTCAGCCATAAAAAGAAGGAAACTTGCCATTGGCAACAATATAAACAGATCTTGAGAGCATTATGCTAAGTAAAATAAGTCAGAGAAGGACAAATACTGTATGATCTCACTTATACATGGAATCTAAACAAAAACAAAAAAGCCTATTCATAGATAAACAGAAAATAGATTGGTAGTTGCCAGAGGCTAGGGATGGGTGAGTAGAAGGGTAGGCAAAATCGGTGAAGGGAGTCAAAAGGTATGAACTGCTAGTTATAAAATAAATAAATAAGTCATGGGGGTATAATATGTGGCATGGTGATGACAGTTAATAATACTGTATTGTAATTTGGAAAGTTGCTAAGAGAGTAGACCTTAAGAGTTCTCAACAAAAGGAAAAAAATACTTGCAACTATGTTTGGTGATGGATGTTAACTAGACTTATTGTGGTGATCATTTTGCAATATATATGAAAATTGAATCACTATGTTGTATACTTGAAACTAATATAATGTTAAATGTCAATTATACCTCGATGGAAAAAAAAAGTTGCTGGGGTATGCTAGACAGGGCTATTAGGGAATGCTTCTCTCTGTGGAATATTTGTTGAAGAACTGAAAGAAAAATAAAGCCAGAAAAATGGGAGAAACATTTCAGGGTGGTTGAGTAGGTCAGTTTGGCTAGAATAGAGAATTTATGTTGGGAGTAGCAAGATATGAAATTGGAATGACAGGATGGGGCTATATTGTTGAGGCCTTGAGTGCGCACTAAGGAGTTGGGCTATTTTCTTTATCCTTCACCTGTCTTCTCTCTCCTACCTTTGCCTTGGTTGGGTCAAAGGGGTTAGGTAAAGTCTGGAGGCAGAAGAGGTCTTCACTAAGGATGAACACTAGGATAGCATCAGTGGGAATGTAAAGGAAAATGCCCATGTGAGAACCAAAGCTGAATTCTGGAACCAGCAGTCTGTGGAGTGAAAGGGTGAGTGAAGAGACCTGTAGGATAGCATTAAGCCTGGGCAACTAGATGGGTGGGAAGCTCAGAAGTAATAAAGTCAGAAGCAGAGCCAGATTCTTTATTGATCTTAAATGCATGACTCACACCACTCACCACTTATTCTTGACTCATGCTTCCTGTCTTGCCAAGCGTTTTTCTTTCCATACCATACAATGTTCCATTGAAATGGTTGGTTGAGCCTAATTCATTTTAGCGGTTTACCATCTGTTCTAGATGGCTTGGGATCTGCATCAAAGGAATTTACCAAGTAACTGAAGAGTTTGTGTTTTATGTTCAGAAGACAACTCTCCTTTTATTGCACTACAAGAAAAAATTAAGAAAGAGCTGTTTGCTCTTTCCTTCCCTGTGCCTTCTATGGCCCCATTATCTTTAATTTTTTTCTTTCTATTGATTTATTGTCTCATGTCTATAAATGTATTCTACTCCTCCATTACTTTAAGACATTTCTCAACCCTCATAATCTCTTGAGTTAATATTCTATTTTTGCCCCTATGAGTGTTTTCAGACATCTTGATGCTATCTCCTACCTGCCCACTGAGACCCTCAGGAACTGCTTTTAAACAGTTTCTACATGTGTGTTCCAAAGGCACAAGCCAATTCACCATTTCCAAAATAGAACTCATCATTTCCTTTCTCTAACTCTTTCTTCTCTGCCCTATTTCTGAATGAATACCATTATCTTCAACTTGTCTGACCTAGCTAGGATTTGGAAATAATCTTTGACTTTTTTCCTTTATCCCCCACTGCATAGTTTTTCTTTTTTAACTTGTAATCTCTCTTATTTTTTCTTCTACATTTTCTCTGGAACTCATTTTCTATCAGTGACATTATTATCAAAATTGCTTCATTGGGTCTTTCAGCACCTACTCTTGACCTTGACCTCCCAACTAATTTTTCATTTGCCTGCCCAGAGCTATCTTCCTAAAGTCACATTTATTCATGTCACTTTTCTGCTTAAAATCTCTCTTTATCCGCATCAGCTTTAACATGTCTCATAGGGTCCTTCATGTTGTAATTCCTTTCCCCTTCATTCTCTGCAATTACCCCACAGCAATCCTTCAGTCTAGCCATGCAGAGGTACTCTTTATTACTGAAATGCAACGTACTCTCTCCAAAGTCTTTGTATAGGTCCCCCTGTTCTCCTTTCTGTTTAGGAATAGCTTGGATGTTTTTTCCAAAAAGGCTAGGCTACCTTTGATCTTCTGTCCTATCCCTAGGTTTTGATTAGCTACCCTGCATATGTTAGTTACCCCTGAAGCACTTCTTGTTGTCTCTTATAATTGTCTATTTTCTGTTTTTCTCTTGGGCCAGGAACAGTGTCTTATATGCTTTGAATTCATAACCCCTAGATATTCACTAAATGTTGGATGAATGGCAAATTATGTTTTCTTTTCAGCCCTTCCACTACAATCTTGGTCTCAGTAAGGTTCCAGGAATTTCTTAATCAACAAATCTAATCACCTATGGTCACCTCTCATCTTCCTTGTTCTTTCTGTAGCATTTGACCATGTCTCTTTCTTGAGGTGTTCCTCAGGGAATTATTTCTCTGTATTCCTGATGGGTTTCTTACTCTCCTCTCACTCCCAAGCTCTCTGACAGCACATCTGAATGTTGACCTTGGCATTCTCCTTTTTCTCTATACTCTCACTAGATCTTGGCAATCACAGTCAGGCTTTCAGCCATCATTCTATATTGTTGGTATTAATTTTCAGGTACTTATACCAAGAATTTATCCATTGTTTATGTAAAACTCAAATTGAACTGGGCATCCTCTATTGTATGTAGCAACCCGAATCCAGGTAAAAATGGAAAATGGTGTGGAGTTAGGTCCCTCCATCTTTAAACTAGGATAATAATGAACAAATAACAGGGTTGTCATGGGAATTAAAATTAAATGCTTAGCACAGAGGAAGTTCACAATAAACATAAATCTCCTTTCTACTGTCACATAACCTTCTTTCCCTTCTTATTGAAAGTGTAGTGTTCAAATCTTTGAGTGTGGAGGAATCCAAGATAGTGGCAGAGTAGGTGGAAGCACACACTTCCTCTCATGTCCAAACTGGAATTAGAACTAAGTTATAGAACAATCAACCCGAATAACCAACTGGAGACTAGCTGAACAGAAGTCTTATAATCAAGGATTTTAGAGCAACTACATTGAGGCTGGTAGGAAGGGTGGAGATATGAAAAGTAGGGCCCTGCCCTGACTGGAGTGGCTCAGTGGATTGATCACTGGCCTTAGAGCCAAAGGATTGCTGGTTTGATTCCCAGTCAGGGCATATGCCTGGGTTGTGGGCCAGGTCCCCAGTAGGGGCACGCAAGTGGCAACCACACATTGATGTTTCTCTACCTCTCTTTCTCCCCGCCTTTCCCTCTCTCTAAAAATAAATAAATAAAATCTTTTTTAAAAGTACTGGCCCCACACTAATGTCTGGTGCTTGAGAATCTGGACAGATATCTCAGGTGCAAAATTCCCCACTGAGAAGTGTGGGTTCTCAACTGCATGCCAGGCTCCCCAGCTCAGAGCACCAGAGCCAGAAGAGAAGCCCACATGAAATGTGGCTATAAAAATCAGTGGAGATTTTATCTGCCAGGAAGAGATGGGAGTCTGCTAGAATCCCAGGTGCCCTCTTAAAGGACCAGTGCACAAAATATTGTTTATGGCCACTCACCCTGGGCTCCAGCAGAGGAAGGGCTGATAGGAAAGGACTGGAGTTGTGAAAAGACAGACTGGGTTGTGTGGCTCTGGAGAGAGCTAATGGATAGCTGCTAGGGTCCCTGTGCTGAGTACCTTTCCTGCAAGGCCCACAGATACCATCTTTCCTAAGTTGAGCACTCTCCTCCATACCATATCAGCCTGGAGAAATCACTAGCCCCACCCTCCTGATTCTGATTCTGTCATCATACCCTACTGAGCTCACACCATGTGGAGGAGTCAGCTGCCTGTGTCTGTGGTGTAGTTTCTTGGAGGGCTCTTGAGGGCAAACTCAAGAGGGTATCAGAGATGAGTTGTGTGGCCCAGGAGTGGGGACCATTTTCCTTCTCCATCATGTGCTAGAGAAGCACTGCCATTCCCCATGGGAGGTACCCCACCCTACTGAGTTTGTGCTCGGCAAAATTGTCAGGTGGCTCTGGCCAGCCTGGGCTCATGGTGCAGAATCTCTTGGAAGACTCTTCAGGTCTGGGCAGACTTAAGGAGAGACTGAGTTGTGTGGATTTAGGGCAGGGGCCATTTTTTATTGAAGGCCTCATTGGGACTACCATTCCTGTGAAAAACTATCCCTTTCAACTGCCAAATCTTGGTCTGGTAGGGCCTAATGAATTCTGATGGCCTCACCCTGATGACTCCATGAGACCACACCTTATCACAAAGGTCTGCAGGCACCTGGTAGGTGGCAGCTGGCCGTGGTGTACCCTGAGACATTTGCTGAGTTGTCTCAGACCCAGCCGTGGCACTGAGTTTGAATATGTATCAGTCTGGAGAACACTACATGCCTCTACCTGGTGACTGTCTGAGAATTTACTTCATGTAACTCAAATACCACCAGAGGCTCTTTCAGGGACTGAACCTAAGAGGGAGCTGCCTTGGGCCTTCTGCTGATTTACCCCCATGTTCAGTGCTCATGGAAACCAGCCTTGGTGTGTAGCTTGGCCCCTCCCATGCACACCCAGGCTCAGCAGAGGTAGCCACAATCTGTGAATTGCTTTCTAGCTCTAAACAGGTAGCCCAGTCCAGTCACTGACAGTGCCTGACATTGACTTGCACTGGAGTCCCTCCCAAGAGGCCCCAGAACCAACACACCTGTTGGTGGGATTTAGAACATGACCCAATTAGCTCCATGAATGGCACACTCATGGGAGATATCAGCAGACATCAGATCTTGCTGGGTTGAATTCTGCTTTGTGGCATCAGCCCCCACATAGCAGCTCATTCACTGTGGTCAGGGTCAATGCTCACAGTGAAAAAGCAGAAGAGTCAACCCAACCCACAGACAGGCCAACAGAAATCAATACTCAACTCCAACAGGAGGGCTCACATAATACATGTAAAGGACATTCCTGGAGTACACAGTTCAGATGATCATGGAGACTGCACCACAAAGTCCACAGGATACCTACTTTAGTAGGCCACCATATCAAGACTGGGAGGCATAGCTGTTCTACTTAAACACATATGCAAATACAAACAGGCAGCCAAAGTGGAGATACAAGAAAAACATGTCCCAAAAGAAAGAGAAGGAGAAATCCCAGAAAAAGAACTAAATGAAATGGAGGCAAGCAATCTGCTAGAGACAGAGTTCAAAAAATAATTATAATGATGCTCAAGGAACTTAGGGAAAAATGGATAAACACAGTGAGAACTTAAACAAAGAGAGTAAACACAAAAAAAGGACATAGAAACCATAAAAAGAACTAGTCACAATACAATATCTGAAATAAAGAATACACTAGAAGGAATCCACAGCTGGCTAGATGAAGCATAGGATAGAATCAGCGATTTGGAAGACAGCATAGCAGAAAACACCAAATCAGGGCAGCAAAAAGGAAAAAAAGAATTTAAAAAATGAGGATAGTTTAAGGGACCTCTGGGACAACATAAAGCATAACAACATCTGCATCATAGGGGTACCATAAGGAGAAGAGAGAAAGCAAGTAATTGAGAACCTATTTGAAGAAATGGCTGAAACCTTGTGTAACCTGGGGAAAGAAAAAGACACACAAGTCCAGGATAGGTAGAGAGTCCCAAATAAAATGAACCCCAACAGGTTGACACCAGGACTCATCATAATTAACATGGAAAAGATTAAAGACAAAGAGAAGATCTTAAAAGCAGCATAAGAAAAACAGTTACCTGCAAGGGAACCCCCATAAGACTGTCAGCTTATTTTACAACAGAAATATTTCAGGCTAGAGGGGATGGGAACAAAATATTTAAAGTGATCAAAAGCAAGGACATAGAACCAAAACTGCTCTACCCAACAAGGCTATTATTTAAAATTGAGGGAGAGCACTGACCAGTGTGGCTCAGTGTGGCTTGTTGTTCTGCAAAGCAAAAGGTTGCTGGTTCAGTTCCTGGTCAGAGCACAGGCCTGGGTTGTGGGTTTGGTCCCCAACTGGGGCACATTCAAGAGGCAATCAATCAATTTTTCTCTCTCACATCAATGTTTCTCTCCCAGTGTTTCTTCCTCCCTTCCCCCTCACTAAAAATATACAAATAAAATCTTTTTAAAAATTGAAGAAGAAATAAAGAGCTTCCCAGACAAGTAAAAGCTAAAGGAGTTCATTATCACTGAACCAGTATTACAAGAAATGTTAAAGGAATTGTTTTAAGAAGAAAGAAAAAACAAGAAACATGATTATATGAAAAGATGCTCAACATCACTAATCATCAGAGAAATGCAAATTAAAACCACAATAAGATATCACCACACACCTGTCAGAATGGCTATCATCAAAAAAAATCAAACAAGTGTTGGCAAGAATGTGGAGAGAAGTGAAGCCTTGTGCACTGTTGGTAGGAATGCAGATGGGTGCAGACTCTATGGAAAACTGAACAGACTTTCCTAAAGATATAAAAATGTGACTGCCTTATGACACAGCAAATCTACTTCTGAGACATTATATATATGAAGAAAACCAAAATACTAATTCAAAAGAATATATGCACCCCTACTGCCATGAAGATGAGGTATAGGAAAACACAGCTTGCCTCCTCACACAACCATAGCAAAAATTACAACTAAACTACCAAACAACTATCACCCAGAATTGTCAGAAAATTGAGCTGTATGTAAGTCTGTCAACCAGGGAATTAAAGAAGTCACATTCATCCAGAAGGGTAGGAGGGGCGGAGACGCGGAGATGTAGAACAGATTGTACCACACCAACATGTGGTAGAAAAAAATTGGGAGGGATACCTTGGGAGCAAGGGATCCAAGCCCCCATCAGATCACCCAGCCCAGGGTTCCAGTGCCAGAAAGATAAGTCTCTGTAACTTCTGGCTGTAAAAACCTGTGGGATTTGGGGCAGTGGAAGGAACTGTGGGTACTGAGGCATCTCCTCTTTAAGGGCCTGCAGTGGAGTTAGAACTTAGGCAGAGTCACTCCCTCTGGGCTCTAGCACCAGGGAAGCAGATGGAAGGGCCCCAGAGCATATGTGGAAAACTGAAGTGTCTGGCATCAGGGTGAGTGCCAGGGGACAGCTCCCTCCTTGACAAAGCTCCAGAAGCCAGGCAGTGACCATGTTGTTTTTTCTAAGTCCCCCCTCCCCCGCTACACAGAGCCACAGAACAGCAGCACCATATCAGAGACTCCATCAACCTGGTTCACTGAGGTCGCTCCACCCTGGTGATTACCTCAGTTTCCACACCATCCAACTCACGGGTACACTTTTCTCCAATAGGCCACACTACTAAGACAGGGAATCAAAGCAGCTCTACTTAACATATAGAAACAAACACAGGAGGATGCCAAAATTAGGAAACAAAGAAACATGGACCATATGAGAGAACAGATCAAAACTTCAGAGAAAAAACTAAACAACATGGCAATAAGCAGTCTATCAGATGCAGAGTTCAAAACACATGTTATTAGGGTACGCAAGGAACTCATTGGGTACTTCAACAAAGGAAAAGGAGTAAAATGGGGGAAAAGGTACAAAGATTAAGAAGTACAAAATGGTGGTACAGAATAAACAGGGGAATGTTAAGAACAGAATCAGAAATGGAGTAGCCAAGGAACTCATAAAAAAGACCCAGACAGAAATGAAGTTTACACTAGGTGAAATATAGAAAAATTTACAGGGAATCAACAGTGGAGTGGATGAAGCTGAGAATCAAATCAATGATTTGGAACATAAGAAAGAAAAAAAAACCATTCAGTTAGAACAGCAAGAAGAAAAACGAATCCAAAAAAAAAAACAAGGATATGCTAAGAAGCCTCTGGGCCAACTTCAAAGGTATCAACATTCAAATCATACGGGTGCCAGAATGAGAAGAAAAAGAGCAAGACATTGAAAACTTATTTGAAAAAATAATGAAAGAAAACTTCCCTAATTTGATGAAGGAAATACACATACAAGTTCAGGGAGCACAGGTAGTCCCAAACAAGATGGACACAAAGAGGACCACACCAAAATACATCATAATTAAAATGCCAAAGGTTACAGATAAAAAGAAAATCTTAAAAGCAGCAAAAGAAAAGCAGATAGTTACCTACAAAGGAGTTCCCATAAGACTATTAGCTGATTTCTCAACAGAAACTTTGAAGGCTTGAAGGGACTGGCAAGAAGTATTCAAAGTGATGAAAAGCAAGGACCTACAACCAAGATTACTCTATCCAGCAAAGCTATCATTTAGAATGGAAGGGCAGATAAAGTGCTTCCCAAGGTAAAGCCAAAGGAGTTCATCACCACCACGCCCTTATTATATGAAATGTTAAAGGGACTTATTTAGGAAAAAGAAGATCAAAACTATGAACATTAAAATGGCAATAAATTCACAACTATCAACCATTGAATCTAAAAACCAAACTAAGCAAACAAGCAGTACAGAAACAGAATCAAATATATGGAGATCATTTGGAGGATTATCAGTTGGAAGGGAGAAGGGGCAAAATGGGGAAAAAGATGCAAGGATTAAGAAGGACAAAATGGTAGGTACAAAATAGACAGGGGAATTTTAAGAACAGAATCAGAAATGGAGTAGCCAAAGAACTTATATGCATGATCTGTGGCCATGAACTAAGTGTGGGGTTGCGGGGAGGATTGTTGGAGGGAATGGTGGTTACCAGGTGGGGGGGGGGCAAGGGGAGGAAGTTGGAACAATTGTAATAGCATAATCAATAAAATATATTGAAAATAAGAGATTTCTTTAAAAAAAGAAAAAAAAAAGAAAGAATATATGCACCCAAATATTAACTGAATCATTATTTACAATAGCCAAGCTATGGAAGCAACCCAAGTGCCCATCAGGTGACAAATGGAAAAAAAAAGCAGAGGTACATATATACAATGGAATATTACCTGGCCGTTAAAAGGACTGAAATATTACCACTGATGACAGCATGGATAGAGGTACAGGGTATTATGCTAAGTGAAATAAACCAGTCAGAGAAAGACAAACAACATGCAATTTCACTTATATGTGGAATCTGAAGAGCAATATAAAAAAAAACAAAACAAAACAGAAACAGAGTCATAAACACAGATGGTTTCCAGTGGGGAGGAGGTGAAAAAAGTAGAGGGATTAATAAATACAAAGTGGCAGTTACAGAATAGTTGTGGGGATGTAATGTACAGCATAGGGAGGGTAGTCAATGATATTGTGATGACTACGCATGGTGCCAGTGGATACTAGAAATATCAAGGGGAACACTTTGTGAAGTATGTGATTGTGTAACCACTATGCTGTACACTTGAAACTAATACAAAATAATATTGAATGTAAACTGTAATTTAAGAAATTTAAAATTCTTTTCAAAATTTTTTTGATTAAGTAGTTGTAACAAATAAAATATTGCATAAGCCCTAAGAATGAATATATTCTTTGAAGGAGAGATTTTTCCAAAAATTTGCTGGTGCCAAGGAGTGAGTCTTGGGGAATATACCTATGATTTGAGAAAAGCAGGCATGCTACTGGACACTGCAAAATTAAGTTTATGTTTCAACTTGAATGGGCCATCAGGTGCCCAGATATTTCATTAAGCATTATTTCTAAGTGTGTTTGTGATGATGTTTCTGGGTGAGATTAACTTTTGAATCAGTAGACTAAGCAGATAGTTATCCTTAATGGATAGACATCATCCAGTCCACTAAAGGCCCCAAAAGGATAAAAGGCTGAATGAGAAGGAATTCTCTCTCTATCTGACTGCCTTTGAGCTGGGACATCTAATGTTCACATGCCTTCTGACTGGAATTAGCCTGGAATTGTTACCATTTCCTTTCCTGGTCTCAGGCCCTGAGACTCACACAGGAACAACACTATTGGCTCTCTTGGCTCTCCAGCTTGCTGACTGCAGGTCTTGGACTCCTCAGCCTCGATAATTGGGGAAGCCAACTTCTTCTAGTAAAAAACGAACAAACAAATAAATAATATATAGTAAATACCTATAAATTTATAAATCTATGTCTACATACCTCTTTTTGGTTCTGTTTCTTTGGACTAATACAAGGACACGTTGGGAGAGAAGAGAACAAGGAATAGGTAATCAGAGAAAAACCAGGATGGGTAATGTGGCATTTTAGAAGCTGGGAGAATGGGGACTTTCCATTAAAAACAAAACAAAAGCTAAAACAAAAACAAAAACAAGGTCTCAGTAAATGGTTAATGTCACTGTCTCCCTAGGGATAAAATAAAGCTCTAAAGAAAACATTTTTGACTGTAGTTTCTAAAAGGGTAACATTTTTTAAATTTAATTTATAGGTGCTTGTTATTAATTTCTTTCTCTAGATGCTTAAATGTTTCATAATGTTTTACTTTGTTTTGTTTTACTTCAGGATTTCCCAAACTTATCTGACTACATAATCATTTCCTTTTTTCTTCTATTGTTGGTCAAGTACAGTTGTCTCCATTCTCACCCAGTCATGCCCCCCACTCCACCCATCCCTGCCTCCCACCCTCAAACCTACTCTCTTTGGCTTTGTCCATGTGTCCTTTATACCTGTTCCTTGATGGCCCTTCCCCTATTATCCCTCTCCCCCCTCCTCTCTGGTTACTGTCAGATTGTTCTTTATTTCAGTGTCTCTGGTTATATTTTGTTTGCATGTTTGTTTTGTTGTTTGGGTTCCACTTACAGGTGAGATCATATGGTATTTCTCTTTCACTGCCTGGTTTATGTCACTTAGCGTAATGCTTTCCAGTTCCATCCATGCTCTCGCAAAGGGTAGGAGCTCCTTCTTTCTTTCTGCTGTGTAGTATTCCATTGTGTAAATGTACCATCGTTTTTTGATCCACCATTTACTGATGGGTCCTTAGGCTGCTTCCAGCACTTGGCTACTGTAAATTGTGCTGCTATGAACATTGGGGTGCATAGGTTCTTTTGAATTGGTATTTCAGTATTCTTAGGGTATAATCCCAACAGTGGTATTGCTGGATCAAAAGGCAGTTCCATTTTTAATTTTCTGAGAAAATTCCATACTTTTTTCCACAGTGGCTGCACCAGTCCGCATTCCCACCAACAGTGTACTAGGGTTCCCTTTTCTCCACAACCTCTCCAATACTTGTTGTTTGTTGATTTGTTTATGATGGCCATTCTGACTGGTGTGAAGTGGTATCTCATTGTGGTTTTAATTTGCATCTCTCTGATGGCTAGTGATACTGAGCATCTTTTCATATGTCTCTGGGCCTTCTGTATGTCCTCCTTGGAGAAGTGTCTGTCCAAGTCCTTTGTCCATTTTTTAATTGGGTTTCTTGTCTTCTTAGAGTGGAGTTGTGTGAGTTCTTTATGTATTTTGGAGATCAAACCTTTGTCCAAGGTATCATTTACAAATATGTTTTCCCATACTGTTGGTTCTCTTTTCATTTTAATGCAATTTTCTTTAGCCGTGCAGAAGCTTTCTATTTTGAAGTCCCATTTGTTTATTCTTTCCTTTATGTCCCTTGCTCTAGGGGACTTATCAGTGAAAATGTTGCTATGTGGATATTTTATATCTGAGATTTTCCTGCCTATGTTCCCCACTAGGACTTTTATGGTGTTATGACTTATATTTAAGTCTTTTATCCATCTTGAATTTATTTTTGTGTATGGTGTAAGTTGGTGATCGAGTTTTACTTTCTTACATGTAAATGTACAGATCTCCCAACACCATTATTTTTAAATATGCTAAGTAATACTTATGGAAATATTGATCTATATATTTCTAGGGTCCAATGCTTAAATGCTGGACTCTAACCACCATGAGTCAGATGCATAAGCAACTTTACATCCAAAACAGTATTTGACTTTTAATTCCATTTGGGAAACATAGTATAATGCTTTTTAAAATATTATATTCTTGGTGACATATGTTTTCTTTGAGAATAAATTTAAATTAGGGAGAGATAGAAGAAAAATACAGAGTAAAACAGTTGGACAGCAATTATTTTTTTTCTTAAGATTCTATATACATGAGAAGAAGCTCACATTAGGTAAATTTTAGAATATCTACCATTCTATGCATCAGAAATACCACATTAAAATAAAATTATTGTCTATAGAACATCTCACATTGGGTAGGCAGAACAAGATAATTGCTAATAGTCCATGTGTTGTATCAATATTTAAAACTTGTGAAGATTGTTTAAATGGAACATGCAATTTAAACATGGACACAGACTGTTCAATTGTTAAGCATTTTATTCTTAGGAATTCTATTTAAATGTGATGTGGTTAAATTTTTCTCTAAGTGTTTGGAAATGAAAGTGTTATATTTTTTGACATTAAATGTTATATAAAAAGGAATGATTTGTTTAAACAAAGAACAGGGAACTTTTCACTGGTTGAGGTATCATTTTAATTTTGGGTGAAGAGAATGACTTCATTAAACAAGTGAGGTTTACTTTTGAACATATTTTGCCTTCAAGTAAATGGGTGTTTGCAGAATTTTGGCCTGAATATTTTTAGGAGAATTTGTCTGCAAAAATGAAGGAAATCATCATTACTTGTCAAGTAGTTTATGATTGGAAAATGTCTAAAAATTATGAGCATTTGGGAAAAATATTCAAAATGGAGTTCATATGCTGAGAACTGAATTTTATGCTGAAAGGTTTTTCATAAATAAATAAACTCATTCTATTCTAGGAGGCTGGGAGTCAAGCAGGAGCAATGTATCCTTCAACAGTAGGGTAAAGTTTCTGTGGAAATTGTGGAGGAAAACAAATCCTAAATGTAGAAAACTAGAGTGTGAATCCCAGCTCTGCATAACTATGTGTTATGGAATGAATGTTTGTGCCCCCACCAAATTCATATGTTGAAACCATCTCATTGAAAACCCAATGAGATGGTGTTAGGCAGTGGGGTCTTGAGGGTGAAGCCCCATATGCAATTAGTGCCCTTAGAAGACGAATAGATAGATGCAAAAGCTTTTCTCTGTGTCATGTGAGGACACAGTAAAAAGACAGTTCTCTGCAAGCCAGAAAGAGAACCCTTACTAAGAACCACATCTGCCAGTACATTGATATTAAACTTTTCAGCCTCCAGAACTGTGAGCAACAAATATATGATGCTTAAGAAACCCAGTCTATGGTATTTTATTGTGGAAGCCTGGGCTTATGAATACACTGTATGATCTGTAGAGTATAATTTAATCTTTCTGATCCTTCAGTTTTCTAATTTGTATAATGGAGATAGAGTTGATGTTAGCAATAATATTTGTGATGAATGTACCAATGCTAAACATGACTAAACCAATGCTAAACCAATATTAAACACTCCTGCTGTGGACAGTCAATTGTGGAATGGTCCTGAGAGGTTTACTCTGACGTTTAAAAATACTTATGTCCAAGCTGCCTAACAGTGACCTAAATTACTAATGAATGTTTATTTATTTATTTATTTATTTATTTATTTTTTATTGTTGTTCAAGTACAGTTGTCTCCATTTTCCTCCACCACACCCTCCCACCCCACCCATCCCCGCCTCCCACCCTTGAACCTACCCTACACCTTTTGACTTTGTCCATGTGTCCTTTACACATGTTCCTTGAAGGCCCTTCTTTTTTCCCCCCATTATCACTCTCCCTCCTCCCCTTTGGTTACTGCCAGTTTGTTCTTTATTTCAATGTCTGTGGTTATATTTTGCTTGCTTATTTGTTTTGTTGATTAGGTGTCACTTATAGGTGAGATCACATAGTATTTGTCTTTCACCACTTGGCTTATTTCACTTAGCATAATGCTCTCCCATTCCATACATGCTGTCATGAAGGGTAGGAGCTCTTTCTTTCTTTTTGCTGTGTAGTATTCCATCATGTAAGTGTATCATAGTTTTTTTATCTGCTCATTTACTGATGGGCACTTAGGTTGCTTCCAGTGAAAGTTCAAATACATTCAAATTCTAACAAAACTCTGGGAATTATGAAAATTAGTTCTTTTGGTGCAAATGCAGTATTGCCAAAAGGATCTTTGGGGAATTCCCATTTCTTGTCTCTGAATTTGGCTCTACTGGTTTTGATGAAATGAGCATTTCAGAGCATGGGTGGCCCTCGGGACAGAGATAACAAGAAACAAGTAGGTTAACAGTTTGGCTTGCCTCAAGGGATCTTGCCGACGCCATTGATCTAGAAGGTTAAGTCCCACAAGAGCCACCATGCTATCATGGGCGTGCTGGGGATCGTGGTGGTCTATAGCAGGATTGACAAACTATGAACTGTGGGACAAAAAGGCCCCCTCCTGTTTTTGTATGGACCTCAAACTAAGAATAGTTCTTACATTTTCAAATGTAAAATGTAAAAAAAATGTTAAAAATAATTATTCACCGTTTTGTGAACCATTTGCTCAAAGAGTTGAGGACATTGCCTCTTTGTACACAAAGTATAAAATATTTACTATCTGGCCCTTTGCAGAAGACGTTTTCTGACCCCAGGTCTAGAGTTAGTAATCTAGAAATAATACGGCTTAGTGGGTATGACCCATGAAATCAGAGTTGGTGAAAGCAAGATATTAAGCAAATATCGATGTTAGTTCTGTCCTGGAACCCAGGGCATTTGCTCTTTACTTTGATAATCTATTGGGCAGTGGCAAGATGTTCATTACTTAATAGTTAATCCCTCCCCTCTTCCTTGCTAGCAAAACCTTGATTTGGTTCAGGAATCCACTTTCCATGAATTTCAAGGGCGGAGGGGTTCCCACCCCTAGCCTCACCTATTTATCTAGTTGTATAATATGAAACTATGGTTTCCCACCAATACCCCAATTCCAATCTAATACCACAAGGTTCATTTCATTTTTTCCTTTTCATACCTGTAACTACCTTCTAGAGTGAGAAATCACATTCCCAATTTCCTAATATTTTAAATCAGTTTTGTTCTATCCATCACCTCACCATATGTACAAATTTCCCATTGTCATAGCCCCCTTTTCTGTAAAGATGCTCACCTTAAGCACTCTGGCTCTGATATTCCACATAGGCCAGTCTCTTATGAGTAGTCATGCTCCTCACCCCACTAAGCTCCACCTGCTTTATCTCCCCTGGTGTCCCCACTTCTTGACTAGACCACTTTCCTGTGCACTTGTGCTCTAAGCTCTGTGCCAGACCAGCCTCCTCACACTGTTGGGGTTTCCAAATTCCTCCTTCCACATTATGTCCCTCCACACCCCTCCACCCTCACCCCGCATATCACTTGGATGCCAACTTCACCCACTGAAGCTTGGACATCAGCACAGAGCATCCATCTAAGTGGGCATTCTCTTAGTTTGGACACTGACACCCTCCTATGGGAGAATCTGTCACTCACATTCCACACAGATGCCTGCTTTGCCAGTCCTACCTACTGGCTTTACACAGAGGAAGGAAATCAGGTTGTCCCATCCCTTTTATCAGTTTTTTGTTCCTGGGCAGTGAATCAGGCCTATCTGAAGGTTTGGCACATTATGTATAATGTACCAAAATTGAACTTTTAGTTTTCATTATTTTTTATTTTCCATCAAGAGAAAGGATCTTTTTTGTTTCTCCAACTTTGAGGGGATAGTCTCTTGGTTATAGAAGTCACTAACAGACTCACCTAGGCAGTCATTGGTACCTAACTCAGCTTAACGAAAGTCAGTCTTTCACAGGAATGTTTTTTCTCATTTCTCCTTATTTCACAAGCCTTGTGAAATATACATATCTTGACCTGATGGAAACTCCTTTTTCAACTTGACCAACAACTTTAACATTGCATTTTGACAACTAAATGCTACATGGTTGCTAAGGAGGAATTCCTATTGTCATTTGATGGTGCATAGGGTCCCATAATTCTGTAATGCAAAACTTTTGTGTATTTTAGAAGGTTTACATCATAACCTTTTTCCCTCCAGAGCCAATAGTGCCTGGATTTATTTTTGTTTGATTTCCATTGTGCTTATTGTGAGAATGCCCACATGAAACATTTCTATCCAGGCAATTTTACAAGTAAGTAGGCTCTGCTGTTATTACTGGTTAATAGATTTGGTTCTCACAAATTTACTTTCTTTGACAGCTAGCTCATCCGGAGAGCAAGGAATTACAAAATCTCAGAATTGTAGAATCTTTGTGCTAGATGGAATTCAAAGTTCATCTCTTCCAACAGCTTTCTCCACCCCAAGTCAGTATGCCCTCAGTAACACACCCAATGCTCTGCCATTGTCAGTGAACAGGAACCCTTCCCAGTCAGCCCCCTCTATTTTAGCTCTTGATGCTTCTCCCTATGTGGAGATCCTCCTCAATTTTCAACACATGTGCTGATACCCCAACAGCAATCTAACACCACAGGGGGCTAGGGGATAGATTTAGTTTTCACCATGAACACTGTAAATTTGTTTCTTTTGGAACTTGCTTGTTTTAGAGAGCAGAGAGTTATAAAATCTTAAAATCATAGAGTGTTTGTGCTAGAAGGGTCCAGCCTAGCGGTCTTGTCTTAGATAAAGCTGAAATCTATCTGCTGTTGATTTCCTCCCAGTGATCCTCCTTCTGTCATTTGAGGTCAAAATGAAAATATCTGCTGTGCTCCCAGTGCTTCAGTTTATTGTCAACATTTCACATTCTCCCCATCCCAAGAACCGTCCCTGGTCCCTTCAAAGAGGGTCATTCATTTCCCCACAAGTCAGGAGGTGCAAGGAGTGGACAGGAGGCTTGACAAGTCTCAGACTCTAGGGAGACTGTTCTTGCAGCTACCTCTATGTTCCTTAACTGGGGTCATATTCCATCAGGACTCATCTCAACAACTTAGAGGCAGAGCAGGCTTCCTTGCACTTGTGAATCCTTTTCTTTGCTTTCTCCCTACTCATCTCATCTTTTGTCCTCTTGTTACATCCCTTCATTTCTCTCGTGACATGGGCTTTCATTCCCCTTATTCACCTCATTAGTTGTTCATGGACCCCTAGATGTTTTTCCTTTTAAAGATCCAAATTCCCCTGGCACAGAGCAAGAATTGATACATAGTGAGTAAGAGGATTGAATATCCTCATACTTTATACTTATATATAATTTCACTGTCATACAGTTTTCATAAAGCTTCTTTTTTTCTTCTGTGTTATATCTTTTCAGTTTTGCGGTTTAGGATGTCTAGCCCATAAGAATAACCATGTAGTAATTATCTATAAAATTGAATTTAAAATCCACTCACCAGTCCGGGTTTCCATGTTTGCAATAGCCCAGGTTTCTTGTGGAATTATATTCTAGTCTTTCCAAGCATAAATGCATTTAACATTTAACAATTCTCAGTATATATTATACTACCATGGCATAACTTCCTAAGAGAAAGTGAGGTCCATGGTAATTACATTTAAATTCTTTGCAAATTCTATTCTACATTGAGATGTGGAACACTTGACTTTTAAATATTTCTGGGCAATATTCTATAGAATTAGTAAGGTATGATTGTTATAGCATAGGTACTTAATAATAAGTGTTAAATGAACTGTAGATAAATTAATAACTCCCCACATATTAGAAAAGGAATTATAGGGCTTTTTTCCTAATAGTTCCTGTTTTCTCTACTATGTAGACAAGAATGCAAGTATACCTTTCAGATAAAAGTCTGTCTCCACTTAATGTAAGAATCTAGCATCTACATGATGGGGAGGACCCAGTTAGAAATAGACTTGATTATTGGTTATAAAATAGTATTCTGTTAGGATTTATAGCTGAAAATCATTTAATCACATGATATGGAAAAGTAAACCCTTTAAACTTAACATTAATAATTACACAATGACAATGCAATCAGGAATCTAATTTTAACTGACCGTGAATCACAATAGTAATTACAAACTTTTAGGTATGAGAGAGGCCTTCAGAGATTATCTCATCAAAGAGCCTCATTTTGCTAATAAAACAAACTCAGAGGAGTTTGGTAGCTATATCGGGTTGAATAGTATCTCCCCAAAATTCATGTCCAGCCAGAACCACAGAATGTGACCTTATTTGGAAAAAGAATGTTTGCAGATGCAATTAGCTAAAATGGGGTCACCCTGGATTAGGGTGGGTCCTAAATCCAATGACTGATGTTTTTATAAGAGAAAGGATAGGGATATTCAGGTGCACACAGTAGGAATGAAGGCCACATGATAACAGAGATGACGATTGGAATGAAGTAGCTACAAGCAAAGGAATGCCAGCAACCACCAAAAGCTAGGAAGAGACCAGAAGGATACTGTCCTAGAGCCTTTAGAATGAGGATGGCCCAGCCAACACTGTGATCTCACACTTGAAGATTTCAGAACTGTGAGAGAACCTTTTCCGTTGTTTAAAGCCACCCATTTTGTGGTAATCTGTTACAGCAGCCTTAGGAAACTAAGGTAGTAACATTCTAAGGACTTGTGGTGATTCTGGAATAAAGGCCCAGGAAAAAAAGCCTCAGTCCACCCAGAGCAGCTGTGCTCCTAGTTTTCCTCCTGTCTACTTCCTCTGTGATGGGGTAGTACTTAGAGGTACTCTCTTAATCATTCACATTAGCCTTAATTAGTTATATTAGTTTGAAGTCCTTAGGGCTGCTTCCTGCCTCCCTCTTTCTCTAAGTTGTTCTTAGGCAACTCATTTGCCTAAGTCATTTTTTCTTGTATCTCTTACACCCTCAGAAATTTGACCCTATGCTTCTACTGCAGTTCTGTGCTGCAACTTCTTTTCTAGGTGGCTTTTACCTCTCTGGGTATAGGTCCTGTCATAGCACTTCCTCTCTCTTAAAAATACTAGACAAAGACTGTGCAAGTACAGTTTTCAGACCATCTGATCTACTCTCATACCTTTCCAATATTTCTTAGCCATTTCAATGACTGACTTAATTAGTGGCATATTTTTCCCCTTTGTAGTACATATCAACAAAAGGTGAAGTTTTTGCTTTTTTGATAAAAATCTTTGATGCACAAAAGTTTTAAATTTTGATGAAGTATAATTAATTTTTTCACTTGTTGCTTGTGCTTTTGGTGTCATATCTAAGAAACTGTTGCCAAACCCAAGGTCATGAAGACTTACCCTAAGTTTTCTTCTAAGAGTTTTATGGTTTTTAGCTCTTATATTTAGGTTGTTGATCCATTTTGAATTAACTTTGTATGTGGTGTGAGGTAGGAGTCCAAATCCATTCTTTTGAATTAGGATGCCTTGTTGTTCCAGTACCATTTGTCAAAGAGACTGTTCTTGCCCCATTGAACAGTCTTGGCATCCTTGTCAAAAAACAGTTGACCATAGATGTACAGATTTATTTCTGGATTCTCAATTCTACCACATTTGTCTATTTATTTATCCCTATGCCAACATCATGCTGTTTTGATTATTGTAGCTTTGTAGTAAGTTTTAAGATTGGGAATTGTGAGTCCTCTAACTTTGTTCTCCTTTTTCAAATTGTTTTTGCTATTTGGGCCCCCTAGTAATTCCATGTGAATTTGAGGATTGACTTCTTAATTTCTGAAAAAAAAAAGCATTGAAATTTTAATAGGGATTGCATTGAATCTGTAGATCATTTTGGGTGGTATTGACATCTTAATATTTTTCTTGTTAGTATTATCTATTCCTTGGAAAATTGGTATAATACTCTTGTAAAACTCTCTAGTCTCATGTTTGTTTGGTGTGTATTCATTTATTCATAGACATATTTCAAATTCTGATCAATTCTCCGTTTTTAATTGTTTTTATATCTTCCAATGCATGGACATGGTATATCTGTTTATAGGTCTTCTTTAATTTCTGTCAGTAATGCTTTGTAGTTTTCAGTGTACTAATCTTTCAACATAATTAAATTTATTCTTAGTTTATTCAAAAGTAAAGTTATTAAAAGAAAATATTTAAGGCCTGCAAAGAAACATATTATAATGAACATGTGTAATCACCACCTAGTTTAAGAACTAAATCTTAATTAACACAGTTAAAGCCTCCCAAAGGCATTCTCTTCCCTTCTTCAGATGTAATCACTCTTTAAATTTAGTGTTTATCATTTCCTTACAGAGTGTGGTAGGTTGAATAATAGCCACTGCCCCCGCCCCCACCAAAATATCCATGTCCTTATCCTCAGAACCTGTACATCACTTTAGGTGGCAAAAAAAAGTCTTTGTGGACATGATTAAGTTAAAGGTGTTGAGATGCTGAGATTATCTTTAGTAAACTGGGTGGGTCTTTAATTGCCTGGCTCCTTGAATGTGAAAGAGGTAGGTAGGACCTCCCCCCAGGGCCCAGATTAAGCTCCAGTGTCTCCTCCAGTTTTTTTTAAAGTATATTTTATTGATTATGCTATTACAGTTTTCCCAAATTTTCCCCCTTTATTGCCCCTCCACCCTGTACCCCCACAACCCTCCAGCACCCCTCCTTAGTTCATGTCCATGGGTTGTACATATAAGTTCTTTGAGTCCTCTATTCCCTATACCATTTTTTACCTCTCCCCATCTATTTTATGCCTACCAGTTATGCTTTTTATTCCCTGTGCCTTCCCCTCCTTCCCCCTCCTCACTGAAAACCTTGCATGTGATGTCCATTTCTCTGATTCTGTTCCTGTTCCAGTTGTTTGCTTAGTTTTTGTTTTCTTTTTTTTTTAGGTTCATCTGTTGATAGTTGTGAGTTTGTTGTCATTTTATTGTTCATAGTTTTTGATCTTCTTCAATTTCTTAGATAAGTCCCTTTAACATTTGTTATGATAAGGACTTGGTGATGATGAACTCCCTTAAACTTGACCTTATCTGGGAAGCACTTTATTTGCTCTTCCATTCTAAATGATAGCTTTCCTGGATAGAGTCATCTTGGATATAGGTCCTTGCTTTTCATGACTTTGAATACTTCTTTCCAGCCCCTTCTTGCCTGCAAGGTTTCTTTTGAGAAATCAGCTGATAGACTTATGGGAACTCCCTTGTAGGTAAGTGTCTCCTTTTCTCTTGCTGCTTTTAAGATTCTCTCCTTATCTTTAATCTTGGCTAATGTAATTATGATATGCCTTGGTGTGTGCTTCCTTGGGTCCAACTTCTTTGGGACTCTTTGAGCTTCCTGGACTTCCTGGAAGTCTATTTCCTTTGCCAGATTGGGAAGTTTTCCTTCATTATTTGTTCAAATAAGTTTTCAATTTCTTGCTGTCATTCTTCTCCTTCTGGTACCCCTATGATTCAGATATTGGAACATTTAAAGTTGTCCCAGAGAATCCTCAGCCTCTCTTCATTTTTTGAATTCTTGTTTCTTCATTCTGTTCCAGTTGGATGTTTATTTCTTTCTTTTGTTCCAAATTGTTGATTTGAGTCCTGGTTTCCTTCTTGTCACTCTTGGTTCCCTGATTATTTTGCTTTATTTCACTTTGGGTATTCTTCATTTGTTCTTTCATATTTCGACCAAGCTCAATCAGTTCTGTGAGCATTTTGATTACCAGAGCTTTAAATTCTCCATCAGATAGGCTGGCTATTTCCTCATCTTTTAGCTTTTTTTCTGGAGTTTTGCTTTGTTCTTTCATTTGGGCCCTATTTCTTTGTCTTGGTGCACCTGATAAGTTCTAAGGTGGCAGGGCCTTACGTATTCACCCGGGCAGGGCAACCTTCCTTGCTGCACTGGGGGACAGCCTGTGGTAGAGGGGCCAGAGAGGGAACAATGCAGCTCACCTGCTCGGCCCACTTTCCAATGAACTCTTGGGTGAGACTGGGAGTTTCTCCCAATGTGGCAACCCCTGCCATAGTCTACAATCAGCTCTGAGTCTCAGTTTCCCATTCAGCCAGTCCTGCCCACATGGTCCACTGCCTTGCCATGGGTTCTCTCCATCCACCTGTCTTACTGGTCTGATTGGTCTGTTTGACTGTTTCTTTAATTCCTTGGTTGTCAGAGTTCCATGCAGTTTGATTTTCTGGCACTCCTGGTTGTTTATTGATTTTAGATTGGTTCTTATTCTCCTTTTGGTTGTGTGAGGAAGTGAAGGTTTTCTACCTACACCTCCATCTTGGCCAGAACACCTCAACAAATAATCTCTCCTCCAGTTTTTATGACTTACAGATATTTCCAAAGTCTTGGGACACATTTCTCTTTGAAATGTAAATTTTGGGGGACTTTCTGATACCTTGTGAACTTGCCCCAGGGGACTAGTCCATACTATAACCATTTGACCTTCTTGGGGTGACCAGTGAAATTTTATTATCCTTTTGGATCAGAGACATTAATTATGCAATGGCTAATCCCCATAATACGTGGGAAGTAAAATGTTTGTAGAGGAAATAAGGACAAAACATATATCAGAATAGATTTCTGTGTCTCTGGAAGCTAGAGCTTTTTATAGCACTGAGAAATCCAGGGGAGATTTATTTCCTCACATTAATTTATCAACTTTGATAAAACCTTTCATCATGACTGTGAATTTTTAAATTTTTCCTTGTATCTTTATGGCTATGTTATTAGATGCTTACACACTTATAATTGTTATATACGTGCAGTGGCAGTGGCTTGTTTGAATTGTTTTCTTTCATTGTTATGTACGATAATACAGGGGCATCTACCAGGATCACTGGTGAGAGGGGACCGGTGGCCAGGCAGCTCGTGGGAGATGCTGCTTTCCAAGTAAGGTTAAACAAACCAGAGAGGCAGTATCACGTTGCCCTGGCAACTGAGCTAGCATAACACAGTGTGACAACACTTCCTCACCACCAGATGAGACGCTATAAGCTGGCGAGTGTGATTGATGAGAGAAAATCCCCCTTACCTCACCTTCCATTTCCTGATTGAAGGGAAAACAAAAGGTCACAGGGACAAGTGTACTTAAAAGTTAACATGGCAGCAACCGGGAGGTACCAACCTGCTTGTCTAAACCTATAGTATCGTCCGGAGTGCTGGCCGCTTCTGGAGTGCATGGAATTTTGGGCGGGGAAATTTAAACAGAGGGCAGAGAGGGTCTGGTCCCTTTACCTCTTCCTCTCATACCCTGTCAGGGGCTGGATTGTTCTCGGGTGGGTGGGCTCTGAAGACTGCGTAGTCTGGCAGTGAATTTAGCCCCTGGGAGCCAGGAGCAGTGCAGGTGGCAATGAGGTGGTCGTGTGGTTGTGAGGGCTGCACACCGCCAAACTCCAGAAAGGTGCCTGAAGCTGGACTGCTACCGGGAACCAGCTAAGCTGCCTGGATGGTCGTTCTGCAGCTACCTCCATTTCCCCAAGGACAGTATCGTTAAATGGAAGAAGGAACTCTGGGCACAGCCTTGAACTAATCTGGCGAAGTGGGTGGGGTTTTTCTCGGGGTGTGCTAGAGAGAATGGACTCTGAGACAGAAGTCTGCCATTCTTAAAAAAAAGTTGTATAGCTTTTGAATAAAAGACCCCTTTCTTTTTTCACTAAACTTCTGCCTCTAGAATTTATGGACAACAGACAGCAGCACCCTACCTTTGTTCGGTAACAATGATTCTCTTCATCAATAAACTTTAAAAATCCACCTAAAATATTATACTGAACAAGACAAACACATATGAGACATAATAGCTATAATAATATCAGAGGTAAAAAAAAAAAGTAAAGCAAAAGCACTATTAAGGATAATCTTTGCCTTCTAACCAGTGAATTTTGCTAAATTTACTGTTACTGTATATACTTGGATTTATTTTTCTCATTTCATTTTATACTATTTATCCCCCTTTTTATATGCTTGTTTTTCTTCTTTCTTGCCTTTATTTATTGAGTTTTAAAATCTACCTCCTTATCCCCATTTTCATGTTTTAGAAGATATACATTATATTTCTACTATTTCAGTGATTTCTCTTAAATATTTTCAGCATGTGCATTTGCCTTACTAAAGCTTAAAGTAAGTGACTATATATTCTTTCTTCTGGAAAAATTACCAGAATTAAGAAAACTCTTTCTAGTTTAGAGTATTAGTTAGTGTTTTGTTCCACCTTGTTTTGTACCCCCACCTTGGTCGTCATCACTAAACTTTTGTATAAGGTTAATGGCTTTACTCTTATACTTATTGCTCCTTTGCCCATCATTACTATATCCATCTGACTCCTTTCTTCTGATTCCAATGTCCTGTAGAAGCTCTTTTGTGAGGAGTCTATGGAAGCTAACTCTTTCAATCATTGTCTTAAAGTGTCTTTACTTAATGTTGATCCTTGAGTTGTAATTTACTTGCATGTGGTATCTGAGATTGATAAGTATTCTGCATTCTGTCTTCTGTGGTTGCTAAGTGACATTCTTTAGTAGACAAGCTGTCTCTGGTTGCATTTAAGATTTTCCTTTGATTGTGCCCTTTTGCAGTTCCACTAAATTCCACTATAATGCCACAGTGTCTTTTGATTTTCCCATTTGGGATTTCTTGTACTTCTTCTTTGTTTAAAAATGTTTACTTTAATTATTTATTTATTTAGAGAGATGGGGAAGGGAAGGAGAAAGAGAGGGAGAGAAACATCAATGTGTGGTTGCCTCTCACACACCTCCAACTAAGGACCTGGCCCACAACCCAGGCATGTGCCCTGACTGGGAATCAAAGTGGCAACCCTTTGGTTCGCAGGCCCACACTCAATCCACTGAGCTACACAAGCCAGGGCTTCCTGTACTTCTTGAAACTGAGAATTATTGCTTTTCATCAGTTCTGGAACATTTTTACCTGTGGTGTTTTTGAATTTTGCTTTGATTCCATTTTCTTTATTCTCTACTTCTGGACATTCTAGGAAGATATATAGAATGTTGGACCTTTTCATGTTATAAAACATGTCTCTTAACCTCCTCTGTCCATTCCATCTCTTTCTCTGTTTATGTCTTATCATCTGTAATTTCTTTCAATATGTGGTTCAGTTTGCTAATTCTCTTATCAGTAGCTTTCAACGACTATATAATGTAAACATTGAGTTTTAATTTCAATAATTATATTTTTAATTCTCACAAATTTTGGTTTTTTTATAAATCTGCTTAGTTCTTTTTCAGCAACAGCTTTTCTCAAGAATTTAATTTTCTTTGTATCCCTTTATCACCTTAATGTTATTTAATTTCTACCTGACAATTTTATTAATAAAGTTATTGTTTTTCTGCTGTTGAATATAGTTGCATTTTTTTCCTTCATGTGTATTATAATTTGTATTGAGAGCTTATGTTGTTAGGGTTTAATTTGTGGAAATCCTACAATGGCTGGTTTGAGGATATGTCTCTTTAGAGAGAGTGGTATTCATTTCTCTCAAATGTCCCATAGTTCCTACCAACTTGGAAATTCTTTGCATGTTAATGTATCAAATCCAGTTATAATGGTAATAAATTCAAATTGGATCGCACAAATAATTAAAAATTCAAGTCCCTTAAAAATTCAGGATAGTTGGTTTGGTTACAAATTCTTTGGGAAATTTTTTAAAATCTAAGGCAAGATATTTGTTGCCAATAAGTAGGTGCTTTTTTTTAATGTCTCTCATAATCCTGGATCTATCTCCTTCTCCCGCCCCCTGCCCCCTCCACTCAGTTATGACTTCCAGCTTTGTACAAGCCTAGGGGCTTTTTCTGCCCCTGCATGGCCAGTAAAATCTGAACTTATTTGTTATGGAAAGCAGCAATCATCCCTACCTCTTCCCTACCCCAGCAACCGCAGCCTGTACATGTTATTCTGAGTCTGAGTTTACAAAGATTGGGGCCCTGGATATTTTCCTTACTTTCTTGAAAAATCTGTTATTTTTAAAAAAATATGTTTGTTTTATAGGTGAGATCATATGGTATTTGTCTTTCACTGACTAGCTTATTGGGTGGAGGAGGGCAAAGGGGGAAAAATTGGGACAACTGTAATTAGAACAACAATAAAAATGATTTAACAAAATGTGTTTGTTTTAGAAAGTAAACATACTCTCTAAGTATGGGGTTTGGGGGTGGAGGAGTAAGAGAGGTTGCTAAGAAGATGCAAAACTTCAGCTGTAAGATGAATACAGTCTCAGGATCTGGTGTAAAACATGGTGTCTATAGTTGATAACATTGTGTTATATAATTGAAATTTGCTAAGAGACTAGAACTTAAATGTTCTCTCTCTCATACATACACAAAGATAAATATGTGAAGTGATGAATGAGTTAATTGAGGGGGAGATCCTTTTGCAATGTATATGTATATCAAATCATGATATACACTTTAAATATCTTAAAATTTTGTATGCCAACTATACCTCAATAAAGCAGAATTTAAAAAATTTAAAGAAATATTTTTAAATATTTAATACTTAATGATATTTTGTATCAAGAGGATTTCCAGATTTTTCTAGTTTATCATTTTTTCCAAAAATAGAAGTCAAGGTGGGTTTATTGATTTTTTCAGGGATCCTATAATTTTAGAAAAAAATCTGGTTCAGTTCAGCAAACTATTATTGAATGACTTCTGTATACCAGCTACTATTTAGAAATCACTAATTTTCTAGAAGAATTCTACTTTCATTCAGAAAATAAATCTGCCTGTCTTTCTCACCATCTTCTGCAATGGGTCAATTAAAAAGATCACATTATTTCAACAAATAAATTATGGCACTTTAGTTAAAATGTGTATCTTCAGATAAATTTCCAGCACTTAAATTCCTGCTTCTATAATATATGAATTACATTATCATTAATAGCAAAATGTAAGTGGAAGAGTTATATCAAAATTCATATTTTTCAAAATTATATATATTTTTCTTTGTGTTTAGATTTTCTTCTACCTCAGTTTAAGAGATGTGGTAATATGTGGTCAAGTCTGTCACTCCTGGATGTCAATGACACAAATAGGCTCATTGTGGAACCGTGTAAGTAGTCACCACCTGGAGCTACATCTTTACTGTCATGTGCTGCTTTACAATGGGGATATGCTCAGAGAAATGCACCATTAGGTGACTTTGTCATTGTGTGAACATCATAGAGTGCACTTACACAAACCTAGATGGTGGGGCCTACTACACACCTAGGCTATACAGTATGGTCTGTTGCTCCTTGGCTACAAGCCTGTACAGTGTGTTACTGTAAAAAACAACATGAGAGTAAGTCAAGCACAACAGAAAATGATGCAGTTAAGATGTGGTAAACAAGAGATGTATGAGGCTGCTGCTGGCATAACACAGTGTACTGTTTTACAGCTAAGTTTTTTTTATAAATAAAAAGAGTACACACTAAAATAACAATAAGTAGTATAGTAAATACCTAAACCAATAGCACAGTAATTTATTATCAAATATTATGTACTGTGCATAATTGTATGTGCTATACTTAAAACTGGCAGCACAGTGGTTTGTTTACACCACAATCATTATGAACAAGTGAGTAATGTGTTGTGCTACAATGTTACAATGGCTACAACTTAACTGGGCGACAGGAATTTTTCTGCTCCATTATAGTCTTGCCTGATCATCTTCATTATAGGAGGTTCATCGTTGACTGAAACGTCTTTATGTGATGCATGACTTAATTTTAGTTCTTAAAGGAGAATGAACTACTTTAAGCCAAATATAGTAGTGACTGCCTTCATTCCTGCTCCCGGCTATGTGGCCATCAAGAGTAGGTACACTTGTTTCTCTTTTGTGCAGGCACAAGCCTGAAGGATGAGATAAAAATGTAATGTTATTTTAAGAGATACATTATTAGTATTCTTTAATTTAAATGGTAGAAATAAATTGAATATTATTTTTAGAATGAAACAAAGTTCCTTTTTATCTGTAGACTTACCAGTGCCTAACTCAGGATGCTACAGAGAGAAATTGAGACAATGCAAGTAAAGTTCTGAGTGTAGAGCCTGTGTGTAAGCAGCATGAAATACATATTAGCTACTATTATTAGTTCAAAAACCATAACAAACCAGCCTGAAATATGGAGAAAAGGATAAAACAACAGCATGAAATTTGGCTAAAATATACAACATGTAAACAAAGCTCATTTGCTATTAGTGCATTTGCATGCATACAGACATACATACACTCAGGCATTTTCTAAAATGAACATCTAGGCTGGTACTTTTGCACTTTTTTTGTCATTGTACTATTTTTGTATTTTTCTAGAACATGTCCATGTTTCTTATTCCAAAGAGACACTGGGGAGAGGTCTCAGCCAACAACAGAAAATCCCTAATGACTTTTCTATTCTGTTTTATGGATGATACTTTAATTTCAACAACTATGATCATTTATGTCAACAGCCAATGTTGCAGTGGCAACATTTTCTCTGTTGCCTAAAGTCCAGTTAATAACTGACTTTTCCACTGTGCTTTAATTGCTAATAATTGGAAGACTAAAGATATCATGTACTTAGACTCATTTATGAATACATGGCCAGGGCCCTTCTTCAGAAACTCTAAAATTTACACAGAGAGACTAAGAGGAGTTGACAAGATGATGGGGTCTCTAGTTTGATAAGTCATCTCAACATTTTTATATCCCATCAGAACACCATTCCCTTGCTTGGCTGTAGTGTTCTACTCTTATCTTGTCAACAATGGCAAGAAGAAAATGTGTTTCTGTCTTAGCTAACCCATAATAGCTAACATATTAAGTATTCCTGTTTTACATCTATTTTTAGTTTAAGACAGTTACTCTCAAACTTTAGCATGTATCAGAATCATCTGAAGGGATTGTTAAAACAAATTGCTGGTTACCACCCACTGAGTTTCTGTCTCAGAAGGTCTGGGGTGGGGCTTGACAATTTGCATTTCCAACAGGTCCCTGGGTGATGCTGATGCTGTTGGTCCCAGGACCACTCTTACTTTACTTTGATTCTCAAATCAAAGTAAATGAATCAAAGTAAAGTAAGATTTAAAATAAGAAATTTCTTACTTTGTGACAGATTGGGGATGTTGTTTTTTTTCCTTTGGACAACCCACAAAGAAGGAAAAATGAACCCAAATGGTCTGGAAGAGAAAGAATATGTACTATATTAAGATTAGGGCAAATCCTGCAGAATCCTGGCAGAAAAAGCCAGAATTAAAAAGCCACTTTTGCTTAGAGACTTCATTGGGTAAAGATGGAGGATATATGAGTTCATGGCAGTGAAGAACAAAGCCAGGATAAGAAATTAAGTTTCATTATGTTCAGCACATTTCTCTTTCCACAATTCTAAGTTGCCCTTCATGTTTAATTACTTTTGCCTTTATTTGTGAGTGCTCAAATGTGGCACAACTATAACAAACACTGTAGCAGTAAGAATTGGTTTGTTCAGAAGGAAAAAATTGGATGTTCATAAACTTACCCTTTCAACTGAAAAATACTGTTAATACTATGATATCAATATTGTTGTTTATCAATCAGCCCTGACCATTCAGAACTCACATAAACCTCTGTGCTCTTCATATTTACATAGAATCAGCCAAATCCACTCAGGTCATCTTTTCTTGACTCTAGAATGACCTCCAAATTATAACTTATGAAAAGGTCTTTATAAACCACACATCTTAAATCGTCTTTCCCACAGCCAAGAAGTCAACATATAGTCTGTGTTCATAAAACATGAGGCAGAAATATTAACCCAGATTGCACTGACATTGAAGTGGGGGGCACCCTTGGGGCTCACCTGGGATGATGGGGGACATCCAGGCCACTCCAAGACAATTGATTCAGGTTGGGGTGAATGTGAGATTCCATTCTCATGGCTATCAACCTGTACTAGACATTTCAGATCTGTTTGTAATTAAACCTAAGAATGACCATGAAAAAAATCTGCTTGTAATTAAGGTTGGGAAGGACCATGAAAAACAACAACAAAAGCTCCCCAATGAGTGATGTGATGAAGAAATTTTAGTCCTTGATTATTTAAAAATATTTAAAAAATTATATTCAAAAGATCTTTTTATTTTTAATGTCTTTTGTTTATCCTTTTTAGATTGATTTTTCCACAGTAAAAAATATGATCACAGATAAACATATAGTGTCTACTCTGCAAAGATGGCGTCTAAATGTGCTGCGCTTGAATTTTCGTGGTTGTCTTCTACGGTTGAAAACTATGAGATCTGTCAGTAAGTATGTTAATTACAACTGTTCTGCTTTTTTGTATTTTAATTAAACAAATATAAAAAAAGTAAAAATAAAATGGAGACTTTAGTTACAGTCTTGGGCCATAGAATGCTAATTACAAGAATCTATAAAGCTTATAATATAGTCAACTCTTACTGGATTGAATACCTCGAGAGTTAATTCTTTGTTCATTTGAATTGACCACTCCCTTTTGTCTAGCATTTGTCTATCTACATTATCATCAATTCATCTCCTAAAAATATAGTAGAATAACATATTCTCATTTAAAAAATTCTAACAATAGATAATCAAAGAAAAAATTTCCCTCAAAATAATTGACTTACTTAAAGGTATTCAATATTATGCTTTCTGTTTTTCTAAAATATATTGACATACATGTGATTAAAAATACAAATTAAAAATTTTAACTTGAAAGGGACCATATTGTATATTTTCTTTTATATCTTAGACGTCTTTCCCTGTCAATACTTATATATCTATTAAATTATTTTTAAATATTTAAAATCATTTTCCACATTATGGATGTACCATAATTATTTAACTTTCTTCCTATTGAGGGACACTGAAGTTATGTCCAATTTCTTCCAAGCTGTTTTGTACTTTCATTGTGATATTTGTTTTTAATTGTCTAGCTCAGGCTGCTGTAATAAAGTTTCATAGATTTGGTGGCTTATGAACAACAGAAACTTATTTTTCACAGTTCTGGACGATGGAGGTTTAAGATCAGGATGCCAACATGGTTGAGTTCTAGTGAAGGTCTTTTCCCATTAGCAGAATGCCATCTTATTATTATATCTTCATATGGCAGAGAGAAAGTGAGAGAACTTTCTGGGTTTTCTTGTAGAGGGCACTAATCCTATTCATGAGAGGTCCACCCTCATGACCTAATTATTTATTGAAGGCCCTACTTCAATAAGTAATTGAAGTAAAAATATTTTATTTATTTATAAAAGTAAATAAGTAAAGTATTTTTATTTACTTCAAAATATTTTATGCCCTGGCTGGTGTGGCTCCATGGATTGAGTGCTGGCCTGAGAACCAAAGAGTCACTGGTTCAATTCCTGGTCACAGAACATGCCTGGGTTGCAGGCCAGGTCCCCAGTGCGGGGTGGGGGGCGGTGTGTGAAAGGCAACCACACATTGACATTTCCCTCCCTTTCTCCTTCCTTTCTGTTCTCTCTAAAAATAAATAAAATCATTTAAAAAATAATAAAATAAAAATATTTTATTACTTATAAAAACATAAGTAATTGAAATATGTTTCAATTACTTATAAAAGTATAAGTAATTGAAATAAGAAATAAAAAATAAGTTTCCTAGGTAAACTATTATATCATCTAGTACTATTAACAGTTTTATTTTTATTCATTCCTATTCTTGTATCTTTTTTTCCAGTAGCAGTGATATGTAGCCATGTTGTCTTGTTCTTGACTCTTTTTTTCTTATTTTTAATGATAACAGTATTAATATTATTAGGCCTCTTAATTTCTGGTATATACTATATCTATAGGGATATACAATACTACTGTTTCTACTTTTACAGCAGCCATGTTCTGCATATTCCTCATTTACTCTGGTTATGTCTGCCTTAGACTTTTAGAAACTATTAATTTCTGATCCATCAAGATCATTCCTGCTTTTTTCTCCAGAGATATTATAAATTTTGGAAAAAATATAGTTTTTGGAGTTTGGGCAGGAGGAGAAACATGCTTAGTCTGCCATCTTGAAAAAATATTACTTTTTTCATAATAAAAGTTAACAAAGTAATTGTAAACTTTAATGTGTTAGCCAGCAAAACACTGTCTCTCCCTCTCTATATATACATGCACATGTGTATGTATCTATAGAAAATATACATAAAATATGCTATTAAATAAAATCTATGTTTTTAGAAGAAAGAAACAGAAACAAGATACAATATTCAAGGTTTTAGTTTGACCTAAGATTTTTATGATCACAATTATGGTTGAACAGTGTAATGAGTTTCTGAGGCAAGGCTTGTATCTTTGGAAATTTTTATTTAATTTATTTATTGAGATAAAACTCACATAACATAAAATTTTAACTTTTTGAAGAATACAATTTGGCAGTTTTTAGTATATTCACAATGCTGTACAACCATCATCACTATCTAATTCCAAAACATTTTTATCACCCTCCCCACAAACACACACAAAAACTCCATATCTATTTTGCCTTTCTTTTTCTTGTTTAATTGCTCAGGCTGGCACTTCCAATACAATCTTGAGTTAGTGGTGAGAGCAGACATCCTTGTCTTGTTCCTGTTCTCAGAGGGAAAGTTTCTAGCCTTCCACAATTAAGTAAGATGTTAGTTACAGGTTTTTCATAGATGCCCTTTTCTTGGTTTGATGAAGTTTCTTCAAGTTCCTAGTTTGTTAAGTGTTTTTTTTATTATAAAAGGGTGTTATATTCTGTCAAATGCTTTTTCTGCATCCACCAACAAAGCTTTTTTTTTATTCTATTAAATATACTTTATTACATTGATTGATTTTTTTTATGTTGACCTGCCCTTGCTTTCTTGGGATCAATCTCATTTGTTCATGGCATATAATCCTTTTAATATGCTGCTGTATTCTGTTTCTTAATATTTTGTTGAGGACTTTGCATCTATATTTAAAAGGAATATTGGTTTGTAGTTTTCCCTTTTTTTGGAGATGTGTTTAGTATTGTTATCAGGGTAATACTGGCTTTATAGGATGAATTAGGAAGTGTTTGGAAAGGATCAATGTTAATTATTCTTTAAATGTTTGACAGAATTTGCCAGTGAAACCAAATAGTTCCAGGCTTTTCTATGTTGAAGGTTCTTGATTGCTGATTTAATATCTTTATTTGTTCTGTCAGTATTCAGATTTTTTTGTTTTTTCTTGAATAAGTTTGGTACTTTATGTGTTCGTAGGAATATGTTAATTCCATGCCAGTAATCTAATTTCAATAATCAATTGTTAGGGTAGAATTTTTCATAGTATTCTTTTATAATCTTTTTTTTTATTTCTGTGAAGCAAATAGTAAGGTATGCAATTTCATTTTTTATTTTAGAAATTGAGTCTCCCCTCTTATTTTTCTTGGGCAGTGTAGCTAAAGTTGGTTATTTTGTTAATCATTTCAGACAACAAACTTTTTTTATTGTAGTACAATAAAATATTTTGCCTTTCTTTTTCTTGTTTAATTGCTCAGGCTGTAGTACATAACATAAAAATTATGATTTAACCGTTTTAAGTGTATAATTCTGTGGTATTAAGTACATTCACATTGTTGTGCAACTGTCATTACTATCCATCTCCAGAACTTTTTCATCTTGCAATATTGAAACTAAGCACTGATTTTCTATATCCCATTTCTGCAGCCCTTGGAAACTCTGTTTTACTTTCTATCTCTTTGAATTTGGCTGCTCTGGGCACTTCATCTGAGTGGAATCATACAAATTTGCCTTTTTTGACTGGCTTATTTCAATTAGTATAATGTCTCCAAGGTTGACCCCAGTTGTGGAACTTGTCAGAATTTCTTTGCTTTTAGAAATGGATAAAATCCTAAAAATATTCAATATTCCAGGATTGAATTAAGAAGAAACATAAAAATCTGAACACACTGATCTACTAACAGAATCAAATCAGTAATCAAAAATTTCCCAATGAAGTCCTGGACCAGATGACTTAACACTCAGTGAAAAATTAATATCTCTCCTCAAACTCTTCCCAAAAATTAAAGATGAGGGAAGTCTCCCAAATTCATTTTATGAGGCTAGCATTACCCTGATACCAAAGCTAGACAAAGACACTACAAAAAAATTATGGCTAATATCCCTGATTAATATAGATACAAAAAACCTCAACAAAATATTAGCAAACTGAATTCAGCAATACATTAGAAAGATCACACACCATGATCAAATGGGAATTGTTCCTGGGATGCAAGCTTGGTTAAAAATCCACAAATCAATTAACATGATATACCACATAAACAAAAGGAAGGATAAAAATTACAAGATCATAACAATAGCTGAAAAAAAGCATTTGACAAAAATTCAACATCAGTTTATGATAAAAACTTACAGCAAAGGGGGTGAAAAGGGAGCTATCTCACCATAATAAAGGCTACATATGACAAACCCACAGTCTTGTCGTACAGTTTGATGTTAGGTAGCAAAATACTTCCAAATTCTTCTCTTTCATGATTGCTTTGGCTATGATTGTTTTTGTGGCTCCATATAAATTTTAGGATTAGTAGTTCTAGTTCTGTGGATGTCACCATTGGTATTTTGGTAGGAGTTGTACTGAATATGAAAAGCTGAAATCTTTTCCCTTAAGATCAGGAACAAGGCAAGGTTATCACCTTTCACTATTTTTATTCAACATAGTGTTGGAAGTTCTAGCCATACAAATCACACAAGGAAAAAATAGAAGATATCCATATTGGAAAGGAAGAAGTATAACTCATTATTTGTAGATAATAATTATTCATGATACTATAGAGAGAGAATCCTAAAGAATCTAAAACAAAACAAAACAAAACAAATTCCTGTTAAAACTAATAAATACAGCCCTAGCTTGTGTGATTCAGTGGATTGAGCACCAGACTGTGAAGCAAGGGGTCACTGGTTCAGGGACATGCCTGGGTTGCAGGCCAGGTCCCCAGTAAAAGGTGTGTGAGGGGCAACCACACATTGATGTTTCTCTCCCTCTCTTTCTTCTTCCCTCCCCCCTCTATAAAAATAAATACATAAAATCTTTTTAAAAAAACTAATAAATACATTCAGCAAAGTAGAGGGATACAAAATTAATATTCAGAAATCAGTTGCATTTTATATACCAATAACAACAATCAGAAAGAGAAATAAAGAAAACTATTTCATTTATAATTGCATAAAAAATGAAATACCTAGGAATAAATTTCTAAACAAGGAGGTAAAAGGTCTGTACTTGGAAAACTATAAAACATGGAAGAAGATACAGATAAATGGAATAATTTATTGTGCTCATAGATAGAAATAATTAACATTGTTAAAATTCATACTACCCAAATCAGTCTACAGATTCATTATAATCCCTGCCAAAGCACCAATGGCAATCTTCACAGAACTAGAACAAGTAATCCTAACATTCATATGAAGCCACAAAGAGCCCAAATAGCCAAAGCACTCATAAGAAAGAAGAACAAATTGGAGGTGTTATACTACCTGACATCAAACTGCACTACAAGCAGCACAGTACTGGCATAAAAACAGACATGGAAATTCATAGTACAGAATAGAACCAAGAAATAAATCCATTAGTCTACAAAAAATGAAGCAAGTATACACAATGAGGTAAAAAAACAGTCTCTTCAATGAATGGTGCTGGGAAAACAGGACAGTTAATCATCAATCTACACCAAAGGAGGCAAGAATATACAATGAGGTAAAGACAGTTTCATCAATTAATTGTGCTGGGAAAACTGGACAGATACATGTACACACACATGAAAAAGAAACTAGGCCATTTTTGTAAACCATATAAAAATAAACTCAAAATGGATTAAAAACTTAAATGTAAGACTCAAAACCATAACACTCCTAGAAGAAAGCATAGGAATTAAATTCTTTGACATCACTTTTACCAATTTTTTTTTTGGATATGTCTCCTTGTGCATGGGAAAGAAAGGAAAAAATAAACAAATGAAACTACATCAAACTAAAAAGTTTTTGCACAGTAAAGAAAACCAACAAAATTAAAATACAACCTACTGAATGGGGGAAGATGTTCACCAATGGTACATCTGATAAGGGGTTAATATCCAAAATGTGCAAGGAGCTTATACAACATAACACACATTCACAAAACCAAACAAGCTGACTTAAAAAATTGTGCAGAAAACCTGAATGGACATTTCTCCAAAGAGGATATACAGATGGCCAATAGACATATGAAAAGATGCTCAACATTACTAATCATCAAGTAAATGTAAGTTAAAACTACAGTGAGATATTACCTCACATCTGTCAGAATGGCTATTAAAAATAAACCAACAAACAATTGTTGTGATGATGTAGAGAAAAAAAGAACACTTGTACACTGTTGGCAGGACTATAAACTGGTACAGCCACTATGGAAAACAGTATGGAGAATCATCAAAAAACTAAAAATAGAACTACCATATGATCCAAAAGTTCCACTTCTGGGTATTTACCTGAAGAAATCCAGAACACTAATTTGAAAAGCTGTGTGCATCCCTGTGTTCATTGCAGTGTTATTTACAATAGCCAAGATATGGAAGTGACCTAAGCATCCATTAATAGATGAATGGGCAAAAAAGTGGTACACAAATAAATATATATTATGCAGCCATAAAAAAGAATGAAGATTGTCATTTATGACAACATGGATGAACCTAGTGGGTATTATGCTAAGTGGAGTCAGACAGAGAAAGACAAATACCATATGATTTTACCTATATGTGAATTCTAAAAAACAAAATAAGCCAACAAACCAAACAAAAAATATCATAGATACAGAGAACAAATTTCTTGTCATAGGATGGTTGGGGATTGGTGGATAGATGAAAAAGGTGAAAGGGATTAAGATGCACAAATTGCCAGTTATAAAAATTAGTCACAAAGATGTAATGTACAGCATAGAGAATACAACCAATAATGTTATAATAATTATGCATGGTGTTAGGTGGGACTAGACTTATCAGGGTGATCACTGCTTAAGGTAAAGGTAAATAAATGTCTAATCACTATGCTGTACACCTAAAACTAATGTAATATGGTATGTTAATTCTAATTGAAAATTAAATTAATTTTTTAAAATGAGGATTTTTCTTATGCTGAAAAAAAAAAAAGCAAATGAGCAAAGAGTAAAAAAAGTATTTATTTTTTCTTATCTTATTAAGAGTGAATAGTACTCTATTGGATTTACCACAGTCTGTCTACTCATCCATACATGGCCACTTTTTGGCTGTTGTGAATAATTGCTGCTATGAACATACATGTTTAAACAACAACTTTTATTTCATTGATTCTATTGTTTTTCTATTTTCTAGTTAAGCTTAACTCTAATCATTATTACCTGCTTGCTTTGGGGTTTGCTTTCTCTTCTTTTTTTAGTTCCTTGAGGTATGGAAGATTAAGTTATTGATTTGCATATAGGCATTCACAGTTATAAAGTTTCCTAGATTTTTTTTTTTACCTGCTTCCACACAAAGACTTTTCCTAATGCCTAAGCACAAAGTCCACTGGGAAGTTTGGGATGGAGAGGAAATGGGCAACATGAAGTTGCAGTTTGTGTAGAGAATGCATAGATGGTCAAATATTGAAAATGCCTAAGTCAAATTGTGTACTATATAAAGGGCATGTTGATTATTTGTTCCTTGTATTAGATAATGATATATTTTAACTATGTCATAAATTTGTACTTATATCTGAGATGCAAGATAGCCTAAAATATTGTTTTACTTTAATTTTTTGATATTGTATTATCCTTTTAAAATATTTTATTTAGTATTTATCTAGAAGTTTAATTCTTAGTATAAATGTCTTTATCATAGAAACAATTAAGCAGGCAAGCCTGAGTAGATCTTGATTTATCAAGTAAATCTAATAACTATCTCATCTTTGTAATACTTTTTATTTGTGAGATTGTTTAATAAAATCAGTTTCAATTCTAGCAGCTTTGAGTTTATCAAAGATAAAAAGTCACTCTCAGAATTGTTTCAACTTTTTAATATCCTCAGCCTCCAGCTAAGTTCAGATTATCTATTGGTGTGTCTTCTGGTAAAAAGTTTGACACTCTGATTGTTAGACTGAAGATAAATATTGGCTGATCTTTTGGGCTGTTTGGCTGAATGGCCACAAGAATTGTAATTTTTATGTTTACCAAAATTTAGAAGAAAAATAACTTTATATTATTTATTGTATTTTTTATTTTTTAAATATTTTTTTATTTTTCAGTGACATACAATATTAGTTTCAAGTGTACAACCCAATGATGAGACATTTATATAACATACAAAGTGATCACCCTGATAAACCTACTACACACCTGACACCACACATAGTTATTACAAAATTATTAACTATATTCCCTATGCTGTACTTTACATGCCCATGACTATTTGGTAACTACCAATTTATTCTCCTCAATCCCTTCATCTTATTTATCCAGTCCCTCAACCCCCACCAGTCTGTTCTCTGTATTTATGAGTCTGTTTCTGTTCTGCTTTGTTTATTTTGTTTTTAGGCTCCACATATAAATGAAATCATATGGCATTTGTCTTTCTCCTGATTTATTTCACCCAGTGTAGTAACCTCTAGGCCCATTCATGTTGTCACAAATGGCAAGATTTCATTTTTTTAAGGCTGAGTCATATCCATTGGTCTGTGCGTCTGTTTTTCTGCCAATACCATGCTGTTTTGATTATTATTGCTCTGTAGTATAATTTGAAGTCAAGTAGAGTGATATTATAACTTCATTCTTTTTTTTCAGGATTGTTTTGGCTATTTGGGGTCTCTTGTGGTTCCATAAAAACCTGTTGTTTTTTGTTCTATTTCTTTAAAAATGACATTAGGGTTTTCATAAGGATTGCATTAAATTTGTGTATTGCTTTGGATAATATGGCCATTTTAACTATGTTGATTCTTCCAATCCATGAACATGGAGTATTTTTCTAAATGTCTTTTTCAATCTCTGTCAATAATGTTTTGTAGTTTTCAGTATATAGGTCCTTCACATCCTTTGTTAAGTTTATTACTAGGTATTTTATTCTTTTTGTTGTAATTGCAAAAAGAATTGTTATTTTCTTTTTTATTTCTTTTTCTGAAATTTCATTGTTAGTATATAGGAATGCAATGAATTTTAGTACATTGATCTTGTATCCTGCAGCTTTACTGTATTTGTTTATTGTTTCTAATAGTTTTTTTGGTAAAGACTTCAGGGTTTTCTATGTACAGTCCTGTCATCTGCAAAAGTGACACTTTTACTTCTTCCTTCCCAATTTGGATGCCTTTTATTTCTTTCTCTTGCCTTATTGCTCTGGTTGGAACTTCTAGAACCATGTTGAGTAAGAGTAGTGAGAGTGGGCATCTTTATCTTGTTCCTGATTTTAGAGGAAAAGCTTTCAGTTTTTCACCATTGAGTGTGATATTAGCTGAGAGTTTGTCATGTGTGGGCTTAATTAGTTTGAGGTACTTTACTTCTATACCCAATTTATTAGATATTTTAATCATAAATAGATGTGTTATCAAATGCTTTTTCTGCATGTGTTGATAAGACTGTATGATTTTTTTATCCTTTGTATTGTTAATATGGTGTGTTACATAGGTGGAATTGTGTTTGTTGACCATCCTTGTGCTCCTGGAGTGAATCTTTATTTCTCTTTCATATCTAAAAGATAACTTCGCTGGAAATATTATTCTTGGCTGGTAATTTCCCTCAGTAGTTTGGATATTTGGTTCCACTCTCTTCTAGCTTGTAGAGTTTCTGCGGAGAAGTCGGATGATAACCGATGGTCTTTCCTTTGTAAGTTATGTTTTTTTTCTGACTTCCTTGAGAATTCTCTTTGTCATTAATATTTGATAGTTTTAATACAATGTGCATTGGAGAAGGCCTTTTGGGATAGAGGTAATTAGGTGTTTTGTTTGCTTCTTGGATTCGAGGATCTAGCTCTTTCCATAGGTTTAGGAGTTCCTGTCAACTATTTAAATAGACTGTTCCCTTCTTTCTCTCTTCTTTTGGTATGCCTATTATTTTTATATTGCTCTTTATGATGGAGTCAGATAGTTTTTGTAGATTTCTTTCCTTTTTTAAAAAGAGTTTATTTATTTTCAGAGAGAGGTGAAGGGAGGGAGAGAATCATTTCTTTTTTAATGCTCAAGTCTCTCTCTTATTTTCTTTGCATCATTCCTAGATTTCTATGTTTGATATCACTAATCCTTTCCTCCATCTGGTCCATTCTCTTTTCTGTGCTCACTAGTTCATTCTTCATCTTTTATTGAGTTCTTCATCTCCAGAATTTGTTTGGTTCTTTTTTAAAGTTTCAATTTCTTTGGTAAAGTACTTGTGATTTATATTATGTAAGGGTCAGAGAATTCAAGATTGCAGTTCTGAAAAAACAGCGAAATACAAGAAAATACAGATAGGCTGTTTAATGAGCTAAGAAAACAAATCAATAAACAAAACATGTACCTCCCCTTTTTAAAAGCAACAGATGAAACTTCTATGTAAATAATACTTTCCCTTGTCAAAATAATTCTTATCTTCCTCCTTCCTCTTGATTATCTAGGCTGCAAGTGATACATGTGTGAGTGTTCCCTTCAGGGCTTTTAGACTCCACTTTAAGTGAAGTTTCCTTTTTTCATTTTCACAAGTATATGCTAAAACACTATAGCAAATATTTGGCAAGGGTACAAAGAGTGATTTTTAAGTTCAGCAGTTTTGTTTCTGGGCCTGAGTAAACAGATGTATTGGAGATATGAAGCCCCACTTGACTTTTGTCAGTTTTTTTCCACCTACTCAAAAATTGGCTGGATGAGAACAGTTCCAAAGAAGCCTTGACTTGTGAATAATCCTGGGATTGCATGTTTGTGTTTCTAGAATTCATAGGCTACAATATTGAAGTTTTTGAAATCAAATTTATTAACTAATTTTCAAGTTTGCCCACCACTGTGTGAGTTATTACCAATTTTTGTTTGATAGTGACTTGTTGGTCATATACTGCATCCCCCTCCACTCATCAACATCTCACTTCCTACAGAAAGGAACCTCAATGGCTTACAAAATTTAAGCAAGTAGAGACTCATCACTGAATTGCTTTTACTTGCCAGTGCAGGAGGCTTTTTTCAGATTTCTCAGAAGAGGCATTAATTGATCCAGTGCATAAGCTACAGAGGAGGGAATAGTTAGTAAATAAAAAAATCTGAACTGTTTAATGTTAATGTCCCTCCCAAATAGCCAGCCATTAAGTCAGAATTGACTCAAGTTTAGGACTTAGGAAAACTCAGCTTGCAGTAAATTTTACTTCAGAAAAATTGGAGAATTGAAGAACTAGCAGGAAAGTTAAATAAAAAAACTTGAGTATTTATCCTAAAACATACATGTTCAAGCATGAAGATCTCAGTATTATTATATTTTGACTACTATAAAATAACATATATTAATCTCCTGAACTTCATCATCTATTAAACATAGGGAAGGTCCCAAGGCAAGTTATTAAACTATCAAATAAGAAGTTGGTAGAAAAGGAAGTACCTAATTCTTCATTCCATCATTGATCAACTATGCTTCCCTGAAAAAGTAAAAACTCTGTACAAGGAGGGAGAAAATCTTAAACTTTCAACCATGTACTGCAAGTTAATCCCTGGGAGATATTAGCAACTTCAATTGACTTGCTTTTGGATGGTCTGGGCAAATTTCTACTACTATGTGTTCTAGAGCTTTACTGTTAGTAGATTCCAAGGCATAATACTGAATATAAAAATTAAGCAATAAAATCCCCAACTAGCCTCTGATATTAAACTAGACAGTAATTTAGGTCCTTTATCTGTCTCAGATTTAATCTTTTCATTTGTTTTAAGATTCCTCATGTTCCCACTGCATGCCTTCATTTCCTTCTGAAGTCCTCTCCAGGCTTTTCCCTCCTTCAAATCTTGGCTTTTTTAGGTTTTGTATTCTTCATATTCCACACTGAGCAATCATGAACGATAAGTGCATTTACTACATCACTCTGGTAACAGCACTTCAAATTTAAGAGCTGCCTTTAATACTTTGTAGTGAATAATGCATTTGCTTTGAGAACCAGTAGCTCCAAGTCCTAAACTAAACTAACCCCCAACCTGAACTAAAAAGGGCAGACTGGTCAGATCCTCATACCTAGAGTCATTTCCTGAGCTACCACCTCTGGCAATACTTCCAGCTTCCCATCCTCTTCATTTTTTATACATATTGATATAGATTTTTTTAGTTTTAAAATATTTAATGGCCATATAATTGACATAAAATTATATTAGTTTTCATGTACAACATAATGATTCAATTTTGTATGCATTGTGAAATGATCACAACAATAAGTCTAGTGAATGTCACTATGCATAGGGACAAAAAATTTTCTCTTTTAATGAGAACTTTTAATATCTGCTGTCTTAGTAACTTTCAAATAAACAGTTCAGTATTATCACCTACCGTTACCATCCTCTACATAACATCCCCAGGACTTATGTATGTTATAACTGGAAGTTTGTACATTTTGCCCACCTTCACCCATTTCTCCTACCCCCCAGCTCTGGCCACCTCTAACCTGTCTTCTGTATTTATGAGCCTGGTTTTTGTGGTTGATTTTTTTTTAGATTCCACATAAAAATGAAACGTGGGGTATTTGATTTTCTCTGTCTGACTTATTGCACTTAGCATAATGACCTCAAGGTCCATTCTAATTGTTTCAAATGGCAAGATTTCCTTCTTTTTTATGGCTGAGTAATATTTCATTGTGTGTGTGTTTACTTGTATATATATCACATACTTTTTATCCATTCATCAATTGATGGACACTTAAATTGTTTCCATATCATGCCTATTGTAAATAATGAGGCAATGAACATGGGGCTGCATATATTTTGTCAAGTTAGTGTTTTTGTTTCTTTGGATATATACCCAGAAATAGATTGCTGGACCATATGGTAGCTCTATTTTTAATTTTTTGAGGAACCTCCATACTGTTTTCCATAGTGGATCCACCAATTTACATTCTCACCAACAGTCCACAAGTGTTCCCTTTTATTCACATCCTTAACAACACTTGCTATTTCTTTTTTAAAAAAAAACTAATAAGTCTATCAAGTGTGAGGTTATACCTCATTTTGATTTGAATCTTTCTGATGATTAGTGATACTGAGCATCTCTTCATGTATATGTTGACCATCTGTGTGTTTTCTTTGGAAAATCTATTCAGGTCTTCTGCCCCCCTTTTAATTGTTTTGCTATAGAATTGTATGAATTCTTTATATATTTTGCGTATTAGCCCCTTATCAGACATGTGATTTGCAAAAGATTTTCTCCATTCAATAGCTTGCCTTATCATTTTGTGGATGGTTTCCTTTGCTGTGCAGAAGTTTTTTTACTTTGATACAGTCCCACTTGTTTATTTTTGCTTTTGTTTTTACTTTTGATGGCCGATTTAAAAAATGATTATCAAGTCCTGTGTCAAGAAGCTTACTACCTAGGTTTTCTTCTAATAGTTTTATGGTTTCAGGTCTTACATTCAAGTCTTTAATCCATTTCTGAAGTAATTGGTGTGTATGGTATAAGACAGTGGTCCAGTGTAATTCTTTTGCATGTAGCTGTCCAGGTTTCCCAACACCATTTATTGGAGAGACTCTCCTTTTTCCCACTGACTGTTCTTGGCTTCTTTGTCATAAATTAATTGACCATGGTTTATTTCTGTTCTGTCTATTATGTTTCATTAATCTGTGTGTTTGTTTTTATGCCAAAACTATGTGGTCTTGATTACTATAGCCTTGTAATAATATTTTTAATTAGGGAGCTTGATACTTCCAGCTTTGTTCTTCTTTCTCAAGATTGCTTTGGCTTTCAGAGTCTCTTGTGGTTCTATACCAACTTCCATATTGTTTGTTCCACTTCTGTGAAAAATGCCATTGGAATGTAAACAAGGACTCCATTGAACCTGTATATTTCTTTGGGTATTTCTTTGGACATTTTAACAATATTGATTCTTACAATCCATGAGCATATAATATCTTTTCATTTATTTTTGTCTTCTTCAATTTATTTCATCAAGGTCTGTTGTCTTTATGTACAGGTGTTCACCTTATTCATCATATTTATTCCTAGATATTTTCATCATTTTGATACAATTATAAATAAGATTAGTTTCTTAATTTATCTTTTTTGGTAGCTTGCTATTAGTGTATAGAAATGCAACAGATTTTTGCATATTGATTTTGTATTCTGCAACTTGACCGAATTAATTTATTAGTTCCAACAGTTTTCTGGTGGAATCTTTAGGTTTTCTATATGTAATATCTTCTCATCTACAAACAATAACAGTTTTACTATTTTTTTCCAATTTGTATGCCTTTTAATTCTTCTACTTGCCTAATTGCTCTGACGAGGACTTTCACTACTATGGTTGAATAAAGGGGTGAAAGTGGACATCTGTGTCATGTTCTTGATCTTTGAGCAAAAGCTTTCAGCTTTTCAACATTGTGTATGAGGTTAGTGGTGGGTTTGTCATATATGGCCTTTATTATGTTGATGTATGTTCTCTCTATACCCACTTTGTTGAGAGTGGCAAAAAAGAATTATCATATGATGTCAGCTATAAGTGGAACCTATTCAACAAAACAAACAAGCAAGCAAAATACAACCAGAGACAACTGTGAAAATGGAGACAACTGTACTTGAACAACAATAAAACATATTAAAACCATTATAAAATCATAACTTGATGTTGGATTTTGTCAAACATGCTTTTTTCCTGCATCTATCAAGTTTGATCATGTAATTTTTTGCCCTTTATTTTACTAATGTGGCATTTCTTATTGACTGATTTGTGGGTGTTGAACTATCTTTGCATCCCAGGAATAGGTCTCACTTATCATGGTGTATGGTCCTTTTAATGTACAGTTGAATTCTGTTTGCTAATATTTTGTTGAGGATTTTTGCCTTTACGTTAATCAGAGGTATTGACCAATAATTTTCTTCTCTTGTGGCATCCTTGTCTGGGTTTGGTGTCAGGGTAATTCTGGCCTTGTAAAATGAATTTAGAACTTTTCCCTCCTCTTCAATTTGTTTTGGAACAGTTTGAGGAGAGGTACTAAATCTTCTTTGAATGTTTGTTAGCATTCACCAGTGAAGCTGTCTGGTTCTGGACTTTGTTTATGGGGATATTTTAATTACTCATTCAGTTTTGTTCTATTAATAGGTCTGTTCATATTTTTCTGTTTCTTCCTGATTTAGTCTTGAAAGATTATGTTTCTAGAAATTTATTCATTTCTTCTAGGTTGTCCAATTTGTTGGTGTATAATTGTTGAAACTATTCTCTTATAATCATTTGTAATTTTGTGGTGTTTGTTATCACTTTTTCTCTTTCAGTTCCAATTTTATTTATTTGTGTCCTCTCTTTATTCTTGATGAGTCTGGCTAACTGTTTATATATTTTGTTTATCTTTTCAAAGAATCAGCTCTTGGTTTCATTGATTTATTGTTTTATAGTCTCTGATTCATTTATTTCCATTCTTTATTATTTTCTTCCCTTTCCTCACTTTGGGCTTTATTGTTCTTTTTGTAGTTCTTTTAGTTATATAAGTTTCTATTGATTGAGGTTTTTCTTGTTTCTGGAGGTAAGCCTGTAATACTGTGATTCCCTGTTTTTGCTCTACCCCAAAGATTTTACATCATTGTGTTTTCATTTTCATTTGTCTCAAGATACGTTTTGATTTCTTCCTTGATTTCTTTGTTAACTCCTTTCTGTTAAGTGGCATGCTATTTAGTCTCCATGTATTTATGTTTTTCCACTTTTGTTTTTGGAATTTATTTCTAGTTTTATACCATTGTGATCAGAGAAGGTGCCTGACAAAATTTAAATCTTTTTTAATTTACTGAGACTTGTTTTGTGACCTAACATGGTCTATCCTGGAAAATATTTTATGTGCACTGGAAAAGAATGTGTATTCTGCTGTTTGGGGAGTAATGTTCTGTAAATACCTATTAAGTCCACCTGATATAATGTGTCATCTAATGCCACTATTTCCTTGTTCATTTTTTCTGGATATCTATCCATTTATTTAAGTGTGGTTTTAGAGTTCCCTCATATTATTGTAACATTGATCCCTCACTTTATGTATGTTAATGTTTGTTTTACGTATTTAGGTACTCCTACATTGGATGAGTAAATGTTTACAAGTATATCCTCTTATTGGATTTATCCTTTTATCATTATAAATTGCCCTTTTTTGTCTTTTGTTAAAGCCTTTGCTTTAAAGTCTATTTTGTCTCATATATGTAGTGCTACCCTAGTCTTCTTTTCATTTCCGTTTCCATGAAATATATTTTTCCAACTTTTTGCTTTCAGTCTGTGTGTGTCTTTTAATCTGCAGTCAGTCTCTTGTAGGTTGCATATGCCTGTGCCTTGCATTTTTTTATCCATTCACCCATCCTGTGTCTTCTTTATTGTATTCTTCCCATTACCATTTATCCCCCTTAAACCCCTTCCTCAAACTGTGTCTTTTGATTGGAGCATTTAAAGTTATAATGAATAAGTATGCTGTTATTGTCATTTTATTAATTATTTTCTGGTTGTTTTTGTAGTTCTCTGTTCCTTTCTTCTTATCTTGCTCTCTAATCTTTTACATTTATGACTTTTAAGTGATTTGTTTGGGTACTTTTTTCTTTATTTTTTATGTATCTATTATAGGTTTTTGCTTTGTGGTTACCATGAGATTTATACAGGATCCAGCAGAAGTAATGCCTGCTTGAGTGTGGTTGGTAGGGCAATAATATGAGTATAATAATTTATAGTTTTAATTTGAGTATTTCACCTAAAATGTCATATGGTGTGCTTGAGTATGATATTGTTTTACAGAATTACATGCTTATGATTTTGTAATAAAAGATGTTGCAATAAAAAAGGGGTATTATTTGTGCCAGATCCTGTATAAGAAGCTATCTTTATTGCAGTTTTTTAATTTACAGTCATTTATGTTTGGAGACATTCTACAACACTACACTTCTTAATCACAAGCCTATGTTTATGTTTATACATTTTACATGTTGTACCATATAAGTGTAACCCTTAATTTATTACTGTAGTTACACATGCTCTCACTATATTTTTTTGATTTTCATAACAGCTTTATCCTTTGATCTAATATTTTTATTGTTTGCTTTTATCAGTGCTATGTTTTTCTTTCCTACATATTTTTTCCTATATTCCCTATATTTTTAGGTTTTTTCTTTTCTTTTCTGCTTACAGAAGTCTTGATTATGATTGTGGGTTTTCACTCTTTCATTACTATGAATATATCATGCCACTCCTTTCTGTTCTACAAAGTTTCTGCTGAAAAAGCAGCAGATAGGTTTTATGGAGGATCTCTTGTGTGTGATTAGCTGCTTTTCTACTGCTGTTTTTAACTTTCTCTCTTTGTCTTTAAACTTTGGCATTTTAACTAAGGTGTATCTTGGTGTAGATCTCTTTGGATTTTTCCTGTCTCTCTATGCTTCCTGGACTTGTGTGTCTATTTCCTTACCAAGTTACGGAAGTTTTCAGCCATTATTTTTTCAAATAGGTTTTCTTTCTCTTTCTTTCCTCTCTGTGATTGTTGGTATGCTTGATGTTATCCCAGAGGTCCCTTAATCTAACCTCATTATTAATTTTCTTTGCTGTTCCAATTGGATGAATTCCACTACCTTGTCTTCCAACTCACTGACTTGTTCTTCTGCATCAGTTGTTGATTCCCTCTACTGTATTATTTTCATTTTAGTTATAGATTTTTAAAAAATATTTTCTATTTCTTTGTAGAAGTTCTCAGTAAGTTCATCTATTTTCCCCATATTCCTTGAGTATCTTTATAATCATTGTTTGAACTCTTTGCCATGTAATTACTTACCTCCATTTCATTTAGTTCTCATCTGGGGTTCTGTCCTGTTCTTTAATTTGGAGCTTATTCTTTCATTTGGAACATGTTTCTCTATCTCCTTATTTTGGCTGTTTTTCTTTCTATGAATTTGGCAAGACAGCAACCATTCCCAGTCTTGAAGGAGTGGCCTTGTGTAGGAGCTTCTCCTTTATAGGCTCCATGTGCCAGGGGTCTTTTGCAGGTCACCTGGAGCTGGAGGTGGACAGAGGATGGGCTACAAGAGGAGGCAGGGGCAAGCTGAACTGGATCCATCTTGGCAGGCTTGTTGGAGCTGGATCAGGAGTGTGTGCAGGCCATGGAGAGTCCTAGGAGTAAACTGCTCTGGAGCCACCTTGGCAGACCAGCTGGAGCTGTAGATGGGGCATACTTCGGCCATGAGAAGTCCTGGAAGCAAGCTTCACTGGGGTGTAGAGCTTTAGCTGAAATGGGTGTGAACCATAGGGAGTACTTGGGGCAAGCTACAGTAAGGCTCAGAGTTATAGTTGAAGGGGGCATGGTCTATGGCAGGGGTGTCAAACTCATTTTCACCAGGGGCCACATCAGCCTCGCAGTTGCCTTCAAAGGGCTGAATGTCATTTTAAGACTGCATAAATGTACTACTCCTTAACTAGGGACAAGAAGCTCAGCACTGCTGCCAGGTAGAAACAAGGTGCCGGGCCAGATAAAACAAGGTGGAGGGCTGGCTTCAGCCCACAGGCTTTGTGTTTGCCACCTGTGGTCTATGGGAAGGCCTGGGGACAAGCTGGGTTGTGGTGAGAACAGGTACAAGCCAAGGGGAGTCCTGGGGACAGATCATGGAGCCGGTGTGGGCTTGGGTCTTAGAGTGCACTGGGGCAGCCTTGGCTGGCTGGCTAGAGTGCCTGGCTTGTGCTCCTGCTTGACTGATCAAGACATGGGGAAGTGTAACAAATGGCAGCACTGGAGAGAGTTCCTGCAGTGCCCCTACCATTTAGCAGGTGTTCTAGGGGTAGTAAATGGATATCCTTCCCATGCCTTCTAGGTGCCTTTAAACCAGTGTTTTTTCTCTATGCCCCAGGGTGAGCAAGTTGGCACAGGCCCCTCAGTGATTCCTCCTTACTATATATAGGTCTGTGTGTTGGGGGTGGGATTCCCACATTACTGTGTCTCCAACTCCATCTCTCCTACCTGTTTCTATGTGGTCTCTCTCTTATTTTGTGTATGGTACACACAGAAGTCTTCAGTCAGTTCTCAGTAATTCTTCAGGGGGAATCGCTCTATCTGTAGGTATAGATTTGATGTGTTTATGGGAGAAGGTGTGTTCAAAGCCTTCCTATGCCACCATCTTGAAACCCTCCCCTTGTTACTATTTGGTGCCTTTTTTTTTCCCCAAAAAGGGCAGTCCCTTTAACATTTTGGGTAGGGCTGGTTTTGTGATGATAAACTCCTTTAACTTTCACTTGTCTGGCAAACTATCTCATCTTCAATTTTGAATGATAACTTGGCTGGGTAGCATATTCTTGGTTGGAAGTTGTTTCTTTCAGCATTTTGAATATACTGTGTTACTCCTTATGGCCTGCAAAGTTTCTACTTCAATATCTACTTCAATATCTATCTTACAGGAGTTCCTTTGTACTTAACAAATTGTTTTTCTCTTGCTCCTTTTAAGATTCTCTCCTCGTCTTTAACATTTGACATTTTAATCGTAATGTATCTTGGGGTGAATTTCTTTGGAACTCTCTGAGATTCCTGGATCTGGATGTCTATTTCCTTTCCTAGGTTGGGGAATTTTTCAGTCATTATTTCTTCAAATAGACTTTTTTGCCCCTTTCTCCCTCTTCTCTTTCTGGAAATCTTATAATGTGAATTATCAGTGTGTTTGGTATTGTCCCATAAGTCACTTAGCTATCTTTACGTATTTCCATTCTTTTTTATTGTTGCTGCTCTTATTGGGTGAGCACCACTGCCTTGCCTTAAGAGTTCACTGATGCTTTCTTTTGCTGCATCTAGTCTGCTTTGAAACTTTTCAGTGTATTTTTCTGGTCAGTTTGGTATTCTTCAGCTGTGTGAGTTAGTTTTATATTCTCTATCTCTTTGTTGAAGTTTGCAGTGTGTTCATCACTTTTCCCCTGAGTTCAGTGAGCATGTTTATGACTATTACTTTGAATTCTTTTTGAGGTAAATTACTTATCTCCATTTCATTGAGGTTTTATCCCTGAGGTTTTATCTTGTTGTGTTTTTTTCCCCATTTGGAACATATTCCTTTGTTTCTTTATTTTGTTTGACTCTGTCTGTCTCTATGCATTAAATGCAACAACCATCTCTCCCAGTCTTGAAGGAAGTGGCTTTGTGTAGGAAATGAATCTTGTTGTTTAACCCTTTCTTATCTCTTTGTTGTCTCTCAAACCTTTGTGATTGTCCAAGCAGCCTATTATATTTTCAATACCTCCCAGTAGTTGAGGGTGTGCCAGGACTTGTCAGTGTCCCAAAGGGAGGATCTCAGTCAGAACCTAGATTCAGGCTGATTGGAAGTTAGACCCTCAGGCTGCATGTTTTCAAGTATTCAAATATATACAGTTGTGGGACCAGAACTGTAAGCCCCCCTGGCCACCAGAGTCAGGCAATATGGAAGTTTCCACTGGAGAGCTGTTGCAAAAATAGGGCTTCAAAGAAGTGTAGGAACTCTTTTCCTGAGAGATACCAGTAAGCTGTAGCAAGGCTGAGGGGAAGTGCAAAGATGGCATGTGCCAAGCTACATTCCCTGAGGGCAGCTTTGTAGGCCCCAGGTGTGTACCAAACCTGAACTCTGCCTCTCAGGCCAAGCTCTAAAATAAGCAAATGGGCCTCTTAATACAGAATGAAATGATTTGGGCCAAAAACTCTCTTTCCAAGTAACTTCATTGGTGTTTTTAGATACCCATTCCTCTCTTGGGATCTGGTTCTCAAAATTTGATGCAAGGCAGTGTAGTCAAGAGTGCTCTGCACAATATATTTTCCTGATATACCTCCTCAGATAAAAGAAACAAAAATAAATAAAAGGGACTACATCAAACTAAAAACTTTTTGTACAACAACAAAACAAAAAGACAACTTACTGAATGAAGATATTCACCAATGATACATCTGATAAGTGGTTAATATCAACTATTTAGAAAGAACTCACACAACTCAACACCAAAAATACCAAACAATCCTATTTAAAAATGGGCACAGGACCTGAATAGACACTTAGACATACAGATGGCCCATAGACATATGAAAAGATCCTGAACTGTCCCAATCATTAGGGAAATGCAAATTAAAACCATAATGAGATATCACCACATACCTGTCAGAATGGCCATCATAAACAAATCAACAAACAACAAGTTCTGGCAAGGATGTGGAGGAAAGGGAAACCTCGTGCACTGTTGGAAGATTACAGATTGGTGCAGCCACTATAGGAAACCATATGGAGGGGACTCAAAATATTAAATATGGAACTGCCCTTAGACCCAGCAATTCCACTTCTGGGTATGTATCTGAAGAAACCCAAAACACTAATTTGAAAAGGTATATGTACCCCTATGTTAATTGCAGCATTATTTACAATTGCCAAGATATGGAAACAACCCCAGTGTCCATCAATAGACAAGTAGATTAAAAATACATAGTGGTACATACATACAATGGAGAATTACTTGGCCACAAAATAGAATGAAATCTTGCCATCTGTGACAGCATGGATGGACATAACCTAGAGGGTATTATGCTAAGTGAAATAAATCAGAGAAAGACAACTACCACATGATTTTACTTACATGTGGAACCTAAAGAACAATATAAATGAAAAAACAGAACAGAAACAGACTTATAGGTACAGAGAACAGACTGATGGTTGCCAGAGGGGAGGGAGGTTGAGGAATTCAGTGCAAAAGGTGATGGGACTAAGAAATACAAATTGGTAGTTACAAAATAGTTACAGGGATGTGAAGTACAACATAGGGAATATAGTACAATATTGTAATAACTATGCATGGTGCCAGGTGGGTACTGAAAATATCAGGGGAAGCACTTTGTGAAGTCTGAGTATCTGACCACTGCACTGTATACCTGAAACAAACACAAAGTCATATTAAATGTAAACTATAATAAAAAATAATGAAGAGTACTCTGTAGCCCTGAACAGCAGAAAGGGCTTAACTGAATCTGAATCTGTGCTCTGCCACCTGTCAGCAATGTGACTTTGCTCATGTTACTAAACACTAAACCTTGGGTTCATCATTAGAAAAGGCAGATAATACTACCTACTTCAGACAAATCTTTTATGAATTAGAATGTGTGAAGCTCTTAAGACACTGTCTTGCATCTAGTAATTTCTTAAGAAATGTTCATTACTATTTGTCCCATACCATTTTTTGTGCTTTGGGAATGTGTGAAAGTATCAAATAAAATCAGTTGATAAACTTTTTAGGAATACCTTAATATATGAAATAAAAATGTATTCAACTTGGTGTGAGAAATCTGTATAAAAAAAGTGGGACTTTTAGGGATATGTACATATATCTTTCATTTTATTTTTCTTTCTAATAGTGTATCTGACTATCAAAATGCAAACTAATGGGGTCAGTTTCCAGGTATTCTTCTCTTTTTGGTGATCTGTTTCTCTAGGAGAGGTAATTTTAACCTGCTAACCCAAACGATATGGCTTTTCTTAGATACCAACCCCTCCCTCATTTCCTTTGACATGACCTCCTTTTTTTGTTTCAGCTTCATCCCAAATAATGTCCCTGAATCCTAATTTCATCCTCTGTTTTATTCTCCTTGAAATATTAGTTTAGCAGAAAGGGCTCAGGCCCTTTCCTCCTAACTAATGGCTTCCTAGTCTTAATGCTGTTGAAAAACCAGTTCTGGTTCATGTTCACTAGTACTTATACCTCTTCAGGGCTCATGATTCACACCATCACAACTCCTTCTCAAAGTCCCATTTTCTGACCAGACTCCAATATTCTCAGAGTCTCTACTTACTGCTTGTGACAATTTTCCTTGAGGCCTAGCTTGACCATTTTGCAAGAATCAGTGAAGAGTAGTTGAGAATTTGGGTTTACCACGACCACATTATGGAATGCACAAGATTCAGAAATGGAAATTTATTCAATGCATAAGCTGACTTGCTGAAAAAAGTTGGGGTGGGGACTGAGGGAAGAGAATGGCATTTTATTATTACTAAACATTTGTATCTTTTTATTTTGATCATGTTTAGGTATGTCCATGCAGCTATCAAAAGGCATGTAAAAATGAACATTTTAAAAATAACTTTCAAAAGCAGTAAAAACAGTTATACAGGACATTATGAAATTTGAATGCCATCATTGGGACCCAACTTCTGCAGGTTACTACTATGGGTTCATCACCAAGGCTGTTCTGCGGATAGTCAGGCAAATAGGATGAGAGTATTCCCTTAATTACTGTAATAATAAAAATAATTAAAGAAACCTTCATTTAGTTGGATAACCGTACATAAATAGGCAACACAATAAATCAAAATGTAAACATACAGTTTTCTGACACCAGTGTAGCAAATACATAACAAGTTGCAACTATAAGAATTTCTAAATTATCCCACTATCCCACTAGAGTGATTCTTACACTTTGCTTCTTTGTTGTGTAATCCCTATGTATTTTTTCCCATTCATCATCTTCTGTGTCCTGGTCAAATGTTTCGGGGTATGTTGGTAATTTATCTTTGGGGCATTCTTCATAGTAACTCCTAACATATTTTCCTACAGACCACCCTTTGTATTCTTCAGGTGTTTTGCATTCTAGGCCATTATAGTGGACGTTGTAATGGTGCTTTAACCAGTAGTAGAGGTAGTGGATGTTGTAGTCACATCTCCAAGGGTTATCTCTGAGCCACAGGAGTTTCAAAAAATACAAGTCTTCAAATACTCCATAGTCAAAGTTTTGCAGACTGTTGTTTGATAAATCTAACTCTTCTAAATTTGTGAGTCCTAAAAAAGCAGCTAGAAACAGAAAATATTTAATAAACCAAATGAATAATTGGGTTAAATGCAACTCTATGGTGTTTATAAGGACAAATATAAATTAAAAATAAGAGATTTAATTCACTGTGTTGAAAAGAAAAGATTTTTCTTCCCCTCCTTTTTCTCAGAGCACTTACTTCAGAAAACTTGTATGTACTTTGTCCTCTTTGGAATGTATACATATCCTTTAGAAGACTAAGGCCTTTTGTCAGCTGTATGAGCCAGAAATATCTTTCTCAAGGACCTGGGAGCCCTCTCATTGAAATATAATCATCAAGACAGAGCACCCCTACCTCCCAGTTTTGGTACGAGGGTAGGAACCTTGATCCAAGTTGCAAAACTACCTCTTGTCATAAAGATAAAAGTTTGTTTTCCTGTTGACAAAGCCAGTTCACTAACACAGTTGGTCACCTCAATTACCAAGTAAAGTTAGGATGAACTGTGTGTGACAAATGGTGCTTTCAAATCCTCTTAAGGGCTAGTTATCATTTATCCTGAAAACGTGTGTGCATTGGGTTGTATCTGCCTGGCTCTGTAAATGTGAGATCTTTCTCTATCTTTGCAATCTCTTAGAAGATTGCTTGTGCTGTGCATCACATTCTGGTGTAATGCTTATCCAATAATAAATGTATCTTCTTTCTCCATTATCCTTGTGGAGAGGATTTCTGTGTTAGGAGAAGATTTTGGCTTTAATTATATTTCACTAACAGTAAATGCATCTAAATGAGAAGTTTTAAAATATGTTTTTACTCAAACAAAACTTACCCCTGGATTATTAAATTGACTAGAACACAATATTTTATATGCAAAATCAGCTTAAAGTTAGCTTTCTAAAACATGTATTTTGGGCTCTTGTGCATTCATTTATACTCACTGGAAAGATGTCAAAAAAAGGCACAAATTAGGAAAATATTTCAAATACAAGTGCATAATAATGAAAATGTGTCTGGTGATTATTTGACAGATCCCTGGGATATTAGTATACTCTGAAAATACATAGAAAATAGCCTTTCCCAGAGGGAATTATATTCCTGTACAGTCCAAAACCAAAATAATTTTATCAACATTTTGAAAACATCTGGATGTGTTTGGCAAACTATGGTAGCTATCAGCTTTGAATCCATTTGTATTTAATTCTACTAGGGTGGCTAATTAAAACAAATATCAAACACATAATATAAAATAAGACAACAAAAGCTTTTTTAAAGAGTAAAGAAATCTAAACCTGGATTATCCCTATTTTAGTTGATGTGGATTGTCTAGATACCCTAGAATTTATAGGTCAATCCTAATTTCAAATATTTTGTTTCTATTTCAAATATTTTCTCATTGCTGTTTTAAAATACGGGCATTGGAGCATGAAGTGTCCTTATTTTGAATTTGGAAAACATGTTCTCATACCAATACCATCAAGCATTTTTATATCATTTGTTCTCAGACAAAACCCATAATTCCCCATAAAAAAATTCTGTTTTAGTGCAAAGCAAATAATTGGGGATGTGGGGTGGGGGAAGGCAGGCTGTGGAGAGGAGCAAAAGGCCAGCTCTTGTAAGGTAGTTCTGAAGATACTGCACCCCCCCATTTGCTAACATTTGTGAGTCAGTGATCTCAATAATTTACTTTTCTTTAAACAAGTCAGCTTTTCAGATTGAAAGCATGTGTAAACATTGCTAGATTTTATTTTGAAAGCACTATATGTATCCAGGCACTTTGAAAGTCTAGTTTTCATGTTTCTTAAAGGAAGTAAAACCCCTAGTATGGTGTCATCTTTCCCTTTTTTTGCAATATTTGGAATTTTATGAGATTGTTATTCACACCTTTTAAAGACTGGCAGATCTTACTGCATTTGTGTATCTACCAGCATGAGTTGTAAGTGAGCTCACTTTGGCAGTGTTTCATCTCAAAGCTCCAAAATAAAAAAAGGTCTTTTATTTTAAAACTTCTTTGAGTCATTTTTACTAAAATGCTAAGATACTTCTTTATTCCAGAAGATAAACCAAGGAAAGTGGTGGGCATTTGGAAGGCATTTAATATACATCTGTTAATGTAGAAAATATTTTCCCGGGACTGAACTGGACACAGGAGAAAAAGAATACTATTGCTATTAACAGTTTACATTGTGTGTCTGCGAGGAAAACACATTGGGTCAACATCAAAGGCCCTCAGGAGGTCCCAAGGATGGAAAAGGAGTCCTCACAACTATGGGAATTTCATCACTGATGAGGGGAGAATATCACTAGAAGTAAAACAAACCCATTTTGTACTATTATGTATCTCTCTGCATTGTCTTCTCTTATTTTTCTCTAGTTTTCTTTACATAATGTGATTTTATTATAATTAAACATTATTTTCACTATTATTCACTACTTTAATAAATTTAGCTTAGGCCACTAACATATTATAGTCTCTTTTAGAGACACCTCTAAAGCTTGTTTGCATGGACACTTTGGACGGTTAGCTAAGGTCTAAGGAAATGAGACACTTGCTGAGGAGCCGGTGACACAGCATGCTTGTCTTGAGAGTCTTTGGTTCTCACGGAGCAAAAAAGGGTCCCCACCTCCAGATTCTTCTCCCTGTGGCCTGGCTGACCTACACACTAGTGTGATGACTGTTTTATGTGGGAGAAGAGTGTCTCTGTAGTATTCTTATTTGCTGTGAAATGAAAATTGCTTCTGACTTCAAAATTTAAAGATACTGTCAAGTTTACACTATTTGTAAAGACTAAAGTATAAGTGCAGCATATCACTGGTCCCTCAGAACATTTTAAAAATTATGGTTTCTTAATATTTAAAAAAATGTTATTAATACTAAATATGCCCATGTAGCTCTAGAACATTTATTTTCAAATTTTACTTCTGCAATGTTAAAATCTTAATATTCTATTAATGATATAGTTACCATTAAGAAAAGCAGAAGAAACAGTTGTACTCAAAATGTTTATGACATTAACATTGCATTATTAATAGTATTAATAATGATTTTTATAGATAAGATTTTTCAAATTGAAGTAGCACTGTGAAGGCTGCTTCACACATTATATATGTTACAAATCTGATTAATATTGCAGTAATTCTCAGTTTTTCTAAATCCCATGTATAATTTACCACTCTTCTTTTTGCAAGAAACTTTGCTTAGAAAATGGAGAAGAGATTTGAAGGACAGAAAAAGAACTGATCTTGATCTAGGATTAGATAAAATGTGATTGGCTCTGGTTTGAGCACATTTTATCTTAATTTATAAACTTGGTGCTTAGCAGATTATTTCAAATTTACTTTAAGTTGTTGAAATCCTACTTTAAACAAGTTGGAACTTCATGAATAGCAAAGAAAAAATCTGAATTTTCCTTTAAAAATCACTACATGCTTAGAATTTTATTGACCACTAGCCACACATTCACATTTTTATATTGTATTCTATAAAACATTTTTACTAGGACCAATTAAAAAACTGTTGCTTAGTAACATATAGTATTATATGCTTCATAAAACAACTTGGCAAATATTTTTGAGTGCTAAACAAGTTCTAATTTAATCTAAACAAGTGGTAATTAATAAGATCTAAATTCATAACATTTAATTTAAATTTAAAAATTTTATTATTTAGTTTTTTGACTTAATTGTATTTACTATAAATGTTGCCATAAGGGAAAAAGATAAAGAACATCTGTCACTAGTTTAAAGGGCTATTCTGTGGAACTTACCAGGATCGATGAATTCAATGCCATTGCTACTAAGGTTTAATTTCTTTAGCTTATGAACATCCTCAAACTCCTTGGGTCGAAGTTGGTTGATTTTATTGTATGACAAGTCAAGTTTAACAATATCTGGAGGGATGTTGTTAGGAACTTTCTTCAACTCTGGAAAAATTAATAATATTCAGATTATCAACTCCTCTTGGCCTCTTTTGCTCTTATAACTCTTACTACACCTGTGTGATTGAAGCATTAGCTCTAAAAGGGGAAAAGGATATCAAAAGTCAAAGAACACTGGTATAAACAAGCTTAGCAATGTGCTAAATTCCACCAAAGCCTGGTGGCGCTTAGAGGAGCAACTCATTGCTGAGCTTCCTTGAGGCAGCTTTGAGGAATCAAGAACAGGAGGCAACACAGCTCAGTTGGCTCAGTCATCAGGTGAGGCGGTGGGCTCACTCCTGCCTGTCCATTACAATCATGTTGCAACAGTGAGGTAATCTTCCACTTAGGATCAGCAAGACTCCATTCAGAGAGCTGTATTCTCTCTCGGGCACTGCACATAAACAAGGAGATAGAGATGTGGTGATAATTGAAAACCACAGAGACAATTGAGAACAGATAGTAGAAATAATTTCTTGGCCCTTAGCATTTAGAATAGCTATTGAGAATGGCTGTGTCATCATCTTAGAAGGCTTTTCAAAGAAGAATAGAGCTTTATTTTAAAATCCAGAATCCCACCTCTTCTCACTTCTTCCCCTGCTCCCACCTTAGTCCAAGCCACCGTCACCTCTTGTCTGAGTTATCCCAATAGTGTCCTAAACCCATGTGATCCTGTTAAAACAGAAGTCAGATCATGTCATTTCTGTCATTTTCCCAGAAGTCCTCCTACCCTGAAGATGGCAGAATCCTTCAATTGCTTTCCATCTATGAATAAAGCCCAAGTCCTCACAAAGGCACTATAATGTCATTTAAGGCTGCAGGTCTTATCATCAGAGTCAGCCTGTCTCTCCAAGGTTCTGGAAAGCAGCCTTTTTCATCAGGACTTGCTTCCTGAACCCACATCTGCTGGGCTGGATATATGACCATTGTAGGACAAGCTAAAGTGGGCTAACCACAAATAAATGGGTAGGAAAAAGGGTCAATGAGAACACCCTGAAACCCAGCATAAGCAACGTGGCAGACCTGTGGATGCTGGAAAGGCATAAGAATTGTGTAACCAACTTTGGTACTGTTGGCCCTGGGTAAAAATAGGATCCACAAGTAATACCAGAAATTGCAAACCAAAGCCCTTACTAGCATGGCTTAGAAAAACATGGGAAAATTTTATTTACTGATGGGTAAAAACAGTTCTTTAGTTCTTTAACTTTAAGCTTGCATGATACTTGAAACTATTGATGTAAATAAAGTATGTTTGCTTTGATAAAGATTACACAGATACTAATTTCTCTAGGCCAGGAACAAATTTGGTCACTGTGGCATTTCTAAACCAGGTACCACATTGTTATTTGCTGCTACCTGAAATTCTTGGTAAACCCTCAACAGATACCATGTTTACTTGATTATTACCCCTGACAAGCCTTGCTGATTGTGAGGAGGAAATTGGCAAATTTTCTCCACATGATTTCCCAATTAGTAGGCTTTCTTGGCTGTCAGCAATGTCAGAAGTACTCAGAAGGCTTGGAAGTAGTAGGTAAAGAAACATAGATGGGCCTGTTTGTTGCAAAAAAAAAAATTCTTAATTAGTTTCAAGCCAGCACAGAAATTGATTTCAGAGGCTGCTAGGAGCAATTTATTGGCATAATTCTCCCCAGTCCTAATCCTAGAGGTAAAAATGAATCCTTAAAAATGGTAAACTATTCTGGTAAATGCGAAGCTACAAAGGAGTTTTAAAACTCCTTTCATGTATTTTTGGCAAATCCATTTACCTCAATATGACATAAACATGCCTTTCAACTAATTTCACATTTATTTCCTTTGAAAGACTAAGTTTTGTTGGCAAAGTGCCTGGCTTCCAGTGAATAAAGCTATTATTTCTTTTTCTTACTGTCAGATGTTTAAGACAAAAATAGTGATCTTTGAGGTCTGTGTGGTCAAATTGGCTCCTATTGGGTGCTCTACACACACCATCTGACTCATCATCTGTCAGCTGGGAAAGGCACAACTCCAGAGGGAGGGGAATCTGTATTCAGGTTCCCTGGGTGGGATCATGTGCATGGTTTGCTGTACAGAGCCTGAGAAGAAGGGTTCAAATTCTTTAAAATTCTTTTTTTTTTTACCCTCACCTGAGGATGTTTACTGATTTGAGAGAAAGGAAGGGAGAGAGAGAAGAAGGGAGAGAGAGGAAGGGGGAGAGAGAAAAAAAAAACCCAATGATGTGAAATAGAAACATTGATTGGTTGCCTCCCTTATGAGCCCTGACCTGGGATCCCCACCACAACCTAGGTATGTGCCCTGACTGGGCATTAAACCACAACCTTTTGGTGAATGGGACGATGTTCCAACTAACTGAGCCACCTGCCCAGGGCACAAATTCTCCTTGATTAATAGATGCATCCAGAAGCTTGAATAAAAAGTTTCTGCATGGCTAAAGAAACCAGTATTAAAATAAAAGGAGAACCAACTGTATGGGAAAACATATTTGCCAATGAAACCTCAGACAAGGGTTTAATCTCCAAGATATATAAAGAACTTACACGACTCCACTTTAAGAAGACAAGTAACCCAATTAAAAAATGGGCAAAGGACTGGAATAGGCATTTCTCCAAGGAGGACACGCAGAGGATCCAGAAACACATGAAAAGATGCTCAATATCGCTAGCTATCAAAGAGATACAAATTAAAACCACAATGAGATACCACTTCACACCAGTCAGAATGGCCATCATAAATAAAACAACAGACAACAAGTGTTGGAGAGGTTGTGGAGAAAAAGGGACCCTAGTGCACTGTTGGTGGGATTGTAGACTGGTATGACCACTGTGGAAAACAGTATGGAACTTCCTCAGAAAACTAAAAATGGACCTGTCCTTTGATCCAGCAATTCCACTGCTGGGACTATATCCTAAGAACCCTGAAACACCAATCCAAAAGAACCTATGCAGGACTTCCAGCCAAGATGGAGGCATAGGTAGACGCACTGTGCCTCCCTGCACAACCAAGATAGGGACAACAATGACATAGAAACAAAATAACAACTAGAACTGACAGAACATTGAAGTGTATGGAAGTTGGACACCCAAGGATTTAAAAATAGACACGTTCATCCAGACAGGTAGGAGGGGCAGAGTCGGACCCGTGAGGGATGCAGAGCAGAGAGCTGAGCAACTGGGGCGGCGCACAAGTCCCCAGCAGGCAGACCCTGGGCACACAAGTGGCAGTGGCTGGTGGGCCCCGGCCAGGGGGTGGCGACCAGCAGATCCAGCGAGGCGGCCATTGGGAAGCAACGCACTGCATGCAACTCAGAATCCCAGCGCTGGGAAATGGAGCTTTGGGTCACTGACTGAAAAGGAAGGTGCCTCAGGGTGCATAGGCCCACCCACACTGGAACTGATGCCAGAGGGGCCCAGTTAGCTCGCAGAATGCGGCAGAAGGGTCTGACGTCCTACAGAGAGCGGAACAAGCGCCATTGTTCCCTCTCGGATCCCGTCCCAACACACAGCGTCACAACCCAGCAACTGGGGTGCCCCGCCCTGGTGAATACCTAAGGCCCCGCCCTTCACTACAGGAGCTCGACAAGACCAAAAAAAAAAAAAAAAAACAGCAAAGAGATGGCTCAAACAGAAGAATTGAAAGCCCCAGAACCCATCCTTTTAAGCAACCAAGAGATAGCCAATCTATCAGATGCACAGTTCAAAGCACTGGTGATCAGGATACTCACAAAATTGGTTGATTTTGGTCTCAAATTAGATTAAAAAATGCAGGCTACAATAAGTTTAATGAAGAAAAATACACAGGGAACCAATAGTGATGGAATAAAAGATGGGTCTCACATCATTGGAGTGGACCAGAAGGAAGAAAAAAATATACAACCAGAAAAGAATGAAGAAATAAGAATTCAAAAAAATGAGGAGAGGCTTAGGAACCTCCGGGACATCTTTAAACGTTCCAACATCCAGATTATAGGG
>CM052549.1:40921938-40939970 GCA_028533065.1 Trachops cirrhosus | reverse complement strand
ATCCATGCTGTTGCAAAGGGTATGAGTTCCTTCTTTCTTTCAGCTGCATAGAATTCCATTGTGTAAATGTACCATAGTTTTTTGATCCATTCATTTACTGATGGGCATCTAGGTTGTTTCCAGCACTTAGCTATTGTTGATATATGGATTGTTGACAACCCTAAACACAAATGTTGCCTCTAAGTCAGCACTTTGAAAGAGAAGGAAAAGAACACAAGACATCATCTTTAGATTTGACAGAATATTCAAATTTATCACAAATTTATGTCATCTAATTGTTCTTTATTTTCACCAAAGAAAGACTAATTAGGAAGAATATATAATCATATTGGGAGAGATTCAAAGAACACTTTCAAACTATTGTGAAAGAATAAACTATTTCTAAGAATACAATTTTTTGAGATTCTTTGAGAAACAACAGCAAGACATTTGGAAAAGCTTAGACAGATAATTCTAGATGGTAATTCTCCTTATCTTCTGTCTTTAACAATTTTCTGGAAATGTGCAAGCCTAACAATAATAAGTTTGTTCCAAACTCATTGGAAGCTTGGATCAGCCAAAATGGAAGGATACTACATGGTGGAATATGCCAAATGATCCAAATTTATATTTTGTTGATTGTTTAAACTTGAGAAAATGATGGGGAAAACAATTAATGAAGCAGATTAAATTTAAAAGTGTGTCATGTCTGTATCTGTAACATTGTTAAGAGCACAAAAAATTGAGAAATTTTATTATTTAATTTTTTTGGACCATCACTGCAGCCAAAGCTGATGCCAAGAGTTCCCCAACAGACAGATATGTGCTCAGGCACATGCCCTCAGCTTGAAGCTTATTAGTTTAACAACACACCAGTCCCTCAACCTACTGCATGATTATTAAACTCTGACTTGAGCCCTGGCTAGTGTGGCTCAGTGGGCTGGGCATCAGCCTGCAAACTGAAAGGTCACTAGTTTGATTCCCAGTCAGGGCAAATGCCTGGGTTATCGGCCAGGTCCCCAGTTGGGGGTGTGTGGAAGGCAACCAATTAATGTTTCCCTCATACAACGTTTTTCTCTCTTCCCTTCCCTTCTTTATAGAAATGAATAAATAAAATCTTAAAAACAGACAAAAAGGCAAAGGGGACAGAGTCAATCTAAGATCTGTCTCTTTAAAAAACAAAAAACTCTAACTTGAAGGATATGACCACTTCTAAGGTTTTTTTGATAGAGAAATTTCATTTTCTGCTGTATCATGTAATTCTTGAAAGACCATAAGAAATTGTTTTTGTAATATTTGAAAACTATTATCTGATTTAATAAAGAAGTCCCATCATTAGTGATGAATGAAGTCTAGATATACATCTTTGTTGATTCGTGTTTGTCTTACTCATTAATGTAAATAAAAAGATTCATATTGAACAATACCTATTTGTCAATTTTTAAAACTTTATTTTTATTTTTGGGTGAAAACTAGAAATATAACAGAATGGCAGATTTTATTTTTCCTTTGAGCTAATAGGAGAAGACAAAATATGGTTGACATTAATGAGTTTGGCATTGTGGGAGAATTGATAGATAACATGGAATTTACAATAGAGAGTACTCTGTATTTTATTATTTGTAAATTGTGTGCTACATATCTTTTATAGCTGCAATATAGTAAATGTAAAATAGTAAGATGTACAAATTTATAGTAAATGTACGTATACTTATATACATAATTTTTGAAGTTCCAATGTTAGAAAATTACCTATATGCCAATAGTTGAAGATAAAATAAAATAGGAACTAATTTATATGTTTACAACAATTAGTCTTCCTATCAGAAAAGTAGTACCAAATTTATTGGACCATAAGACGCACATAGGTTTTAGAGGAGGAAAATAGGAAAAAAATTTTGAAGCAAAAAATGTGGTAAAATATTTAATAACATAAATAACATAATATTTCACCAATGTAAATGTAAAGCTACATTTGGACTATAAGACACACCCCTACTTCCCCCCAAATTTGGGGGAGAAGTGCATCTTCTATTCCAAAAATATGGTATATTTCTAATTGTTTTCTAATGTTTTTAAATATCTGAATAAAATGTTGTTATATTCACATGGATAATTTTATGAAAGTTATTCCTGGGTATCTCTTTAGTTGCCATTGTGAATGGTGTCCTTTCCGATTGTATTTTCTCATTTTATTTTTTGAATAGTATTTTTGGACTTGGGTAGAGGTGCAGATATCTTTTAAAACTTTTCATTTGTATGATTGAATTGATTTCTCTCCTTTTATAATAAAAAACTGGGCTATGGAATTACCTCCAAATAAGAATTTAGGAAAAGCTTATATGATTTGATAAGAATTATTTTCATTTTCTAAACAAACTTGTATATTAGATCTTCTCTTTAACCAAACAATTATCTAGAAGAGAAATGGTTTCTCTTTGGTTTCAAGTGGTTGAAGTTTCTTTTATTAAGCTGCTGTTTTTAATTTCTAGCTTTGTACTCTGTGGTCAAGAAATATAGATTGAATTATTTCTGCTTTTTAGAATTTATTGAGATTTCTTGGTGGAGTAGTTTATATAATCAATTTCAGTAAATCATCCACGAATGTTTAAAATGTGAAAGTTTCTTTCAGAGAACATTTTTCTGTGGTGTGTATGTGTGTATAACATAAGTCCTTGATATGTCATAGTACAATAGTGATATACTAGTCTCTGATTATAATCAAGTTTTCTTAATTTATTTTGATGTTATTGTTTTATACATAAAGATAAAACAAGTAGTACATTGCATTATCAGTTGTGGCATAATTCACACAAAGTTATATTCATTATCCTGGTCAATGTTTCTTTGCCTTAAATAGTTTATCTGCTAGTAATACAGTCACTTTTGTTTTCTTTTGCTTGTGCTTTGTGGAATAACTTTATGTATACTGGTATTTTTAACCTTTGTGTCACTGGATTTTGGGTCTTTATATGCAGCACATAGCTAATTTCTATTTCTAAAACCTTCAGTCTTTTTGCCTCTGTAAGAGGGTGGTTTAAAAGATTACTATTTCTTGTCAAAATTGAGTGTATGGTCTTATTTTTATCATCTTGTTTTGTATTTTGCATTTTTTAATTTTTATGTTACTGTGCTCATTATTTCTGCATTTTGCATATAAACTGTTGTTTACTTTCATAATCTAAAGGTATTTCAAAAGCAGGTACATGCTCTGTTGTGTATTCTAAATAGCAGCTATTTGTGTGTTTTTAAGGACATGCTTTAACATGTTTTCTGATATTTTTTTCTAATTATCAAAGTTATGATGAAACAATGACCTTGACTCTTCCTTGTTAGACAAGAGATTTGATTTGCTTTACCTCTCCCTTGTGCTTGATGCCCTTCCATTTCCACTCCCCTGTGTGTAAACACAAATTAATCAAAATTTGTGTTAATCATTTAACTTCCTCTTAACACTGATTTTTGGTGTTTGCACTCAGAAATGTAATCATATTTATAATGATTATACAGTCCTAACTATAGTTTTGTTATTCATTGATGGTCCATTTGTTTCACAATTTCCTGATTCTTTAATTTTGATTTTGATTCATCCTTTAATAACTGGAAATATAGTGTTAAAAACTCTTTATCTGGGAAGATGTGTGAGTGATATGCAGCCATTGTTTTATGAAAATGACTTTCCATTGTCTTGGAGGGTGGACAACAACTTCTCTTGATGTGCAGTTCTTGAATCATGTCTCTTTTATCCTTAGAACCTTACAAATATTGTTCCATAATCTTGAAATCTTAGCTCAAGAGAAGTCTAAAAACAGCTTGATTTTTTTTTGTCCTTTGTTGGTAACCTATTATTTTTCTGCTAAGATGCTTCCAAGAAATTTCTTTTCTCTGAGAAACGAAAGAACATGTTCCAAATTTAATTGTGTTCTTTCAATTAATTTTCCTAAAACAAAGCAAAACTTTTGAACATTAAAATTTAGCTATTTTCTCAGCCAAGGAAGGTATATTTTTTCACGCTTGTATTCCATTTGTTCCTGTTTTATCTTAAAATCTCCTTTCATATTTAGATCAAATTTTTATTCCTGTCCTTCAAAGCTGCAATCTTCTCTCTAATTCTTATCTCTGCATAGATTTCCTAAACATACTGCATTCTCTGTATCAATAGGTCTCAAAGTGTGTTCCAAGGGTAGCAGTGTTTCAGTATATGTTTAATAACTGGCTAGGGTATGGGGAAAGGGGATGTTCTGATCTGTAGAATTTATTGACTTCTGTGGTATAAGTAAATGCTTCCACCATGGTCAATTTGAAGCTACCAACATGAATTGCAGTTGGGAAGAGATACTCAGTGAGCTCTCATGAGCTGGACTCTTTGAGGTTCTCTAATCCCATAAGACATCACTCACTACTTCAGACATTCCAATTAAGCTATAAAATTATATAAATATATATGCATTTATGAGTGTGTGGGTGTTGGGGGGGTCAACAGATAGAAAAATAGGACCAAAATGAGAATTTTGTCATATAAAAAATGAACACTAACTTTCTTATCATGAGAAAAATACATTTCACAATAATTGTCTATTTTTGCTTTGTTTTCCATTGTTTCAAACATGCTTGGGTATGCAAAAGTGTTCTTTAAACTATAAATAACCAGAGAAATGTTTGTTGCTGCTGTCATTCTCTCTCCAGTGCCTTTAGTATTTCTTTCCAAAAAAAATCACTTGCCAGAAGAAAGATGTAATTTGTTTGCCCTTCTTGGTAGCATTGATTTGCCAGTTTTTTATCTGAATATTTTTCCTCACTTTTGGGGGGACTTGCTCAGTTTTCCTAAGTCCAAAATAAGGGCTGTGTATAGCATATGCCCATTCCAGAACTTTTTTGTTTCGAAATATTTCCTGAATGAAATCTTTTCCATATATTCCCATTGCCTCCACCCAGGTGGCACTCAGCACCTCATCTGGCTCAGTGTCCTAATGCTTCAACTTTTGGTCTCTTTTCCCTTCAATCTGTTCTGCCTTATGCTGCAAGAAGTATCCTCCAGGAACAATTGTCTTACCACGTCTTTGACATGTTGGAAGTCTAGACTCTTCCCTTACTTCCCCTTAACATTATCTGGTCAAAATTTTCTGCCCAGGTTTCCCAAGGGAAGTGCTTAGCTCTGGTCATCTGATTGCTGCTTGCTTCTCTTTCTCTGCAGCTGGAGTGCCTTTCTCCCTGTCTGTGCCAGTCCACAGCCCTCACACCTCACGTCACACCATCTACCAGAAGTCTATGGTGGTTTCACTGTCCTTTCCCTAAATTCTAATAGCAACATTCATTCACTTATTCATCATGTACTGATGAGCTATGATGTGCGAGGCATTCTAGGCAAAGAGTGCTGATTAAAGCTTTTATGATCTTTGCTTCTCAATGGAGCATTATATGCCATAGTGGCATGGTGCCTCATTATTTTTCAAACAGGTGAATTGATCTTTCAGTTGGCTTGGAAATTTCTTACTGGCAGGCATTCTCATGTTATATAGTCTCAGCAGTGCCTGTCAGAGTGGGGCAGAGGGAGGACGCCATTGCCTGGATTGGACATCCTCAAGGCCTACCCTGTAAATAGGAGGTCAAATCACTGCATTTGGATTTTCTGTAGGAATTCTATCATGCAAAACTGCCTCTCTGAGACTAAAGAACTTAACACTCAACTCAGAAGAATTCACCTGTAAATCCTCTCTTTTATTGACTGGGCCTTGTCTTGGTGACTTTTCAGAGAAATTTTTGGTAAAATACATAGTAATTCTATATTCCTTACAGTAGTAACTGCCTCAAGCATTAGAGATCTAACACAAAAGGCCTCAATTCTTTAATGAAAACAGCCAGAAGGATGGAGAAAAATTTTCTCTGTAGTTACTATAAGAACTGTGATTCCTTAAAGATTATTGTAACAGTAGAAAAATAAATAACAAAAAGAAACCCACCCCTTACATAAGGAAGTTGTAATTATTAAATAATTAGGAAAAGATAAACACTGACCGCAAACACTGCCTCAAAGTAGAATTATAATTATAAAGTTGTTTCTGGGTTGGGAAAATTATGAACCAGATTTTACCCAAGTAAGGGACACATTTCTTTGCCAAAATTCAAAATAAAAAGTAGCAGTATTACATAAAATTTGTCAAATTTGCCATTTCACTGTCAACTGAAACTTTTCCCTTCCTCAGCAGTTTAAAGTCTGCAGCCCTGTAAATCCCTAGAAAGGCCGACAGGGCCACTCCAGATTCCTGTATTTTGATTTCAAACTGATGGTTCCCATGAGGTTCCACTTTGAAGAGAGCCACCTAGAGACTTTCAGTCTGGGATCATTTCTCTAACAAACACTTCTTTTGCCAAAGCTGAAGTTCTTAACCTGGGGCCAATGTATCCCCAAGGGGACCAGGGATAAAATTCAGAGGTTCCATGAATTTTGATGAAGAAAAAAATCTACATTTTCACTAAACACTAACTGAAATGTAGGTAAAAATTTAGAGTAGTTAATAGCAATCCCTGGGACTCTTTCAACCACATAAATCACAAATATTTTCTTATCATAAATATTTTCTTTTTATACTTGTTAAAAATATTTCAAAATGTCTTTAGCACTTATCACTACTTCAAAAGCATGGTAGTTGTTAGAAATGTACTAGCTCATATATTATTTCATTCATTTGGTTTTAAACATATTTTGATAATGACTTTCAATATGATTGGCTGCTTTTGTAATCTTAAGTACTGTACTTTTCAGACTATAAGATGTACTTTTTTACCACATTTTTTGCTTCGAAATTTTTTCCCCTATTTTCCTCCTCTAAAACCTAGGTGCGTCTGGGGTCTACACAATAAGACATACCTAGGTTTTAGAGGAGGAAAATAGGGGGAAAATTTTGAAGCCAAAAATGTGTTAAAAAAAAGTGTGTCTTATAGTCCAAAAAATATGGTATTTTATTTTATGCATTACTAACAATATGCTGACAAAGGGCCTCTACAGATCTATACAGTGTTTGGCACACAAAAAGTTAGGGACTCCTAGCTCAATTCCTATTTTTGGTGTTTGATAACTGATCACATGGACTTTAAGAAGTTGAACAATAGGCTTGGACCAGATTTCAGTAGATTTGAATATGCATGATTTTGTAAGAAATAGTTTCATCACTATAGTTAAAGAAAGATTAATTGATTACAAGCTGAAAAATGGGATGAGAAGAACAGTCTGCAAATGAGTGGGCAACACAGTGGAGGAATAAAAACTCCATCAGACCATCAGTCTCATTGGAGTTTAAACTGACTAAATGTGGCATTACCACCATGACCAAAATGAGGGTGTAAATGTGATGTGAGGTTCCTCAAATGCTTAGAATCAGTTTTATGCACCACATTCTATTCCATTAAGTGGAAGAAGATGTACAAGCTTCATAAGAACAATTAATATGTTCTAAATGAAGCATAATAATAATAATAATAATAATAATAATATAGTTTTAAAGCCTCCACCATACTCCTGTTGTTTTTAATCATTAAAAATCAGTCTCAGTGTAATACTATTACATCTATGTTCTCAGGTAATTGTCACATCCCTAAGCACAAAGAGCACACAGGATTATATCCATGGTACAGATGAGAAAAACTGAGCTTCAGTAAAGCTGGAGGCCCACGGTTGGTCAGGGTTAAAAAAAAGAACAAAGACAACATTATAGTCTCCACTTAACAAATGCAGAAACAATCTCTGAGAAGTTAGGGAAGTTGCAGTACGTGTCAAGGCTGGGATTTGAATTCAATTTGGTCAGATTCCAAAATCTTGTGTATTTTCCATTGTGACCAGCTGACTACTTTACTCACTACTCCTTTCTCCGAATTAGAGAGCTAAAGGGTTGTTAGAAATGATACCCATAACCCCCGCCCCCATCCCCAGAAACTGTACTTTACTAGGTTGAATCACGAGTATACTCCAGGGAGAGGAAAGTAAAGCATTTCCAAAACTTTGGCATAGCTCTTAGTTAACTAAAGGGATCCAAGAGAGGTGGGATGTGTCTTTGGGATGTTAGGGCTACTTTTTCCTTCACAGCCCTGCCCACCCAGCCACTGGGGAATCCAGAAGGCGTCCCTGTCTGATCTGTTGAATCTCATAGACACAGCAATTAACAGAGAGCATCTGTGTTCTAAACTAAATGATTCTTGATGGACTGGAAACCACTGTGACAGGGGAACTCAAGAGTTAGAAAATTTTTAGTTTTAAGTACAGTTAATAAGCTTAGTAATTAATGTATGTAAAAAGCTATTGCTTCAGGAACTGGGATGTATAACAGAACGCACCCTGACTCTAGGAGACCACAAGTAATTTGGCATTTGTGCCCCAGGACTGCAAGCCACCAAGCTGGTGTCTGAAGCGTTGTGCTCTAGGGAGAGATACATCCTTACCTGGACTGCAGCTTTTATATGACTAACCTTTTCCCTGAGTTCCAAACCCCTTACCTACACTTTTATTCTTGTTAAAAAAAAAAAGAAATGTAAGAAGTTATTTTAGGGTACATAACCTGCTGTCTTCTCAGATTACCAGCCATCTGCATAAGGACCCCATACAGAGTCAATCATTGTCTCTATTTATTGTGCTGGTGGTTCAGGCGGCATGAACCCTGAAGCCCTGACTTTCCTGGTTTCAGTTGTATCGTGTACATGTGTTTTTCAAGTTTAAGGAATAAATCTGATTAACGGTCAATGCTTGCATATTTTATTTCCCATTTATGTGAAGGTAAGCTTTATTATTCATTTGTGGGCTTTAGCTGGACAGAGAGACATCTTTTACTTTTGTTCTTTCTGCTTTCTCATTTGATGTTAAACTGTTGCAGATCACAGACCAAGAGCATGCTGTTAATTTCATTACAAGAGCAGGCAGTAGTGGGTGTTCTTGTACTTTTAAAAAATGCCCAGCTTAAGAGGGTTTGGAAAACTGTTCATAGGGAGTCCTCAAACTGTGAGCCCTTGCATAGTAGTAGAGGCTACTACTAATTACCTTTCTTTTTTCTGGAAGCTCTCATTTTGGTCATGGTGGTAATGCCATATTTAATCGGTTTCAGCTGCAGTGAGATTGATAGTCTCTGGTGTAGTTTTTATCCCTCTCATTTGTTACCCACTTATTTGCAGGCTGTTCTTAACCCATTAAAAATTTTTTTGTTGTCAACACTATTACAGATGTCCCCAATTTCCAGCCTTTACCCCCTTTCACCCAGCCCCCCTTCACCACATTGTTGTCTATGTCCATGGGCCATGCATATATGCAAATATGTTCTTCTTAACCCATTTTTTAAGCTCTATGGGTTAGTCATCTTTAACTGTAGTTATGAAACTGTTACAAAATCATGCACACTCACATCTATTTTTTCAAACAATTTGCTGATCATGTGCATTTTAAGAGTCTGTTGTGTTCAACTTTGCCTCTTTTCTGCCCAAATCCTCACTCTCATGTAACAGTTAATCGCCATTTAAATGTTTACAAAGGGTTTGTCTTTCTAAATAATTTGCACATTATTTTGGTGCTCCAAAGATAAAACCTAAGTGCAACAATAATGCAAACTCTGTAACTTTGCTTCCAAACACAGTCTGACTCGCAAACAATATGAATGCACAAATCTCCCTCCTCCCAAAGATGTATCTCAATCAGCTTTCTTAAAAATCTAGGCATATCTTTACTTTCATTTGAAATGTCAATAGGCATTATTTGATATGATACTCAATCTCCTTTACTTAACAAGAGAATTCACAAGGTTTAACTATTGAATATTTGCAAGGAGAAAAATTAATTTACAGTTTTACTGCTCTTTGTCATAGTGGCTAAAGAAAGATGTGAGAAAACAACTATATTCACTTTTCTCCCTCTCCTCTCACGCTGTCTTTTCAGGCACTTCCACAATTTACAGAATCTTAGTTTGGCTTACTGCAGAAAGTTCACAGACAAAGGTTTACGATACCTGAATTTAGGGAATGGATGCCACAAGCTCATCTATTTGGACCTTTCTGGCTGCACCCAGGTTTGTCTTTTCAGTCTTCTCTTTCCTGCAGCAGGCGAGGAAGTCCTCCGGAGATACTAACGCTGTGCACAGACTACAGCACACTTCTCAGAGGTTTTAAATTACATAACCACAGCTGCTTAAATTTCCCCCAGGATCGCTACTATAGGCTCTTGGCTTCCTTCCACTGGAGTGTCACACCCACAAAAAGGCAGAGCTGATTGGATGATGAAACGGACCACTTCCATGCAGATACTCTGAACAGTTATAATACCAGAGTCCAAATCTTGAAACTTTGGAATTGCTACCAAGACACACAAAAAAGAAAAACCTTTTTGAGGGAGAATTTGCATGGAACTTTCTGAAATGTGAATTATTTCCCACAGGGCTTTCAAAGAATAAACAGTAGTAGGTAAAATGCCTCAAGAATAAAAAAAAGAAATCACAATAAAGATTGTAATTTTAAAAATTGGATTGTATCCTTAGGCTAAATAACATGTGGATTTGAGGCCTATTTGGAGAAGTATTTAAGTTTGAAAAGCCAGATTAAAGAAATTTGGGCAGAAAATAGGGTGGAGTTGTGGGGGGTAGGACATGGAACTTTGGAAATAAGTGCTGCCTCAGTGATAGTATTTTCTGCTCCATTCTGGTAGATATGAGTCATAGTTCTTTTAACCTCTCTTCTTCCACCTCTCTGTGTGTTTTATTGATATTAGTATCATAGTATCCCCATCATTCCCTGAGAACAATACAATAGCACAGGTGAAACTGGCTAGACTATTGATAATTACCATTTATTGAGTTGGTACTATTACTGAACAGGAGCCTGTCTCTGAGCAGGTCTGCCTATGGCCAGTTGTAGTGTGTAGGTTTTTAATTTCAAGTAGGAAAGATTTCACAACACAAATCCAGGTGAGTATGAGGATATATTTATTAAAGCTGGGGACAGTAAAGCAAGGAAGGGCTTAGCATAGAAGCAGCAACAGGAGAGTCGAGGTGGGGCTGCCTTAGGTCACTGGGAAGTCAGAGAAAAGGGGGACCTCAGGGTCATGGTTTCCTCTGGTTGATCAGTGGCAGGGCAGGGGGTCTTTAGTCATTGCAGTTGGTTCTGGCCATGGTCCACCTGGTTTTCCTACTTTTTGGAGCCTGGTGCTGAGGCCTAGATGTTACCTCTAGGTAGGACAGGCCAGGGGAGGAAAGGTTACCCCGGGGGTGAGGTCCTTGTTTTCTGTGTTTTACCTTCTGCCTCATTGACCATCTGCACTTAGCCTTAAATTGCTTGGCCAGTTTGTTCAGCTCTCTGTCTCTGTTTTTCTGTTCCACTTGCCAAGGGATTTTCCTAGCTTCTTATTATCCTGTCTCATTACTATATGCCATGAAGCATACTGAGTGCCCATACTGATCAGATTTACTCCTCATACAAAAGCTATGGAGTATGTATTTATATTCCCATTTAAATATGAAGTGACCAACACTCCCAGGGTGGCACAGCTGATAAAAGCACATAGGGCTTGTTCAGTTATAAGCACCAATTGGTAGATATCTTGTTTTATGGTTACTAGGCAGTGAGGAGAACAAAGGGGAAAGGAGGGGAGGATTCTAAGCTAGGTCCCAAACAGCTAGAATTTACATTTTTTTGATGTTTAATGATGTGTAAACTTGCTGAGCAACATCTATAATCACTCTTATGACTTACCATTCATTCCAGTTCGACTAAACTTTAGACAGGCTTTTTCTGAGTCTTGGCCCTTACCCTCTTTTTAAATAGATTTTTAAAAAATCATCACCTGAGGATATGTCTGTATTAATTTTGGAGAGAAAGGAAGGGTAAGAAAGAGAGAAAAACAATCAACTTGCCACCTCCCGTGCACCTGGACCAGGAATCAAACCCACAACCCAGGCATGTGCCCTGACCAGGGACTGACTTGCAACTTCTTGGTGTACAGGACAATGCTCCAACCAGTGGAGCCACCTGGCCAGGGCCTAACCTCCTTTTTCTTGGAGAATTTACTTACTCTTTAAAATTTGTGGTTGCACATTCTTTCTTTGTTCCTTTGAGGTGTAAACCTCTTGAAAAGCTTTTTGCCAGTTTCATAACCCAGGACAGTTTTTCTCAAGTACCTGGGAGCCAGGCTTTGAAATGTAATCATCAAGGGAGATAATGCTATTATCTCCCAGTCTCTGAGGGAAGATGGAAGCCTAACTCTGGTATTGGTGTGGATTAGTAAACACAGATGGCCTAATCATGGAGAAAGTATTTGCAAATTCAGGAGTAACTCTATGTGCTTGACATATCCCATTGATTACTATTCCCCCTAAATATACATCCTATGTTACCTTCCAGGAGCTCACCCTATGCTTAAAAACACTCCCCATAAGTGTGGCTTACCTTCTTGTTCTTCTCAGTTTTTATGAGGTAATTATTGTAGCAATAACACTCAAATACATATAGATATGTGTAAGGATAAATATTCTTAGGTATAGAAATGTGGATACTTAGATAGAGAATTGCAATGCTATATTTAGAATCAAAGGATAGATCAGGAGCTTCCCAGACAAGAAAAAGCTAAAGGAATTCATTACCACCAAACCAGTTTTATAAGCAATGTTAAGGGTCCTCTTTAAGAAAAAAAATAAAATAAAATAAAAAAGATCAAAATGTAAATAATAAAATGACAATAAATACATACCTACCAACAACTACTACTTTATCTACCATACCTACTTTAAATGTAAATGGATTAAATACTCTAGTCAAAAGACATGTGGAGGCTGAATGGATAGCAAAACAAGACCCTTACACATGCTGTCAGCAAGAGACTCACTTCAGATTGAAAGACAAACACAGAGTGAAAGTAAAGGAATGGAAAAATGTACTTCATGAAAATGGAAACAAATAACCAAACAAAAAGCTGGGGTAGCAATACTTATAGCAGACAAAACAAACTTTAAAACAAAGGCTGTATAACAAGAGACAAAGAAGTAATTCCACTTCTGGGTATTTATCCAAACAAACCCAAAACACTAATTTGAAAAGACATATGCCTCCATATGTTCACTGCAGCATTATTTACAATAGCCAAGGTATGGAAGCAACCTAAGTGTCCCTCAACAGATTTATGGATAAAGAAGAGGTAGTGCATACTTACAATGGAATCTGACTCAGCCATAAAAAAGAATGAAATCATGTCATCTGCAACGACATGGATGGGCCTAGAAGGTATTATGCTGAGTGAAATAAGTCAGACAGAGAAAGACAAATGCCAGATGATTTCACTTGTATGTGGAATCTAAAAAACAAACAAATAGGCAGAACAGAAAAAATCCAAATGAATAGAATAAATTGTCTCCATAACTGTGTATTCTGGCATATAATGTAATTATATACATATCACTTCACAAGCAAATTTGAAATGTTCTGAAGTTTTAGAGTTCATATATAAGAAACTTTATAGAGGTATTTCCAAATTTAACATAATAAAACTCATATGACATGATGATAATAAAGAGTTAAGGTGAAAGAAGATTTTCTGTACTATCAATTTAAAAGTTTTGATTAATCTTTCTGGAGAGGGAAGACAATTATCTTTTTAAAACATATCTAGAAAATATTATAGAATATCAAATTTTTATGTAAAGAGGCCATCAAATGGTATGTAGCTAAAAATTCAGGTAAAAGTATTGCAAAATTGTATTTGTAAGTTAGTTAATAAATGATAAAAGACATTTTTTAAAAAGTTGAAATGAGAAGTTTCAAATCAATGAAACTCTGGCTAAATGTATATGCAAATACACAGATATTGTCTGTCTTTAAATTCTGAACCAACATTTAAAATATTGGAGTTTTCACATAAAAATATGGACTTCAAGTTTCTATTAAAAAACTAGAAGAACTAGCAAAATTGGGCCTGCATTCGCTCATGGCATCAACGGGCTGGAACTGAGTCAGCTTCACCCCACTGAGACGGAGCCTGCTCCCCTGTTTGATACCCTCTCCTACACTCAGTAACGTCTACATATGCACTTACACCTAGACTGCTACCACTTCATCGCACCACCTACCTGTCCTCAGCAGCTTTGGGGCTTGGTCTGTATCTGTAGAAAATAGACTTGTTTTCCTGATGGTCCTTTAATTTGTTAAGTCTCAAACCACAGAAAAAGGAGTATTTCACATCATTATGCAAAAACAGTGTTGGTTTATTTTGTCCATTTCTCTTCCATTTCCATTTGTTCAATTGATAATTAAACAGGGATTTAACTCTAAGTGTCAGACACTGTTTCAGGCACTGGAAATCATGCTATTTAAAACCAAGCCCCTTTAGACCAACTGGGAGTAAAAATATGGGCTCATTATGAACCACACATATCTTTGAAATGGTTGCTGCTATAGCTGTAGACAAAGTAGGTAAAAATAGATGTTACTGCTTCTGAGGGACAAGTCCTTTGAGGATACTAGGTCTACCTCCTCAGCTCTGGGTGTGAGAATAGTTTCACTCTTTCAGGCCTAGCTGCCCTGATATGACAGCACAGAAATGATTTCAGAGAAGAAAAATTGACAATTCACAGATTTTTCAGGTTTTCCTCTTGGAAACTGAAATCTATTTCTTCTTTTTTATCCTCATCCAAGGCCTTTTTTTCCCCCCATTGCTTTTAGACAGAAATGAAGGGTGAGAGAAAAATAGTGATGTGAGAGAGAAACATTTATTGGTTGCCTCCTGCATACACTCAGGCCTGGTATCATTCACATCTGGACCGGGAATTGAACCCAAAACCTAGATATGTGCTCTGACCAGAAATTGAACCCACAACCTTTTGGTTATGGGACTATGCTCCAACCAACTGAGCTATACCAACCATGGCTGTATTTTCTTTTTTTGTTGTTGTTTTTAAGACTATTTATTTATTTATTTATTTTAGAGAGAGGGAAGGAAGAAGAAAGAGAGGGAGAGAAACATCAATGTGTGGTTGCTTCTTGAGCACCCCCAACTGGGGATCTGGCCTGCAACCCAGGCATGTGCCCTGTCTGGGAATCGAATTGTTGACCCCTTGGTTCACAGGCCAGTACTCAACCACTGAGCCACTCCAGCCAGGGCTGTACCTTATTTTTATGCTGGAAATTTTGCACTATAATATAGTCAGGTATTAATATATTTGACCAAGAAAAAAGGTCCAATAAAACAAAAATACTTCAGAGGAGAAGCTAATAACTAAGTGCTTTTCGTTGGTGCCTGAGTGCCTGCTGCATACTGGGCACTGTGTTCAGCATCCCTTTCTTCCAGTAACTCTGGGTTAACATAAATGAGACATGTCAAGGGCTAAGGTATAATGTAGCAATGGCTGCTCTCAAAAGGAAAGATATAATATTGTGAAAGAATTGTAACCATATCTATTAGAAAAAAATAAATGGATGATGGAGCATTGCAAAGAAAAGTGAACATCAATTACACATATTTTAGAAATATTCCATATTCTTTTGGGACTGGACAAACATTGTCAGTGTAATGTGACTGGTTTGTGGAAGAATACCAGTACTTGCACGTGCACCTGCATGTCATCGTCTTTGATGTGGTTGAGGAAATGCCTCTGCTTAGTTTTTCATCCTCTGCTCCCACTCAGTGCTAAGTCAGGATAGGGTCATTCCAGCGTGCTCTTTCACTATCCATTGCAGACCTCTAACCATATACTTATTACTTCGAATTTTCTAGTTTCCTTTTTCCCTTAAAAATAATCTTAGCTTTCCCCCCTTGATCCATGTTAAACACACACACCCACCCACACACAAACACACACACAAAATAAAAAATCTTTTAAATTACCTAAAAATTCACCACCCAGAAATAATAAATGCTGTTAGTAAAAAAGCTTTTTGGTCTTTTTTCTATGCAGGTTTATATTCTTTTAAACTAAAAAGGATTATATAGTACACATATCTGTCATTTAATATTCTATAAAGTGGACATCTATTTCATTAAATATTCTCCTATAACTTTTTAAATAGCTTCATAGTATTCCATTGTACCAAGACACCAGTATGTATTTCACTATTCATTATTGGCTTACCATATCTTGCTATCCTCAATAACCTGTGAGGAAAATTCTTGTAGCCATATCTTTGCATATGTTTATGCAATTTGGGGGTATAAATTTTTAGAAGTGAAAACAGAGGATAGTTATTTTTAAGACCATCCATATTTTACAAAGTTTGCCAATTTTTACTTAACATATATGTAAAATAATGTTTGGTATCTTTATAAATTTATTTTTAAAACTTGTGTCAATTTGACATTGAACATGATATTTTTAACTTGTATTTCTTTGGTCACATAAGTCTAAACCATACCCAGCTGCTTAATAAATATTTATTGAATGATAGCATTCATATACTAACAGGTTGCTATTGTTAAGATATTTTTGAAATTAATTAAATTTTTATTTTAGAACTTGAATGCAATATTTTTAACACTATTTTCAGAGCAAAAATCTATATTCACTGAAAAATATTCTGGTTGAATCAGTTGAACAACTTTAATTTATTTGCTTTTATATTTACATTTACTTAAAGTCATCAAATTTAAGCTTAAGCCATAAAATATTTTTTTAAAAACTATGCCTAAAAACAATTTGGGAAGACTTTTTGGAGACAAAATTGTTTCATCATGTAAAGAATGTGCCCTTTCCTGTCCTCCTTCCTTATCTATACTCTGGGAGACATTTGGCAACAGTGAACAGGTCCATCTTTTTCTCTGGTCTAAGAAATGCTGTGTGTTCTCATGGTAGACATTTACCAGATGTATACTAAATATTTGGATTAACAGGTAGTTAAGTAAGTGTAACTAATGAACTATTCCATGAGGTGTTGGAAGTTTTCCTTTGCACCTCATACTTTTTTTCAGGGAACCCTGCTCTCCATTGTGGTTTTGTGGAACTGTCACTCATGGAGCAATACACCACAGTATTGGCAGCATGGGTTCTGGGGTACTTGCATTTTAATCCTGAGTTTGACATTTACTAGGACAAATTACCTAAACTTTCCCTATACCTTAGTTTCTTTATCTATGAAATGGGAAAATACTAGTCTCTCCCTCATAAATGTGTTGTGTGAGTGAAATGATTTAATACATATAAGAAGGTTATCAGTGTCTACATATAATAAGTGCTTAGGACCATTAGCTATTATTATTCAGTGTTGATATTAGTATTTTCTTGGTCACTGGTCATTTGGCTGAGGGCCTAGACAATCCTAAATTTCATATACAGTGGCTATGATTTTTCTAGGAAGAATATAAGCCTAGTAGTACAATTCAGAATCCTTCTAGGTACTCAACATTGGGAAGTATAAGTTATGTTTTCCCTGAGGTTGCAGGATCTGGAGTGTATAAATCCAGACTGATTTGTGGTTCTCTTGCCCCACAAAATGGAAGAAATTTGTCTGCAGTGAGACAGAATGAAATGCTCACAAAAAGACCAACTTTTTTTTTTTTTTTTTGATTGCAAGTGATTTTTATTTTTGTTATACATTTCCAAATTCTCCAAGAAGCATGAATTATTTTTGAAAATAAAAACCACGATTGTTTTAAAGCCGAACAACCTTTGCGGCTGGCTCTGAAAGAGGTGCACTCCCCCCGACTATAGTAGGAGAATCTTGGACGTGGTTTCCCTGACTCCCGGCCTCATCTGCCCTGATTCCCATCTTCCACCAGGGAGTCCATGACCCTGTCCTTCAGCTGAGAATGAATCCTCGCTCCGGTGCTCAAGCCAGAAGCAGAAATCACAGGCCCATTCCCAGAGGGCCTACAAGCTCCTGGGGGCTGCCTGGTGTAGAGAAAAGTGTCTGGACTTGGATGAGACAGGCTGATTCGAATAACCTCTCTGAGCCTCAGTTTCTTCCCCTATGCAGTAGGGGTGATGCCCACCCTCTGGGGTTGCTCTGACGACGCAATTAGATAATGTAAGTAAAGCACGGAGCAGAATGCCCTGATCCGAGCAGTCACTAAGTGAACATCAGGTGCCTCTACTTGCACACTTTGGTGTGAG
>CM052549.1:40858203-40921438 GCA_028533065.1 Trachops cirrhosus | reverse complement strand
TCCCCTATGCAGTAGGGGTGATGCCCACCCTCTGGGGTTGCTCTGACGACGCAATTAGATAATGTAAGTAAAGCACGGAGCAGAATGCCCTGATCCGAGCAGTCACTAAGTGAACATCAGGTGCCTCTACTTGCACACTTTGGTGTGAGTGAGGACTTTACCATCCAGAATTCACTCCTTCTTGGGATGCACATCCCATAAATCAAAAAGACCAACTTTTGAGAGGAAGAGATGATGTGTTTGAGGAGAGATGACATATTGTTTAGCTGGACTTTCAGTTAAACACAGCATTAATTCTCTTTCTCCCTGAGCTAGTTTATGTTGGGTTTCCCTCATTGCAACTGAAAGAAACTGTCAACTGATGAGGGTATGATTCCTATTTAGCCTTCAGTTGGGGAAGCAAAGAATCCTTCTGACTGGGCTTGATGGAGAGCCTCACTCAAGAAAAGACTGACATCCACAGACAAAGCTGTGGAGGTTTCTTATGGCTTTTCATATGCTTGGTTTCTACTACATATCTGAATTTTTGCTTTGAGCATACTTTGTGACTGACCACAAAGCAATCCTCAATACCCATGAAGCCAGAATAAATCTGCTTCCTGTTTTACTGCCCTAAGAGTTGGGAGCCAATGAGTAAAGTCATTCCTTAATGACTTTTTCTGGGTAATGACTTTTTGGTCAAAGTGTAATATACATATTGAAAATGCACAGTGCTATGAACATTCATGGACATCTACTCTGATGAACACAGCACATATTCTGTTGTGTATACACACATCGAAGTCAGATGGATGGCTCATAAAGTATGTGTATATTTGGCTTTCATTGATATTGTTATTCTTAAATTGGCTGTGTCAATCCTAATAACATTTTTATGATTTAGAAAACTCATGTAGATGTGATTTCTGTGAGAAAGCTAATACTGTGACTCTCTGACCTCTTAATCATAGAGGGACCCAATGTTCAGTTCTTGGTTCACTTTTTTTTTTAGCCTACACCTACTCCCTTGGTGATCTCATCTGAAACATGACTTTAGACTTCTGGTCAAGATAGAGACGTAAGTAGGTACACTTTGCCTCCTCACACAACTGAAAGAAGGACTATAACAAATTCAAAAACAAAAAATAACCAGAACTTCGAGAAAATCAAATGATATGGAAGTCTGATGACCATGGAGTTAAAAAAGAAACATTCATCCAGACAGGTAGGAGGGGTGGAGATGGGCAGCCAGGGCAGGAAGGACTTATGGCAAGGCAGTAGCTGGAGGACTGGGGCAGGCAAGGTGGTGGCTGGCAGACCCCACAGTCTTACATTTGCATGCAGATAAACTGGGAGGAAAAACTGGGGAACAAGACAGACTGTGCAACCCAGGGTTACAGTATGGGGAAATAAAGCCAGAAAACCTGTGGCTGTGAACATCTGTGGGGGTTGTGGCAGCGGGAGCAACCCAGCCTCACAGGAGAGTTTGTTGAAGAGACCCCACAGTGTCCTAGAATATACACAAAACCACCCACCCAAGAATCAGCCCCAGAAGGGCCCATTTTGCTTGTGGGTAGTAAAGGAAGTGACTGATAGCCAACCAAGAGCCAAGCAAGCGTCATTGCTCCCTCTCAGACCCATCCCCCACATACAGCACCACAACGCAATGACATGAGTTGCCCTGCCCTGGCGAATACCTAAGGCTCCACCATTTACTATGTAACAGGCAAGCCAACACAAAAAAATATGGCTAAAATGAAAAAACAGATCAAAGCTCCAAAAAATAGAACTAAGTGATGAAGAGATAGCCTACCAATCAGATGCAAAGTTCAAAACACTTGTGATCAGGATGCTCACAGAAATGGTTGGGTATGGTTGCAAAAGAGATGAAAAAGTGAAGGCTATGCACAGGGAACCAATAGCGATGGGAAGGAAACTAGGACTCAAATCAGCACTTTGGAGCAGAAGGAAAAAATGAACATTCAACCAGAACAGAATGAAGAAACAAGAATTCAAAACAGTGAAGAGAAGCTCAGGAACCTCCAGGACAAGTTTAAATGTTCCAGTATCCAAATCATAGGGGTGCCAGAAGGGGAAGAGGAAGAGCAACAAGTGGAGAACTTATTTGAACAAATAATGAAGGAGAACTTCCCCAATCTGGCAAAGGAAATAGCCTTCCAGGAAGTCCAGGAAGCTCAGAGAGTCCCAAAAAAGTTGCACCCAAGGAAGCACACACCAAGACACATCATAATTGTAATAACCAAGATTAAAGATAAGGAGAGAATCTTAAAAGCAGCAAGACAAAAGGAGACACTTACCTACACAGGAGTTCCCATAAGACTATCAGCTGATTTCTGAAAAGAAACCTTGCAGGCAAGAAGGGGCTGGAAAGATGTATTTGAAGTCCTGAAAGGCAAGGACCTACATCCAAGATGACTCTATCCAGCAAAGCTATCATTTAGAATGGAAGGACAGATAAAGTGCTTCTCAGATAAGGTCAAGTTAAAGGAGTTCATCATCACCAAGTCTTTATTATATGAAATGTTAAAGGGACTTATCTAAGAAAAAATCATCAAAAATATAAACAGTAAAATGACAACAAACTCACAACTATCAACAACTGAACCTAAAAAAACAAAACAAAAATAAACAAAGCAAACAACTGGAACAGGAACAGAATCGCAGAAATTGCATGGAGTTTACATGGAGGGTTATCAATGGGGAGGGGGAGTGGGGAGAATGCAGAAAAATACAGGGAATAAGAAGCATAAATGGTAGGTACAAAATAGACAGGGGGAGGTTAAAAAACAGTATGGGAAATAGAGAAGCCAAAGAACTTCTCCATTTGTACAACCCATGGACATGAACTAAGTTGGAGGAATGCAGGTGGGAGGGGATGTGCAGGGTGGAGGGGAATAAAGGGGGGGAATGGGACAACTATAATAGCATAATCAATAAAATATATTAAAAAATAAAACATGACTTTAAATATCACTTATAATAATAAGCATATATACACACATATAAAATCATTACATATATGTGTGTACACATGCATACATATGTGTAGCATGCATATAGGAGTGTTTGTATGTGTATGCATGCACATATGTTTAAAGAAGCATATAGTGTATTAGTATATGTTTATAGGAATAATATATGTATATATAAATATACATATGTATATGTGATATATAATATATATCATGAACCCAGACTTCTCTCTTAAATCAGACTCTTATATCTAATAAAAAAAATCCCTGCTCTAAAAAATAACTCCTTGCTCCACCTTTGGCCTTTCCCACCTCCATATTTATAGTTGCTTAGGCCAAAAAAATCTTGGAGTCATCTATTTTGGATTAAATTGTATCCCCCCCCCCCAAAATTCATATGTTGAAGTTCTAACCCCTAGTACCTCATAATGTGACTTTATTTGGAAATAGGGTTGTGGCAAATGTAATTAGTTAAAATGACATCATTATGTTAGGCCCTAATCCAGAATTACTGATGTCCTTATAAACAGGGGAAATTTGGCCATAGGCACATGCATATGGGAGAGTGCCATGTGAACATAGAGATAGCCATCTAGAAGTCAAGGAGAGAGTCCTGGACCGTGTCCTTTCCACACAATGACGGGATCAATCTCAGAAGGAACCAACCCTACTGACACCTTGATCTTGGACTTTTATTTTATCTTTTAAAATATATTTTATTGATTATGCTATTACAGGGACAATGGGAAATTGTCCCATTTCCCCTCCTTTATTCCTCTCCACCCTGCACACCCCCTCCCACACGCATTCCCCCTACTTATCACGAATCATCTCCACCCTGGATGCCTGTCTCTGCCCCTTTACCAGTGTGGATGAATGTTTCTTCTTAAACTCCTTGGTTGCCAGACTTCCATACAGTTCCATTTTCTGGCAGTTCTGGTTGTTTTTGTTTTTAAATTTGTCATTGTCCTTTTGGTTATGCGAGGAGGCACAGTATCTACCTACAGCTCCATCTTGGCCGGATGTTCTTTGATCTCAAACTTTTAGCCTCCAGAACTGTTGGACAACAAATTTCTGTTGTTTAAGTCACTCAGTTTGTAGTACTTTGTTACAGAAGACTTAGCAAACTAATGCAATATCCTTGAGTCTTTTCTTTCTCTCACTCTCCACATCCACTCCAACAGGACGTACAGTTGACTATTCAAAATCCATCCAGGATCTGAGCACTTCTCACGACCTACTCAGCTACCACCCCACTCAAAGACACCATCATGTCTTTCTGAATTATTGATGATAGCCTCCTAATTGGTCTCTCTCTGCTTTCACTTTTGCCTCCTACAAGTCTATTCTCAACACAGCACCTGGAGTGATCTTTTAAAAACCCAAATGTTTTCCTTCTGCTCAAATACCTGGCAGGGCTTCCTATTCACTCAATAAAATAAAAAACTTGAAGGGCCTCCAAGACCCCATGTAATCTGCTTCCTCCCACAATCGTCTCTCTGACATCACTTCCCCCTACTCTCCTTACAAACTCTGCTCCAGAGGCACTGGCTTCCTTGCTGTTCTTCAAACACACAAGGTCTTTTCTTAAGGTTTTTTTTTTGTTTTGCATTGACTGTTTTCTTTGCCTGGAATACTCTTTCTGAAGTTATCTGTAAGGCTAACTTCCTTACCTCCTTGAAGTCTTTCCTCACATATCCCCATAATGAATGAATAAATGGATACAAAGGCATCAGCTAAAATTCTCCAAAGTGATCCATGTCAGTTCCCTGTTCATTTCAGAGCTCTCTAAAATATGTTCAATTTCTTTCAAAATATAAAAATGGAAAATATGTATATCATTAAGAGCTTTAATGGAGAGGACAAAGGTATCCTATTTGTGCATGAGAAAGTGCCAATTAGGAGGGCAGTGATTCCTGTCTGTACTTTTCCTTTATACTCTGCTCCATGTGTAACTCTAAGAATTCTCCTCTTACTATTATCTTTGAGTAGTTACTTTCCCTACAGATCCATGTATCTCTAAGTGTGTGTAGCAGTCAGTGGGTTATAGTACTGTGTAGGAAGTCAGACATAGAATGACATGCTGGGAAGGAAAATGGGAGCAGCCAAGCTCAGGCTGAAACCCTAATGCCCAGAAACCAACAATTTTGGCCACGGAGGACAAAAGGAACCAGACACAGAGTGAGGAGTTTTGACCAAGCTGCAGACTTATATGTTTAGATTTTAGATAATTAAACCAGAAAGTAAGAGAGCTTGCAGTGGGAGTTTCTGCTTCTGTGCTTTCCTTGTTCTTCATTTCCAGTCTCTGTTGTTTCACTAGGCTCAGCTTTAGGCACCCTTACACTGTCCTTTTCTCCAATTCACCAGCTTAACTTTCACATATCCTTTGAGGCCCTGCTCAATCACAACCTTCTCTAGGAAGCCCTCACTGACTCCTCCAACCCCCCAACCCAAGTTGAGTTGATTCTTCCTGTGTGTACTTCTATGATTGCACTTTCACTAAGCATTTTCTATGTCTGCAATGGTCCTTTTGTCTGCTTTCCTCCCCATTGTGACCTCTTTCATGGCCAGAATGGTACTTTATTTATTAGTATATCTGTATCCTTAATACAGTGCCTGGCACATAGTTGGACTTTGATCATTGTTTGATGAGTGAATTAATAAATAATGAATAAAATGCAGCAAATTTTAGGGCATGGCTAGCCAGGTGCTTTGCATGAGGCCTGTTAGGTAGTTAGCAACTTGTTAGTGCTAAGTCTGATGGCCTTTTCTTGGTAAGGGTTGAGTCTCACAAGGAGCAAAGAACCTAGGGAACCATGAGATAACTAAAGTGAAAGTATTTTTCATCAATTATTTTTCAGTTACTACGAGGCAAGAAAAATGAAAAGGGACAGCATCCCAGAAATGTTCAAATGATTGGAATAATGCAATAATAATGGTTTGTCAGTAGTTCTTGTACTGTCAAATCTCTCTGGGACCCATGAATCTTAAAGGTAGACTGTGAAAACTGCAACCTGGAAGATTCCACGGTCATTTCACTTCTCTCTAGGCTATATAAATTCCAAATTCCTCTTTCAGAGAGGCAAAGATCATGGAAGGTCTTACCTGTTGATCTGTGGGGTTTGTGGTATAAGTGGGAGAAAGCCACAGAGGCACATCAAGGAATGAATGCACTAGCTAAATGGAATGAGATTGCAGAAGCAAAGCAAGAATGAAAGGGGATTCATTCTCTCTCTCCCTCTCTCTCTCTCTCTCCCCCTATCTCTCTCTCCCATTTCTCTCTCTCACACACACATGAGCACACAGAGCAGAAGGCAGTCAATGGTGAAAGGAGGCAGAAACTGGAGTTAGGGGACCTGGGCTTCAGTCCTTGCATGCCACCAACCAATTGTGCAACCCTGGACACCAGGCACCTAATCACTACTATCCTTTGTAGGCCTGTAAAGTGCAATATACTGCATATGGTAAAAAAGAAAAAAATTGTTGTGCTTTCTATTTGAATAAATGTCTGCTCTTAAGTGGCATCAGTAAGCAGGAGTTCCAGTGGGAAAGCAGTCATGAGATAGAAAAATCACAGTGCATTTTTTGCTTATCTGGGTCAGTTCTTTTGCTTCAGTTTCCCTGGTTTATTTAAAGGAATGTTTTGTGTCCAACCTGTGTTGGAAAAAAATGAAAGTATTCATGAAAATCTTTTATTAACATTTTTATTGTTGTCCAAGTACAGTTTTCTGCCTTCCTCCCCACCCCTCCCCACATCCCAGCCCACCACACCTCCCTCCCCTGTTTCCACCCCCTCTCCGGCCCATTATTTCCATGTGTCCTTTAAATTGTTCCCGTAAACCCTTCACCTTTTTCCCCTATAATCCCCTCCCAACTCCCCTCTGGTCACTGTCAGCCTGTTCTCTATTTCAGTGTCTTTGGTTATATTTGGCTTGCTTGTTTGCTTTGTTGATTAGGTTCCTGTTAAAGGTGAGATCATATGGCATTTGTCTTTCACTGCCTGGCTTATTTCGCCTAGCATAATGCTCTCCAGCTCCACCCATGCTGTTGCAAAGGGTAGGAGCTCCTTCTTTCTTTCTGCTGCATAGAATTCCATTGTGTAAATGGACCACAGTTTTTTGACCCATTCATTTACTAATAGGCACTTAGATTGCTGCCAAAACTTGGCTATTGTCAATTGTGCTGCTATGAACATTGGGGTGCTTAAGTTCTTTTGGATTGGTGTTTCAGGATTCTTAGGATATAGTCCCAGCAGTGGAATTGCTGGGTCAAGAGGCAGTTCCATTTTCAGTCTTTTGAGGAAATTCCATACTGTTTTCTACAGTAGTTGTACCAGTCTGCATTCTCACCAACAGTGCACTAGTGTTCCCTTTTCTCCACATCCTCTCCAACACTTGTTGTTTGTTGCTGTGTTTATGATGACTATTCTCAATGGTGTGAGGTGGTATCTCATTGTGGTTTTAATTTGCATCTCTTTGATAGCTAGGGATACTAAGCATCTTCTCATATGTCTCTGGACTCTCTGTATGTCCTCCTTGGAGAAGTGTCTGTTCAAGTCTTTTTCTCATTTTTTAATTGGGTTGCTTGTCTTCTTAGAATGGAGTCATGCGAGTTCTTTATGTATTTTGGAGATCAAACCCTTTCCTGAGGTGTCATTAGCAAATATGTTTTCCCATACGGTTGGTTCTCTTTTCATTGTAATGCTGTTTTCTTTAGCAGTGCAAAAGCTTTTTATTTTGATGAGATCCCATTTGTTTATTCTTTCCTTTATGTCCCTTGCTTTAGGAGACATATCAGTAAAAATGTTGCTGTGTGGAATATCTGATATTTTCCTGCCTCTGTTCTCCTCTAGGACTTTAATGGTGTCATGACTTATATTTAAATCTTTTATCTACCTTGAATTTATTTTTGTGTATGGTGTAAGTTGGTGCTCAAGTTTCATTTTTTTTACATGTAGCTGTCCAGCTCTCCCAAAACAATTTGTTGAAGAGGCTATCTTTGCTCCATTTTATGTTGCTGTCCCCTTTGCCAAATATTAAGTGACTAGAGAGACTTGGGTTTATTTCTGGGCTCTCTATTCTGTTCCATTGGTCTATGTGTCTGTTCTTATGCCAGTGCCAGGCTGTTTTGATTAGTGACCTTGTAATACAGTTTGATATCAGGTACTGTGATCCTCCTACTTTGCTCTTCTTTCTCAAAATTGCTGCAGCTATTCAGGGTTTTTATGTTTCCACATAAATTTTTGAAGTGTTTGTCCTATATCTGTGAAATATGCCATTGGTATTTTAATAAGTATTGCATTGAATCTATAAATTGCTTTGGGTAGTATGGACATTTTGATGATGTTAATTCTTCTGATTCATGAACATGGTATATGTTTCCATTTGTTTGTGTCTTCCTCAATGTCTTTCTTCAGTGTTGTGTAGTTTTCTGCATACAGGTGTTTTACCTCCTTGGTTAGGTTTATTCCTAGGTATTTTATTTTTCTTGTTGCTATATCAAATGGGATTTTATTCCCTGATTCCTATTTTTGATGTTTCATTGTTGGTGTACAAAAATGCCTTTGATTTCTGAATATTGACTTTGTATCCTGCTGTATTACCAAATTCATTTATTAGGTCAAACAGTCTTCTGGTGGGGTCTATAGGATTTTCTATGTATACTATCATGTCATCTGCAAACAATGAAAGTTTTGTTTCCTGTTTTCCAATTTGGATGTCTTTTATTTCCTTTTCTTTTTTTTAAATATATTTTTTGATTATGCTATTACAGTTGTCCTATTACTCCCTTCATTCCCCTCCACCCTGCACACCCTCTCCCACCCACATTTCCCCCCCTTTGTTCATGTCCATTTGTCATAAGTTCTTTAGCTTCTACATTTCCCATACTATTCTTGCCCCCTCTATCTATTTTTTACCTACCATCTGTGCTACTTATTCTCTGTACCTTTTCCCCCTCTCTCCCCATCCCACTCCCCTGTTGCTAACCCTCCATGTGATCTCCATTTCTGTGTTTCTGTTCCTGTTCTAGTTGTTGCTTAGTTTGTTTTTTGTTTTAGATGTGGTTGTTCATAATTATGAGTTTGCTGTAATTTTACTATACATGTTCTTTATCTTCTTTTTCTTGGATAAGTCCCTTTAACATTTTATACAATAAGGGCTTGGTGATGATGAACTCCTTTAACTTGACCTTATCTGAGAAGCACTTTATCTGTCCTTCCATTCTAAATGAAAGCTTTACTGAATAGAGCAATCTTGGATGGAGGTCCTTGCCTTTCATGACTTGGAATACTTCTTTCAAGCCCCTTCTTGCCTGTAAGGTCTCTTTTGAGAAATCAGCTGACAGTCTTATGGGAAGTCCTTTGTGGGTGACTGTCCCCTTATCTCTTGCTGCTTCTAGGATTCTCTCCTTCATTTTTACCTTGGGTAATGCAATTATGATGTGTCTTGGTATGTTCCTCCTTGGATCCAACTTCTTTGGGATTCTCTGAGCTTCCTGGACTTCCTGGAAGTCTATTTCCTTTGCCAGATTGGGGACGTTCTCCTTTATTATTTGTTCAAATATCTTTTCTGCTTGTTGTTTTTCCTCTTCTCCTTCTGATACCCCTATGATTTGGATACTGGAACGTTTAAACTTGTCCCAGAGGTTCCTAAGCCTCTCCCCTTTTTTTTGAATTCTTGTTTCTTCATTCTTTTCGGTGTGGTTGTTTCTTTCTTCCTTCTGGTCTACTCCATTGATGTGAAACCCAGCTTTCTTTCCACCACTATTGGTTCCCTGTGCATTTTTCTTCATTTCACTTATTGTAGCCTTCATTTTTTCATCTAATTTGTGACCAAAATCAACCAATTCTGTGAGCATCCTGGTCACCAGTGCTTTAAACTGTGCATCTGATAGGTTGGCTATCTCTCGGTCACTTAAAATGATTGGTTCTGAGGCTTTCATTTCTTCTTCTGTTTGAGCCATCTCTCTCTCTCTCTCTCTCTCTCTCTCTCTCTCTTTTGGTCTGCTCGCGCCTGTTACATATGAGAGGTGAAGCCTTAGGTGTTCACCAGGGCGGGGCACCCCAGTTGCTGGGTTGTGACACTGTATGTGGAGGCGTGGTCCAAGAGGGAATAATGGTGCTTGCTCTGGTCTCTGTCGGACTTCAGTCCCTTATGCTGCTTCCCCCAAGCAAACTGGACCTTTCTTGTGCTGATTCCCATGTGGGTGGGGTTTTGCACCCCGTGGGACTTTCCAACGACCTCTCCTGTGAGGCTGGGAGTCTTTCTCAACCCCCTACAGGTGTTCTCAATCAGTGCCCCAAGGCTCTATTTCCCAGCGCTGGGATCCTGGGTGGCGCCCAGTGCCTTGCTTCACAATCTCTACCTCACTGGGTATTTCCTTTTCTTGTCTGATTGCTGTGGCTAGGACTTCCAATACTATGTTGAATAGAATTGGTGAAAGTGGACAACCTTGTCTTGTTCCTGATCTTAGTGGAAAAGATTTTAGTTTTTGCCCATTGAGTAGGATGTTGGCTGTAGGTCTGTCATATATGGCCTTTATTATGTTGAGGAATGCTCCCTCTATTCCCACTTTGCCGAGTGTTTTTATCATAAATGGGTGCTATACCTTATCAAATGCTTTTTCTGCATCTATTGATATGATCATGTGATTTTTTGTCTTTGCTTTTGTTTATGTGACATATTACATTTATTGATTTGCGAATATTGAACCATCCTTGCATCCCTGGGATGAATCCCACTTGGTCATGGTGTATGATCTTTCTAATGTATTGTTGGATGCGGTTTGCCAATATTTTCTTGAGGATTTTAATGTCTATGTTCATCAGCAATATTGGCCTGAAGTTTTCTTTCTTTGTTGTGTCTTTATCTGGTTGTGGGATTAGGATGAATGCTGGCCTCATAAAAAGAGTTTGAGAGTCTTCCATCTTTTTGGATTTCTTGGAATAGTCTGTAAAGGATAGGGGTTAGCTCTTCCTTAAATGCTTTGTAGAATTCTGTGAAACCATCGGATCCAGGGATTTTGTGTGTCAGGAGTTTTTTGATTACTGCTTCAATTTCATCTGCTGTTATTGGTCTGTTCAGGCTTTCTGCTTTTTCTTCATTGAGGTTTGGAAGATTGTATTTTTCTATGAATTTGTCCATTTCACCTAGGTTTTCAAATTTCTTGTCATATAGTTCTTTGAGCAATTTCTTACAATCCTTTGTATTTCTGTGGTGTCAGTTGTAATCTCTCCTCTTTCATTTCTGATTGTGTTTATTTGGGTCCTCTCTCTTTTTTCTTGATGAGTCTGCTTAAAGGCTTGTTGATTTTGTATATCTTTTCAAAGAACCAGCTCCTGGATTCATTGATCCTTAGAATTGTGCTTTTAGTCTCTATGTCATTTAATTGTGCTCTGATTTTGGTATTTCTTTCCTTCTACTTGTTCTGGCTTGTCTTTGTTGTTTTCTTCAATTTCTTCTAGGTGTAGGGTTAAGTTGTTTATTTGAAATGTTTCTATTTTTTTTTTTAGGTAGGCCTGTATTGCTATGAGCTTCCCTCTCAGGACTGCCTTCACTGTGTCCCATAAGTTTGGGATTGTTGCGTGTTCATTTTCATTTGTTTCCAGAAACTTTTTGATTTCTTCCTTGATCTCATTCTTGACCCATTCAGTGTTTAATGGCATGCTATTCAATCTCCATGAGTTTGAGTGTTTTTGAGTTTTTTTCCTTGAGGTTGTTTTCTACTTTCAGTTGCTTGTGGTTGGAGAAAATGCTTGATATGATTTCAATTTTCTTGAATTTGTTGAGGCTTGTTTTGTGTCCTATCTTGTGGTCTATGTTTGAAAATGTTCCATGGGCATTTGAAGAGAATTTGTATTTTGTTTCTTTGGAATGAAAGGCTCTATATATATATATCAGTTAAGTTCATTTGATCTAAGACATTGTTAAATGCTGCAATATCTTTGTTGATATTTTGCTTGGAAGATCTATCCATTTTTGACAGTGGGGTGTTGAAATCCCCTACTATAATTGTGTTGCTGTCAATATCTTTCTTGAAGTCCTCTAAGATTTTCTTTATGTATTTGGGTGCTCCTACGTTGGGTACATATATATTTACAATGTTTATGTCTTCTTGATGGATTCTTCCATTGAGTATTATGAAGTGACCTCTGGGGTCTCTCTTTATGGCCCTTTTTTTGAAGACTATCTCTGCAGAGCTGTTTTGGTGGAGATGTATTCTTTTAAACTACTTTTGTTTGGGTAGCTCCTTATTTGGCTTTCCATCTTAATTGTGAGCCTTGCTGGGTAAAGTAGCCTTCGTTGCAGACCTCTGGTTCTCATTACTTGGTATATTTCTCTCCATTCTCTTCTGGCTTGGAGCGTTTCCATTGAGAAGTCAGCTGCTAGACTTATCAGGGCTTCTTTTTATGTTACTTCCTATTTCTTCCTTGCTGCCTTTAAGATTCTCTCTTTGTCTTGGAGTTTTGTCATTTTAACTATGATGTGTCTTGAAGTGGGCCTCTTTGGGTTCCTCTTGATTGGGATTCTGTGTTTCCTGGATTTGTGTGACTTTTTCTTTCATCAAATGAGGGAAGTTTTCCATCATTACTTTTTCAAATAAGTTTTCTATCCCTTGCTCTTCTTCTTCTCCTTCTGGTATCCCTATTATATGGATATTATTAAGGTTCATGTTGTCTTGCATTTCCTTTAACCCCTCTTCATTCTTTCTGAGCCTCTTTTCCTTTTCTTGCTTTTTCTTGGTGTTTTTTTCTACCTTGTTCTCCAGCTTACTGATCCAATCCTCTGCTTCATTGAGACAGCTTTTGATTCCTTCTACTATGTTCTTCAGCTCAGAAATTGTATTTTTTATTTCCTCTTGACCCTTGTTGATAGTTTCTATTTCCTTTTTTATGTTGATATAGTTTTCAGTGACTTCATTGTAGTTTCCCTGTAGTTTTTGGAAGTTCTCTGTGAGCTCATTGAGCTTCCTGATATCCATTGCTTTGAACACAATATCTGATAGTTGAGTTGTCTCTATTTCATTAATATTCTTTCTGAGGCTTCCTCCTTTCCCTTCATTTGGTGATTGTTTCTTTGTCTTCCCATTGTTTGTGAGACTCTTCTTGTTAGCCTCTGCTTCTTAAATTGTTCTGTTCTGGCTCCCTGGGTTTCTGGTGTGAACTTCTATGGTAGAAGACTTGTGATATTCAGTGGTGCAGTCTCCTTGATCTCCTGAGCTTGCTGGTCTTGGGTTGTCAATTATGTTGATTCTCTGCATGTCTTTGGGTTTTGATTGTTGTTGGGTCTTTCTTTGGTGGGTTCTTCCCTCCAGTTGTTTAACTGAGGGTCACTCCATCCACCATGTCTTGTATTCTGTTGTGCAGGTGTGGACAGGTTGTGTTGAACCTGGTTCTTCTCTCTGTATGAGGTTTTGAGGCTTCTCTCTCACTGTTTAGTTGTTTGTTCTGGGTAATTTCTCCACCATTTGGTTGTGTTTCCAGATTGGTCCTCGATTGAAGTTAGTGTGGCTTGTACTCCCTCCTTCACCTTCTTCTGTTGTTATCTGTTGGTGGTTCCTTTGTTGGTGGGTTTCCTCTTCCATCAGGTATACTGGTGTTCACAGCACCCACCATCTGATTTTTCAAAGTCCTGTACAATTTTTGGTCTCTAATCTTCATATATGCTGGAATACCATTGGCTGTTCACTCTTTTCCTCAGAAGATCAGCTAGTTGTTTCACTCATGCACAGGGGGAAGTGGACTCCACTCCCACCTATCTTGTCACCATCTTCCCCCACCCCCATGAAAATCTTTTTATGTTGCTTGTAGACAGGATTCATAAAGTTAAAAAAATTTTATACTTATTAGTTTGAATATAACTTTATGATAGCCATACTGAAAAGAAAAAATAAAGAAATATAAACATCTATTGGTTAGCATCCATAGCTTAATGTAATCTCTGTAAGCAAAATGTATAAGGATGTTTATTGCATTAAATAGTAAAAATATGAATCATCTGGCAACAATTTTTAGAACTTGAAGAGTCAGATGACAAAATGATGAGTCTCAGGGGATTAAGATCATGTTTCCCACTCCTGAAAAATTGTTTGAAATTTTTTAAATGATTTCTCAAAAACCATACTTATTTTAGTTTCTTCTCTGTTCCCTATTTTAGGACATAACTTGCACACAGAATTTCATGAACCGTGCACCAAATTCTACTTAGTTTTTTGGGCCTGGGTGAAGCCTGTGGTTAGGATTGCAGCCACAAAGCCACCATTTAGCTCAATAAATCTAGACAAATCAAGTAGCTCTCTGGATCTTGTGTTACAAGATGAAAGTATTATGGTTGTGATTCTCTCATTTAAAGAGGTAAAGCTCCATTATAATGCAGGGAAAGCTGTGCATAATTTGGCCATTGGGTGAGGAAAAGTCCAAGATAGCATACTCTAGACAACAGTGACAAAGTTTGGCAAGGGTCAGCTTCCTTCTGCAGATTGCAGTTGTGAGTCATTGTGCAGAGTTGACAGCATGCTTGCCTTCTGGGCATCTGCAGCCTTCATGAATCTTGTGTTCTAGTTTCTCACTCACATTGGAAAATGAAATGTTTTTTCATGTTTGGCTCTCTAATGTTTTTAGATAAACATGGTAATCATTAACAAATGACCATATTGACTACCTCCTTTCTTTTTGAAACTACTAATTCTACTTTATATTCTACAAATAATTTATTCAACAACTACTTTGTCTATTAAACAAAACTTTGTTGACTCATACTCTGTGCCAGACATCATATTGTAAAGGACATGATGGATAAGATGCTGTCTGGGTTCCTCAGCAGGGATATTAGACATGAGCACAGTTAGTTCTTACACAAGGCAGAAGATGCACACTGCGAAATGAGCACTGTGGTCTTTGGTGCCCTGAGATGTAAGCAGAAGAAACAGCTCTGCCTAAAGTGATCTTGGAGGGCTACCTGGGAGATGTTCATTAGTGAACAGAGAGGAGAGGCTTGTCATGAAGAATATACAGACCAAAAAGTACAGGGTCATCCAAAGAAAGAGAATGGCAGGACCCCAAAAGGGATTAATAATTAGGCCTCTCTTCCTGTTGCCACAGAGGACACAATATTTAAAAGTTTTCAAGTCTTCTAGCACAAACCCTGGGAGAGCTGCTATTGAAGATGCTGTGGAATATTTGAATGCAATAAAACAGAATGTTCCATAACGTTTTGGGAGAAATCTGTGTTTTTTTCCAACAATTCATTCTCCTTGCTAAGCTGGACTTCTTTGGGGTCACTAGGAGGCCTTGAAGGATATATAGAAATGACTAAAGTCATCACGTTACCCATTAGTCATTGGTTACAGCACTGCAGGATGAGAAGCAGCTGGAAGTGGTACAGGAGCACAACTTGGACCATGTTTACCTAAGATGGATATTTCTAGCTGTCATAGAGAGTCTTGCCATATATATAATCTTTTCCACGTTGCTGAGCTAATTGATTCGGAGACAATGTTGCACAGAAGGAGTAGAAAGTGGAACCTTGGTAAGATGTTATCTTCACTGAAATAAGCTCGTTCTTCCTTCCTTCCTTCCTTCCTTCCTTCCTTCCTTCCTTCCTTCCTTCCTTCCTTCCTTCCTTCCTTCCTTCCTTCCTTTCTTTCTTTCTTTCTTTCTTTCTTTCTTTCTTTCTTTCTTTCTTTCTTTCTTTCTTTCTTTCTTTCTTTCTTTCTTTCTTTTTCTTTCTTTACCACCTTCAAACATCAGGGAGAAATCTAAGCTAGTCCTTGGTGCTCAGAACTTTGGTCTTCATTTTGTAGGGCTTACTTCCAACTCATTTCCTTCAGACAGCTCTGTCCTGTCATGCTGATGGGTTGAGACCCACCCAGAGGCAGATGGAGAGAATTTGCCCGTGATCACCAAAGTTTCTCTGTCCCCATCAGGAGCCATAGCTGTCTGCTGGGACTTGACATGGGAACACCACTGATATGGCCAATCTGCCCAACTTCCTAACCAATGTGAGCTTAACCAGCAAAGAACAGAGTGGCAGGGTTCCAGCTGGTGTCAATACTGAAGCCAAAAATCACCTCACAACTCAACAAAGAGAGATCAGATCCAAGTTTTATAAGAATCCTACACAAAAAATGCACAGATATCAGCTGTGGCAAGACCTGGTACATAGCTAAATATTTTACTTTTTCCTTTAGAGGAATTTTTAATTTCAGGCTTATATCCTATTATTTCAGTGAAGAGTAAGGACAACTAATAGTTGGTTGGCTAGAAGATTCTGGCAAGGAATATTTGAGTCATAAAACATCAGCCAAGCATCTTTTTGGATATCCTAAAATAAACTGTGTAGAGAACTAAGCATTTTATGCCAGGACAAAAGTAAAAAGCTCTTTCCCAGAGGTCTCCCTGACCCCCTTTTCTGGATACAATCTTATTGGTTGTTAGCACCAAGTTTTTGGCTGCAGTGCAAGGAATTGCTCAGCTGTGGCTGATTAATGCTATCATTCTTTTTCTCTTGTTCAGGAAATCTTGTCAGGAACATGTTTCTAAGACAGCAAGGAGGGAGAAAAGGTTGTTTGTTTGGGAATCAATCATCAGAGATACTAGTGCTAGGGTAATGGACTCAGGTCTGAGCTAAAGGGGAGGAACTTACAAGTTTTGTAAGAAAACGACTGGAATTGTAGTCTTAACTGGGAGAGGTGGCCTCTGGTCATGGCTCTGCCACTGACAGTGTGATTCAAGACCATTCATTCATCCACTTAGCACTTATGGAGCACCTACCCTGTGTTTGACCCTATGTCCAACACTGGAGACACACGGTGATAAGGAACATGTTCTCAAACCACCCAACATCTCTGAATACCATTTCCTTATGTTTGCAATGTGAGGGAGGTGTTAGAATGATCTCTCAAGGCCTTCTACCCTAGTTCTTGAATCTGTCTTTGTCTGTGGGAGCACAATTCACCCAGAACAGTATCAGGAAAACTGATACCCAACATTCACACCAGGTACTGCGTTAACTACCCATTTTGTTTTCTCAAGAATCTCCTTGATGCAGACACCAGCCCACAGTGTCCATGTCATTATGGATGAAATGAGACATTCACACAGACTACCCGGGTCTGGTGGCAGAAAAGGGACAGCATGGCTTTTCTCTCAAGGGGAGCAAAAGCCACGGCCTCCACCATGACTGGCCTTTATTTCTATGTCTGGGCACATTCCATTATGGTCCTCATTTGCTATGCACTGGTTCACTTTAGGTAGTTACCTTTTATAGAAAAAAAAGGAGCCAATGCTGCTAATCACATCACAGAAGAGGGATATTTGCAAATGAAAAGGCAAAAGTGGTTGAACCGGTTACACTCATCTTTGGAAGGTTTAGCATGGATTTTAGGAAGTTACTTTGCAGTAAATGTCCTCAATTCAGGATGAGGGAGTTTTTAGCAAAAAGCAAGACTCAAAGCAGTCTAGGCACATTGCAGGCCTGATTCCCCACGGGAGAACCTATTCGTGGGCATGGGTTCTGTGCATCTCCGAGTGGGAGCTGGGCCCACGTCACACACAACAGTCTCCTACACTCCTAAAATAGGCATTATTAAATCTATTTTATAGATGAGAAAACTAAGCATTAGAGAGGTTGAGTTGTGTTTTGTGATAAGTGAGAATGAGGCAAAGCCAGTCTCAAACCCAGCTCTGCTGACTGACTCCAAGCCCAGGATTTCTTCCCTAGTTCTCTGCTCTCCAGATTTATAATGTTTATTAATCTCCCTTGGACTCTTTTCTGGAAGTACTTATGTAAAATTTATTCAAGAATCCATGGCAGTATAATACAAAATATCTCATTCTTGCCTTATGGGTCTTTCATTAGCTTTCTCTTCCTGCTGGCCTACTAAACGTTTCTTATTCATCCCCAGGATGATCTTGCTGCTTCATTCAAGCCCAGTGCTCCCACTGTTTTGCCTTTGCTTGTATTTTACCTTTGACCTGGAATGATTTTCAGTCTTGTCTGTGGCCCAATTTTATACTCTTTCCCAGACTTTATTTGTCTTACTGCTAAATTTAATTCATTTGACCCTTACTAGTTTTAAAGCCAACTCATTTGGCCAACATGGTGAAAAGTTAGAAAAAAAAGAGTATAAGATCATCACTTTGGGGAAAATAATACATGCATAGATTACAGGAAAGAGATATGGGCTCTTTCCTATAAAGAGTTATAGATTTGTAAGGGAAGGAAAGTAGCAGGATAAGGGTGGAGTCACTGGAACTTGAGGAATAGTTGAGACTTGATTAGATGAATAGAGAAGCAGGAGGAGGTACAAGATCAGAAAAAGAGCAGAGAGATCAATTGAATACTGAATGTGACAGTTATTGAAGAATTAATTAACAGGAGTACTGGATCAAGAGTTTGAACATCTGTATTCTTGCCTTACCCATTTGTAATCTGGGGAAAATGGATCACAGGATTTGAGTTTCTGTTTCCTCATTTCGTGGAGGCTACCTCAATCAATAGGAGAAGTCCGAGCCTTTTAGAATAGCCTGCCTCTTCTTCTGCTGTTCCCACCTCAACCATTATGTAGTATGTCATTAGTATGTAGGGAGTCAGTGTCAAATGAGCTGAGACTTTTTATAACATGGTATAATCACATTTATTTTGTGAGACCTCTAACATTGTTATAAAACATGATTTCTCACAAAGCCACATGAGTTGAGTAATAAAATTTAAGATACACAAGTTAAATAATACTCACATGCATTCATTAAAAAATGTAATGCTTCCCCCATCAATTTAGTAATTTATCTTTAAGAAAGTGAAATGCCCTAATTAAATATTTGGGATTGGAACTACAAGGGCTTGAAGGTTTCTTTTTTAACTTCACAATGTGAGACAATGATAAGATCTTAAGGCCTTCTTTTTAGTTATGTTTTGTTCAGGGCAATTAGTCATGCCAGATAAGGTAGGTGGTTTAAAACATGCTGATCTGGATAAAAATGTGGTCAGGCAAGCTCAGATGATCAGTCATGCAAACCAGGGAAGAGCAAACAGAATCAACCATGAGTCTTAGGAAACATCAATATCCGAAGTCTCCAAAGTTTCTGTGATGGTTAATTTTATGTATCAACTTGAATGGCGCACAGGGTGCCTGGTTATTTGTTAAACATTCCAGGTTTGTCTGTGAGGGTGTTTTTGAATGACATTAATATTTAAATTGGTAGACTGAGTAAGGCAGATTGCCCTCCCCTTTATGAGTGGGCCTCATTCAATCTGTTGAAGGCCTTAATAGAATAAAAGGTTGGGTAAGAAACAATTTACTCTGTGTTTGACTATCTTCAAACTAGGATATCAGTCTTCTCCTGCCTTCAGACTTACATTCAGACGGGAACAATACCATCAGTTCTGCTGGGTCCTAAGCTTATTAACTACAGATCTTGGGACTTCTTAGTTTTTATAATTGTGTAAACTAATTCCTTATTTTCTATGTATCTATCTATCATCTGTCTATCTGTCTATCTAGCTATTATCTATCTATCTATCTATCTATCTATCTATCTATCTATCTAATCTATCCCTCTCTCTCCTATTGGTTCTGCTTCTCTGGAGAACACTGACTAATACATTAGCAACATGATCTGGATCAAAGAATGAAGGATTTGATTCTTGGCTTCATCTACTCTACTGTTGTTTCCCTATAAATTCTTCTTTATTTCAATGAGTGTATTCTTCATTTCTTTCTCTTTTTTTTGTTTTTAAAAAAAGTATATTTTATTGATTATGTTATTACAGTTGTTCTAATTATTCCCCCTTTGCTCCCCTCCACCCAGCACCCACCATTCCCTCAGGCAATCCCCACACCATTTTTCATGTTCAGGGGCCACGCATCTAAGTTCTTTGGCTGCTCCATTTCCCTTTCTGTACTTTATATCCCTGTGGCTATTCTGTAATTACCTATTTTTACTTCTTAATCTTCTCACCTTTTCACCCATTCCCCCACACCCCCCTCCCATCTGACAACCATAAAAACGCTCTCCATATTCACTATTCTGTGTCTGTTCAGTTGTTTGCTTGGTTTGTTTTTTAGATTCAATTGTTGATAGATATGTATTTATTGCCATTTTATTGTTCATAGTTTTGATCTTCTTTTTCTTAAATAAGTCCCTTTAACATTTCATATAATCATGGTTTGGTGATGATGAACACCTTTAGTTTTTTCTTGTCCCGGAAGCTCTTTATCTGCCCTTTGATTCTATATGACATCTTTGCTGGGTAGAGCAATCTTGGCTGTAGGTCCCTGCTTTTCATGACTTTTAATATTTCTTGCCAATCCTTTCTAGCCTGCAAAGTTTCTTAGAAAAATCAGCTGACGCTCTCCTGGGAAGTCCCCTGTAGGTAAAATGCTTTTCTCTTGCTGCTTTTTTGATTTTCTCTTTATGTTTAATCTTTGGTATTTTAATTATGATGTGTCTTGGAGTGGGCTGCTTTGTATCCATCTTGTTTGGGACTTTCTATGCTTCTTGGACTTGCATGTCTATTTCCTTTGCCTAATTAGTTAAGTTTTCTTTCACTTTTTTTTTCAGATAGATTTCCAATTTCTTGCTCTTTCTTTTCTCCTTCTAACACCCCTATGTTGTGAATGTTAGACCTCTTGAAGTTGTCTCAGAGGCTGCTTATATTTTCTTCAGTTTTTTGGATTCTTTTTTCTTATTATTGTTCTTTTATTTTTTAAATGTATTTTATTGATTATGCTATCACAGTTGTCCCATTTCCCCCCTTTATTTCCCTTCACCCTACATACCCCCTTCCACCCACATTCCCCCCGACTTTAGTTCATATCCATGGGTCTTACATATAAATTCTTTACTTTCTACATTTCCTATACTATTCTTAACCTTCTCCTATTTTTTACCGACCATTCATGCTATTTATTCTCTGTACCTTTCTCCCCTTTCTCTCCCTCCCACTTCCCTGCTGATAACCCTCCATGTGATCTCCATTTCTGTGATTCTGTTTCTGTTCTAGTTGTTTCCTTAGTTGTATTTGTTTTAGGTTCAGTTGTTAATAACTGTGAGTTTGTTTATATTTTACTGTTCAGAGTTTTTGATCTTCTTTTTCTTAGATAAGTCCTTTAGACATTTCATATAATAAGGACTTGGTGATGATGAACTCCTTTATCTTGACCTTATCTGGGAATTGGCACTTTATCTGCCCTCCATTCTAAATGATAGCTTTGCTGGATAGAGCAGTCTTGGATGTAGGTCCTTGCCTTTCAGGACTTCAAATACTTCTTTCTAGCACCTTCTTGCCTAGAGGTTTCTTTTGAGAAATCAGCTGATAGTCTTATGGGAACTCCTGTGTAGGTAAGTGTCTTCTTCTGTCTTGCTGCTTTTAAGATTCTCTCCTTATCTTTAATCTTGGCTAATGTAATTATGATGTGTCTTGGTGTGTGCTTCCTTGGGTGCAACTTTTTTGGGACTCTCTGAGCTTCCTGGAATCCTGGAAGTCTATTTCCTTTGCCAGATTGGAGAAGTTCTCCTTCGTTATTTGTTCAAATAAGTTTTCCACTTGTTGCTCTTCCTCTTCTCCTTCTGGCATTCCTATGGTTCGGATATTGGGATGTTTAAAGATATCTTGGAGGTTCCTAAGCCTCTCCTCATTTTTTTGAATTCTTGTTTCTTCATTGTGTTCTGGTTGAATGTTTCTTTCTTCCTTCTGCTCCAAAGTATTGATTTGAGTGCATGTTTCCTTCCCATTGCTGTTGGTTCTCTCTACATTTTCCTTTATGTCACTTAGCATAACCTTCATTTTTTCCTCTAATTTGCAACCATATTCAACCAATTCTGTGAGCATTCTGATTACCAGTGTTTTCAACTGTGCATTTGATAGATTGGCCATCTCTTTGTTGCTTAGCTGTATTTTTTCTGGAGCTTTGAACTGTTCTTTCATTTGGGCCATTTTTTTTTGTCTCAATGCACCTATTACATGGTAAGGGGTGGAACCTTAGGTGTTCACCAAGGTGGGGCAACCCACATCGCTGTGTTGTGATGCAGTATGGGGGAAAGAGTCCAAGAGGGAGCAATGCCACTTGATCTTCTCTCTGCCGGTTTTCAGTCACTTCCTTTACTACCCACAAGCAAATTGGGCCCTTCTGGTGGTGATTCCTGGGTGGGAGGGTATTTGTACATTCTAGGACCCTGTGGGTCTCTCCAACGAACTCTCCTGTGAGGCTGGGAGTTTCTACCACTGCTGCCTCAGCCCCCACAGGTGTTTTCAGTCAGGGGTGTTGAGGTTTTATTTCCCTGTACTGGAACCCTGGGCTGCGCAGTCTGTCTTGCTCTCCAGTTGTTCCTTCCAGTTTATCTGCACAAGAATGTGGGACCGCCCTGTCTGCCAGCTGCCATCTTGCCAGATCTGCCAGGTGTTGCCTTGCCATGGGTCCTCTCTGCCCCTCCTACCAGTCTGGGTGAATATTTCTTCTTTAATTCCTTGGTTGTCGGACTTCCATACAGTTTGGTTTTCTATCAGTTCTGGTTGTTTTTTTGTTTTCAAATTTGTTGTTGTCCTTCTTTTGGTTGTGCAGGGAGTCACAGTGTGTCTACCTATGCATACATCTTGGCTGGAAGTGTGTATCCTTCATTTCTGACTGGATGATTTTTATGCTGTTGATGTCCTCACTAAGTTCCTTGAGCTTTCTTATAACCAGTATTTTGAGCTCTGCATCTGATAGATTGCTTATCTCCATTTTGTTTATTTTTTCCTGGAGTTTTCATCTCTTCTTTCATTTGGGCCATGCTTCTTTGTCTCCTCATTTGGCAGCCTCCCCATGTTTGTGTCTATGTATTAGGTAGAGCTGCTATGACTCCCTGCGTTGGTATCATGTCCTAATGTAGTAGGTGTCCTGTAGGGTCCAGTGGCAAAGTATCCCCTATCACCTAAGGCTGGGTACTTGAGGTGCAGCCTTAATGTGGGCTGAATACACCCTCTTATAGTTGAGCCTTGGCTGCTGTTGACAGGTGTATAGGAAGGATTTATTGAGGCCGGTCAGCTGCAAGGACTGGCTGTGAACTCTGACCACCAACCTCCAACCTCCGTGGAGGATCAGCTGTGCAGGAGCAGGGTGGTGGTGCTCTGATGTGGTCTGTAGTTGCCCACTTGGTGCTCAGGCCCTGGGGTTTCCCAGGTGGTACAGGCCAAGGTCAGCCCCCACTTGTGTTCTGCTGGGGGGCACCTTGCATGAGCTATGAAGCAATCTGAGATGGCTGCTATTGTGCTGGGTTTGAAGATCCCCAGGTGAATCAAGCTATGAATCTAGGCTGGCTGCTGCTAGTACTGAGTCCAGGGCCACTTAGTTAGAGGTACCAGGGCTGAGGGGATTACTGAGGCTGGCTATTGTTTGTTTGATAGGATTTAGGAAGTTGTGAAGCATGAGCCCAAACCAACCATTCATATAGAAAATCACAGTTAACAGTTTGGGTGGGTCCATATGTTAGGAGGGATAAAGTTTCAGGAGACCTTCACGGCAGGCAAACTGTATTAACCAGGTTGATGGAATCTTAGATATGGCACCTGCCTGCTGCCTCTATGGCTCTGTGGGCAGAGGGCTCAGAAATTGGACAATTACTTTTGCCTGTCTTTCTGTCTGGGAGAAAGCTTTCCCCCAGCTCCCCACCTTGATGCCAGGCAGTTCAGTTCCTCCCTCTATGCCACTCATGCCTTTCAAGCTGCTACCCTTGTGCTCGAGCTCAGAGGGAGTGAGTCTGAGCAAGTCTATGGGTGTTATTTAAGGAGAACTGCATGGGACTCCAGAAGTTTCTTCCACTGACTCAATCCTGCTGAGTTTTGTAGCTAGAAGTTATGGGGACTTATTTTCCTGGCACTGGAACCCTGGACTGGGTGTCCTCATGTGGGGCTGGGACTCCTCATTCCTGAGATATACCTCCCTAATTTTTGTCCACCATATGTGGGTGTAGGACCAGCCTGTTCCATATCTCCTTCCCTCATTCCACTCTGGATGGATGTGATTTCTTTAATTCCATAGTTGTCAGACTTTCATTCAACTTGATTTTTGATGGTTCTGAGTAATGATTGTTCTATATTTTCATTGTAATGTTGATGTGCTTGTGCAAGGAGACAAGCCGTGTTTACCTATGCCACCATCTTGACTGGAAGTCCCAGTCTTTTTCTTCTTAATTAATTCAAGCTGATCTTCATAAGAGGCAGTATAGTTTGGTGATTAAGAGTATATACTCTGGAACCAAGCTCTCTGGATTCATATCCTGGCTCCACTATTTATGAGCAGAATGACCTTGGACATGTTAATTAACTGATCTGGTACCCATTTTTCTCAACTATAAAAATAGAGACAATAATATATCTACCTAATAGGTGGTTCTGAGAAAAATATAGACCAGTATGAGAAAATTCCCTAAAAGAGTACCTGGCACACAGTAAGTATTACTTAAATGGTAGTTATTATAAACCATCCTGGTCTCATTGAGCTCACCTTGGACTCTCATAGAATATTCTGGGTCTTCTGATCAGCAACTTTTTCTTCCAGTCTATGACCAAGGAGTGAGGGAATGAGAGATTCCATAAATATTTTCCTGAACTTTACCAAAAAGTCTTTGTAATCATCCAGCAGGAGACAGGATACATTTTGTCCAATAATCACCCAGTGGCTTGGCTTTTCATTAAATTAAAAGGACCATGTTCTAGAGCAGAATTACTTAGAGGTGCCCCTTTCTAGTATGCATTAGATGGCTCCAGGGATGTGACTAGCAGCCTACTCTGTGAGGACAAATGAATTTTCTTCTTCTTTCCTTTTTTTAAATTATTTTTTTCTGATTACAAAAGAATATATGTTTATTAAACAAAATTTAAAACAAACAGAAATTATATGAAAGAAAATAAAAATCATCCATAATCCTAGCATCCAAAGATAACAAGCAATATTTTGAAATGTCATGTAGTTTTCTGAGTACAGGTTTTTACCTCCTTGGTTAGGTTTATTCCTAGGTACTTTATTTTTCTTGGTATAGCGGATGGGATTTTTTCCCTGATTTCTGTTAGAACTATGGAACATTTACACAATGGAATACTATGCAGCAGAAAGAAAGAAGGAGCTCCTACCCTTCATGACAGCATGGATGGAACTGAAGAGCATTATGCTAAGTGAAATAAGCCAGGCATTGAAAGACAAATACCATCTCAAATACCAAATATGATCTCACCTATAAGTGGAACCTAATCAACAAAACAAACAAGCAAGCAAAATATAACCAGAGACACTGAAATAAAGAACAGACTGACAGTGACCAGAGGGAAGGGAAGAGGTAGAAAACAGGGGAAAGAATGGGAAGAGTCATCAAGGAGCATGTATAAAGGACACAGGGACAAAGCCAATGGGGGGGTAGGATGGGTAGTGTGGGAGGTGGGGATAGGTGGGGCAGAAAGTGGTGGGGGAAAATTTTTTTATTTAACAATAAAAAATAAAGAAAAAATAAACTAAAAAAATTTTGAAATGTCTTTCTAGTTTTCTTTCCATGTGACACACATTTTTAAAAAACAAGTCAAGATAATATCTACAATCAATTTCAAATCCTGAATTTTTAAAAATCTTGACCCAAGGATATGTTGTTTACTGATTTGAGAGTGAGAGGGAAACATCAGTGTGAGAGAGAAACATTGATTGGTTGCTTCCCATATGTGCCCCAGCTGGGGATTGAACCCGATCCTACGTAAGTCCCCTTACCAGTAATCAAACCCACAAATTTTTGGTTCAGGGGATGATGCTTCAGTCAAGTTAGCCACTGGGCCAGGGATCAAAAACCGAGTTTTATACAATATTACAACTATTTTTCTCTCAATAAATATAGTTTGAAATATTAATTTTAATGGACATCTTAGCAAATCCAATTCTCTTATTGTAATAAATCCTACACATTATCTATAATGTCTATTATAATGTCTAACATTATCTATAAATAAACATTATTTCCTTATGAAAACACTATATTGTGAGAATGTAATGGGATATGGAAAGTCCTTAGAACAATGCTTGTCACATATAAAATATTCAATATCTTTTAGTAATGATGATGATAAATTTCTAGTAGGGAATTCCTGGAGAAAGAGTGTAAATATTTATTTTATATTTTTAAATATATTTTTATGGATTATGCCATTACAGTTGTCCCATTTTTCTCTCCTCTATTCCCCTCTGCCCTGTACCTCCCTACCACCAGCATTCCTCCATCTTAGTTCATGTCCATGGGTCGTACATATAAGTTCTTTGGCTTCTCCATACTCTTCTTAACCTCTCCCTGTCTACTTTGTATTTACCATTTATTCTTCTTATTCCTTGTATGTTTTCCCATTCTCCCCTCTCCACCCCTACTGATAACCCTCCATGTGATCTCCATTTCTGTGATTCTGTTCCTGTTCTAGTTGTTTGCTTTGTTTTTATTTTTTTTTAGGTTCAGTTGTTAATAGTTGTGAGTTTGTTGTCACTTTACTGTTCATATTTTTTATCTTTTTTCTTAGATAAGCCCATTTAACATTTCATATAATAAAGGCTTGGTGATGATGGACTCCTTTATCTTGACCTTACCTGGAAAGAACTTTATCTGCCCTCCCATTCTAAATGACAGCTTTGCTGGATAGAGCAATCTTGGATGTAGGTCCTTGCCTTTCAGGACTTCAAATACTTCTTTCTAGCACCTTCTTGCCTAGAGGTTTCTTTTGAGAAATCAGCTGATAGTCTTATGGGAACTCCTGTGTAGGTAAGTGTCTTCTTCTGTCTTGCTGCTTTTAAGATTCTCTCCTTATCTTTAATCTTGGTTATTGCAATTATGATGTGTCTTGGTGTATGCTTCCTTGGGTGCAACTTTTTTGGGACTCTCTGAGCTTCCTGGACTTCCTGGAAGGCTATTTCCTTTGCCAGATTGGGGAAGTTCTCCTTCATTATTTGTTCAAATAAGTTTTCCACTTGTTGCTCTTCCTCTTCCCCTTCTGGCACCCCTATGATTTGGATACTGGAATGTTTAAACTTGTCCTGGAGGTTCCTGAGCCTCTATTCATTGTTTTGAATTCTTGTTTCTTCATTGTGTTCTGATTGAATGTTTATTTTTCCTTCTGCTCCAAAGTGTTGATTTGAGTCCCAGTTTCTTTCCTGTCACTGTTGGTTCCCTGTACATTTTCCTTTATTTCACTTTGTGTAGCCTTCACTTTTTCCTCTATTTTGTGACCATACTCAACCATTTCTGTGAGCATCCTGATTACCAGTGTTTTGAACTCTGCATCTGATAAGTGGGCTATCTCTTCATCACTTAATTCTGTTTTTGGAGTTTTGATCTGTTCTTTCATTTCAGCTAAATTTCTTTGTCTCAGCACATTTGTTATGTTGTAAGGGGCAGAGTCTTAGGTATTGCCACAGGGCAATACCCACATCATTGTGTTGTGGTGCTGTATGTGGGGGAGGGGTCTGAGAGGGAACAATGCTGCTTGCTCAACTCTTGGCTAGCTTTCAGTCACTTTTCCTATTATCCACAAGCAAATTGGGCCCTTCTGGTGGTGATTCCTGGGTGGGAGGGTTTGTGTAAGTTCTAAGACCCTGTGAGTCTCCAACAAACTCTCCTGTGAGGCTGAGAGTTTCTCCCACTGCCACAATCCCCACAGGTTTTTTCAATCAGAAGTTTTGAGGCTTTATTTCCCTGCACTGGAACCCTGGGTTGCATGGTCTCTCTTACCCGCCAGCTGTTCCTCCTGGTTTATTCTCATGCAAATGTGGGACAGTTCACCCCGATCCTATTTTTTGTCTCCGTGTGCCTGTACCATGTAAGGGGCAGAACCTTAGGTATTTGCCAGGGCTGGACAACCCACTTGCTGCGTTGTGGCACTGTAAGCAAATTGGGACCTTCTGGTGCTGAATCCCTGGTGGGTGGGTTTATGTATATTCTAGGACCCTGTGGGTCTCTCCAACAATTTCTCCTGTGAGGCTGAGAGTTTCTCCCACTGCCTCGACCCCATGGTTTTTTACAATCAGAGAGTAAGGCTTTATTTCCCCACACTGGAACCCTGGGTTGGATGGTCTGTCTCACTCCCCAGTTCTTCTCAGTTTATCTGCCTGCAAATGCAGGATCATTTGGTCTACCAGCTGCCGCCTCGCCCACCCCAGTCCTCTCGCCTTGCCCTTGCTATGAGTCCTCTCCACCCTGGCTGCCCATCTCCAGTGCTCCTACTAGTCTGGATGAATATTTTTCTTAACTTTTTGGTTGTCAAACTTCCACACAGCTGGATTCTCTGGCAGTTCTGGTTGTTTTGCTTTTAAATTTGTTGTTGTCCTTCTTTTCGTTGTGCAAGGAGGCAAAGTATATCTACGTACACCTTCCTCTTGGCCAGAAGTCCGAGTGTAAACATTTTTAAAAGCATTTGATGACTATTGGCTTGCCAGAAAAGATGACACAGTTTCCACTCTCAGTTGGTAGTGTTTGAGAGGGTCTTCCTCCCACACACTGACTTGGCTATTTTTCTCAATCCAGTTCTGTAACCTTTGCAGGTAAAGAATACCATTCCCACATTCTGGCATTGGGTATTGGGTTAACTTTCAGTTTCAGTGTCTTATAGTGTGGTGAGAGTTCATGATTTTCCTACATTTCTGTAAATGCCCTAGTGGGAGGTTACGAGGAGACTCACTAATACTCTGAAATGGATATTGGGCTAAGGCCTCTGAGTTGTAGAATTTCCTTATACTTCTGGGAGGCTGGTACAGGCATATCTGATTTTGTTGTGCTTCACTTAAATTGCACTTTGCAGATATTGGGTTTTTTTGTTTGTTTGTTTGTTTTTACAAATTAAAGTTTTACAGAAGCCCTGGTGTCAAGCAAGTATATCAGCTCTGTTACTCTAACAGCATTTGCTCACTTCATTTCTCTGTGTCATATTTTGGTAATTTTCACAATATTTCAAAATTTTCAGTATCATTATATTTGTTTAGGTGATCTACAATCAGTGATCTTTGATGTTACTATTGCAATTATTAGGATACCATGAATCACACCCATACAGGATGGTGAACTTAACAAATGTTGTATGTGTTCTGACTGCTCCACTGACTGGTCATTCCCCTATCTCTCTCCCTCTTCTTGGCTCTCCCTGTATCTTGAAACACAGCAATATTGAAATTAGGCCAATTAGCAACCTTCCAATCGCATCTAAGTTTTCAAACAAAAGGGAGAGTCATATGCCTGTCACTTTTTATCAAAAGCTAGAAATGATTAAACTTAGTGAGTAAAGCATGTCAAAAGATGAGACAGGCTGAAAATTAGGCTCCTTGGGCCAAACAGCCAAGTTGTGAATGCAAAGGAAAAGTTCTTAAAGTAAATTAAAAGTGCTACTACAGTGAACACAGGAACAACAAAAAGCAAAATGGCCTTTATTGCTGATACGGAGAAAGTTTTGGTGGTGCGGATAGATCAAACCAACCACAATAATTCCTTAAACCAAAGTCTGTTCCAGAGCAAGGCCCTAACTCTTTTCAATTCTATGAAGGCAGAGAGAAGTGAGGAGGCTGTGAAAGAAAAGTTTGAAGCTACCTGAGGTTGGTTCATGAGGTTTAATGAAAGAAGCTGCTTCTGTAACATAAAAATGCAAGCTAAAGCAGTAAGTGCTGATGTAGAAGCTGCCTCAGGTTATCCAGAAGATATAGCTAAGATAATGAATGAAAGTGGCTGCACTAAAGAAAAGATTTTCATTATGGACAGACAGCCATATGTTGGAAGATACCATTTAAGATTTCCATAGCTCAAGAAGAGAAGACAACACCTGGCTTCAAAGCTTTAAAAGACAGGCTGACCCTGTTAGGGGCTAATGCAGCTGGTGATTTTAAGTTGAAGCCAATGCTCATTTACCATTCCAAAAATCTTGGGTTCCTTAAGGATTATGCAAAATATGTTCTGCCTTTGCTCTATAAATGAAACAACAAAGCCTGGGTGACAGCACATCTGTTTACAACAAGGCACACTGAATATTTTAGGCCCATTGTTGAGACTTACTACACAGAAAAAAATTCTTTTAAAAATATTACCACTCATTCACAATGCACCTGATCACCAAAGAGCTCTAATGGAGATAAACAACAAGATTAATGTTTTCACACCTGTTAACACAGCATCCATTCTTCAGCTCAGGGATCAAGGAGTAATTTTGACTTTTAAGTTTTATTATTTAATAAATACATTTCTTAAGGCCATAGCTGTCATAGATGGTGGTGATTCCTCTGTTGTATCTGGGCAAAGTAAATTTAAAACTTTCTGAAAAGGGTTCATCATTCTAGATGCCATTGAGAACATTCATGATTCATGGGAAGAAGTCAAAATATCAACTGGAGTTTGGAAGAAGTTGATTCCAACCCTTATGGATGGTTCTGATGGGTCAAGACTTCAGTGGAAAAAGTAACAGCAGGTATGGTGGAAATAGAAGTGGAGCCTCAAGATGTGACTGAATTGCCACAATCTCATGATAAAACTATAATAGATGAAGAATTGCTTCTTATAGGTAAGCCAAGAAAGTGGTTTCTTGAGGTGGAATCTACTCCTGGTGAAGATTCTGTGAAGATTGTTGACATGACAACCAAGGATTTGGAATACTACATAAATTTAGTTGATAAAGCAGTGGCAGGGTTTGAGAGGACTGACTTCAATTCTGAAAGAAGTTCTATTGTGGGTAAAAAGCTATCAAACAGCATTACATGCTACAGAGAAATCATTAATGAGGGAAGAGGCAACCAATGAAGCAAACTTTATTGTTGTCTTGTTTTAAGAAATTGCCAGAGCCGCCCTGGCTGGCATAGCTCAGTGGATTGAGCGCGGGCTGTGAACCAAAGCATCGCAGGTTCGATTCCCAGTCAGGGTACATGCCTGGGTTGCAGACGAAGTCCCCAGTGGGGACCACATGAGAGGCAACCACACATTGATGTTTCTCTCTCCTCCTTCTCCCTCCCTTCCCCTCTCTAAAAATAAATAAATAATAGTAATAAAAAAAAAGAAATTGCCAGAGCCAACCCAAACTTTGGCAACTACCACCCTGACTAGTCAGTAGCCATCAGCATTGAGGCAAGACCCTTCATCAGCAAAAAGATTACACCTTGCTGAATATTCAGATGATGTTTAAAATTTTTTAGCAATGAATTATTTTTAAATTAAGATGTGTACATTTTATATGTACTAGGAAACCAAAAATTTGTGTGACTTGCTTTATTGTGACATTAGCTTTATTGTGGTGCTCTGGAACTGAATCTACAATGTTTCAGAGATATACTTGTATTCTGTACTATATCCACAGTTAGACCAGTGCCAAGATGCTCCCACTAGGGACTCTTTTCTGTACTGTCACTGTGAAAGAAATATCTAGATCATTTGTCTGAGGTGACTTGGCTCATGTTTAAAAGCTCTAGGTTGCCAGTGTGCAACCACACAGGGCTCAATACCAAGGGCCAATAAAGAGCTTGATGAGACAGGCTAGTTTGTCAAAGGTCTTAAAACAAAGGTGAAAAGATGCTGTTATAAGAAGGTGGTCCAACAGGTCTACAGTGAAGAATCAGGGACAGTAGTAAAAAGGCTAAAGGCAGCACTCCCCCAAACCTGTACTTAATATTTTCCTGTAAGAACTCTATATAGCAGATGATATGAAATGGTCTAAGAACTTCCTTTTGCTGTATTTTCCCAAAAGACATTCTTTTCTTTTTCTTTTCTATTACATGGTTATTGTAGAATGTTTGAAAAACACAGGAACTATCCACACTTTAGAGAGGACCACTGTTAACATGTTTTTGCATTTCCTACTATGATGGTTAATTTTATGTGTCAACTTGGCTAAGCTATGATGCCCACTTGTTCAAACACCTGTGCAGATGTCATTGTGAAGGGGTTTTTTTAGTTGTAATAAGCATTTAAACCAGTAGACTTTGAGTAAAACAGACTACCCTCCATAACGTGGATGGGCCTCATCTAATAAGTTGAAGGCATTAAGAACAAAGACTGAGATTTCCTGAAGAAGAAGCAATTCACCTTCCAGAATGTCACAGAAACCCTGCCTGAGTTCCAGCCTGCAGATTTCAGACTCAAAACTGCAGCATCACCTTTTCCCTGAATTTCCAGCCTGTCATCTGCTGTACAGTTTATGGATTTGCTGGCCTCTGCAGCAGCATAAGCTGATTCCTTAAAATCTATCTTATTGGTTCTGTGTTTTTTCTGTAGAACTCTAACTAATACACTAATACACTTACCACCATTCTTTTGCTCACTCATTTCCTCTGGATTAACACTTCTCAAACTATAACCTGCATGTAAATCACCTGGGAACCTTATTCAAGTGCAGCCTCTGTGTCTGTGTATGGTGGATTAAGATTCTGCATTTCTTTTATTTTTTTTAATTGTTGTTCAGTTGCCCCCATTTTCCCCTCAGCACTCTCCCCTGCCCTATCCACCCGCACCTCCCACACTCAATCCTTCCCCCTCCATTGGCTTTGTCCATGGATCCTTTATATGTGGTCCTTGATGACCCTTCACCTTCTTTCCTCCGTTATCCATTAACCCTCCAAGGTCCATTAACCTTTAGTGAGCGATGGTACACATGAAGTCTCTAAGGTCTCTGAAGAGGTTCATTGTAGCTGCTGTTCCTTTTCTCCCTTCATGCTATTGTGAAGGTGACTCTGCAGGGCTGTTTCCTCTGCTGCCTGTTCCTGGGTGGAATCTCAGTTTCCCATTACTGAATCTGAACATCATCTCATTTCCCATCCATGCTCATTTGTTATAGGAAATGGAGCCTAAATAACAACTTATTTTAAGGTAACTCATCATAAGCAAATATATTTGATCTTTTGACCAGTCATTATTTTGAACACTCTCCACCACTGCTGCTTCCACTAATAGGGGTAATAATAGTTGAAAGAAGGAAATCAATACTACAAATCTACAGCATTCAAAAGTGTGTGGTACTGACATAAGGATAGACATATACATCAATGAAATAGAACTGAGAGTCCAGAAATAAACCTATACTTTTATGGCCAATTGATTTTTGACAAGGTCCCAGGATCATTCAATGGGGGAAAGAATCTCTTCAGCAATTGGTGCTGGGTAACTGGATATCTGCATATAACACGATAATAATAATAAAAAGAATAGTAATGATGTTGGACCCCTACCTTACACCATGTGCAAAAATTAACTCAAAATGGACCAATGACCTAAATATAAGAGCTAAAATGATAAAACTTAGAAGAAAACAGTGGGGGGTAAATCTTCATGACCTTGGATTTGGCAATGTATTTGTAGCTAGAATACTGAAAGCATGAGAAATATCAACAACAAAAATAGGTAAATTGGATTTCATCAAAATTCAAAATTTGTATATCAAAGGATGTTATTTAAAAAGTCAAGCTAAACAATGAGGAAAAATTTTGCAAGTTATATATCTAAGGGTCTAGTATCTAGAATATATAAAGAATTCTTACAACTCAACCAAAATGCAAATAATCCAATTTCAAATAGGCAAATGATTTGAATAGACATCCCCCCAGGGAAGATATACAAATGACCAACAAGCACATGAAAAGATGTTCAATATCATCAGTAATTAGGGAGATGAAAATCAAAATCACCACGAAGTACTACTTCAACCCACCAGGAAATTTTAAAAAGGAAGAAAAATATGGATACATGGAAAATAAGTGTTGGCAAAGATGTAGAGAAATTGGAGCCCCCATAGATACTAGTGGGTGTGTAAAATGGTGCAGCCATTATAGAAAACATTTTAGTGCTTCCTTAAAAAGTTAAACATAGAATTACCATAGGACCCAGTGATTCCACTACTAGATATATATCCAAAAAATTCAAAAGTGGTACTCAAACAAATAAATGTGCATGCATAATAATAAGAGCACTATTTAAAATGTCCTAAAGATGGAAACAACCCACATATTCATCAACAGATGAATGGATAAATGAAAAATGGTATGTCCATACAATAGAATATATTATTCCACCATAAAAACAAATAAGGTGCTGATTCATACTTGCTACATAACAGATGAACCTCAGAAACATTATGCTAAGTGAAAGAAACTAGACACAAAAGGCCCATATTGTATGATTTCACTTGTAGAAAATATTTAGAATAAGTAAATCTGTAGACACAGAACACAGGTTAGTGATTAACCTGTGGGACTGGGAGAAGGGAAGAATGGGAAGCAACTGCTTAATAGGTACAGGATTTCCTTTTAGGGTGGTGATTCTCAACTGGTATGCTGCAAGAATTTTTAAAATATGCAATATCTGACTATTCAGTTAGTGGCACTGACCTCTTTCCCCATAGACTGTCAAATAAAAAAATGACAACAGCCAATACAACAATAGCCTTCCACTGTGAGTGAATCAAAATTATATCTATTTTTTGTCAGATCAATATAAATACAATATTTTTTGGTGTGCTACAGAAATTTAGTACTTATTTTATGTGTGCCATGAGATGAAAAAGGTTGAAAATTATTGTTTTAGGGAGATAACATGTTTTGAAACTAGATAGAGATTGTGGTTGCACAAAATTATTAATGGTTAAATAGCTTATCTAAGTGATTAATTTTACATCACATGAATTTTACCTCAAACAATTAATATGTAAACTAGACTTATTGTGGTGATCATTTAACAATATAGACATATAAAATATTAAAAAAGAAAGAAATCAAGACTAGATTCTTTACCTTTATGTCTGCTATATTTTATGGTTTCAATTTTATAACTTAGTAGTAAAATCATGACATACCTTTAGTTATTACTACCAGAGGGTTTTATTACATTTCATGCTAATGTGTTCTCCCATTATTTTCACCTGCTCTGCACAATTCAGATTTCAGTCCAAGGCTTCAGGAACATTGCAGACAGCTGCACTGGGATTATGCATCTGACCATCAATGACATGCCAACTCTAACGGACAACTGTGTAAAAGTAAGTAGTTGAAAAGTACATTTTCTTCTCAGTTCCATTAGATGGGCATGTTTTTGAGTGGCTTGGATTACTAAAAAATACAGGTGGGTTTTTCATATCAGTTGTTTTTTATATTAAGAAAATCATTTAAAATTTACACATACACATACACTAGAACATTTGAATTCTTAAATACCCTAAGAAATTTTGTTTCACAAAATTTAGTTGGGATATTTTTCTTTCTGTGATATTTTAACCTAAGCATAATTTTTAAGTTTAGTTCTGCATATGAAGCTTCTAAATGTAGTGATATTTTCAGCATTCTATTTTCTCATATTTTCCCATACTTTCATTACATGATTTAATTCTGATTCCTCTGCATTATTCTAATATAAGTATACTAAAATATAATGGAAAAAGTTGTTTTCTTTGAAAAAGGAAAATTTAATAGTTAATGTATCTATTTCTGAAACTACTGAGAGAAAAAAATGGCCTCATTACTTTGCTAAGCTTGTACTTTGGTTAATTTAATCATCTTTTTTCTTCTAAAGGCTTTAGTTGAGAAATGTCCTCGTATTACATCAGCGGTTTTCATCGGTGCACCACATATCTCTGATTGTGCTTTCAAAGCTCTTTCTACTTGTAACCTCAAAAAGATCCGATTTGAAGGTCTGTGATATTAAAAATGTGATTCAGCATTAACTTTTACTCTCGTGGCAATTTAAATACAGTACTTGTCCTTTCTTCTGTTTTTTTGAACAGGAAATAAAAGAATTACTGATGCATGCTTCAAAGCTATAGGCAAGCATTATCCAAACATTACTCATATTTACATGGTGGATTGCAAGAGAATAACAGATGGTAGCCTCAAGTCACTCTCACCTTTGAAACGACTCAGGGTGTTGAATTTGGCAAATTGTGTAAGGTAATGAGTCATTCAATCAAATATTCAAGAAACACCGAAAATCTGGAGTGTGCCAGGCCTCCTTAAGGAGCCCATTGGTGGTAGTAGAGTAAACATGTAAGTCAGGAGTCCAAGTAGAGGTAAGTGTAGAGTGCTGGGAGGTAAGTGCAAATGTGAAGGAAGGGCACCCAACACAGACTGCTTGTATGGGGGTGCAGGCAGATTCTCAGGGAAACCTCAGGATATGTGGAATCACAGGCTCTTCTAAGATTAAATGAATTCACAGAAACACTTATGGGCTGTCTTTCCTAATGAGTGTTCTCACAGCTAGTTCAGTTAACAGGTCTTTCCCCAAATGGACTTTTAGTCTAGCTTATGAGGAACCAGTCTTGAGTACTGGTTAGATATCTCCTCTGTGTGAGTTTGCTGACAGATACACAGATGGTGAGTTCTTACTAAAACTCTCTTCAGCTGGGCTACTATTGGGCTTCCATCCTGGTATTCTTAAGTGGGCAAGGATCAAATTCTTGCTAAAACCTCTTCCCCAATAAATATCTCAGCCTCTTGCCTATGTAAATTTCTTATAATAGTAGGGGCCAGATGATAACAAAAAAGCACTTGACACTTGATGAAGTTGGCTAATATTTGGGAAAATATAAGATAATCAGAGTCAGATATAAGATAAGATGATAAGATAAAATAAGATAAAATATAAGATAGAGTAATAAGCTAAGCTACACAAAATCTTAACATATGTTCCCTATTATTAAGGCAGGGAAGCACCATGTGTCTGGGGGGTGGGTAACATAGGATTTAAAATAGAACATGGATTAGGAAATGAGGCCCCCAGTCAAAGGGCTACAAAGAACTTGGGCCTCCTGCCAACAGCTATTGAGTGAGCTTGGAAGCAGACCGTCAGTCTCAGTCAGGCCTCCACAAGACTCAAGCCCCGGTTGGCATTCTGGCTTCAAACTTATGAGGAGGCTGGCATCATGATGCAAGCACAGTGTGTGTGTGTGTGTGTGTGTAACAGCTACTCTTATTAAAATGCAAAATAAAATGGAATTTCCTTCTTCTAGTTCACTGAGGCTTCTGTGGGTTAACTAATTTTAAAATTAATGAAGGTTTTCTACTACAGGCAGTACAGTTAAAAAACCTCTTCAAAGGGCACTGTCACAAATAATTGAGATCCTTGATGGAACATATTTTCAATACACTGCAAGGCTACAAAGAGTAAGAAAAGTACATAACATCCAATATCGAGTCTGTACCACTCTCTCAGTGAACAGACTTTCTAAGATGAAAAGCGAAGAGCAAAGAAACATAAAAGGTAGAGCTGTTCTAAATATAAATGTTCATTCCAATATTGCAGTTGAAAGAATCAGTTTTGAGCAAGACTCAAGACAGGGAATTGGAACCTGAGACCTCTGCAAGGTCTGGGCCTTTTCAAGGCAGACAAAGTGGTCTCAGGTATCATCCCAGGCTTCTGGAAAAAGTTAGCTCAAAACTTTCTGGAGGAAAGAACTTCTATTTAGGCCCTCAGGATTTCCACAGACTAAGATTAAATAAATAGGTGTTCACAACTAGAGATCATCAAGTGTACAAAGACATGAGTCAACATGAAAAGAGTTATCAGGAACAGCAAAATATAGTTGACCTTCAAATAATTCATGTTAGAATTACCAGATGTGGAATATTAAGTAACTATGTATGATATGTTTGAAGAAATAAATAAGAATCAGAAATAGAAACAGGCAATAAAATATAAAAATAACTATTGATAGATTTATTTTTAAACACTAACTTTTAGAAATAAAAATATAATATAGTTATTGAAATGAAGAACTCATGGGTGGCTAACCAGCAGATTAGAACTTACTGAGGAGAGAAGTACAGAACTGGAAGGTAACCACTTCCATGACAGCAGAATAAAAAAAAGATGAAAAATATGAAAGAGTATAACATAGAGTGAAAAGACAGAGATGATTTAGTATCAGAGTTTTAGATTTTAAAAATTCACCTGTAAATGACACACCTAAAACAATAAGCTTGAGAGTCAAAGAATATACATTTCTCAACCACACATCAATCCTTTAAAAAATGGACCTTTTTAAAACAAGTTCCTACAACTTTTCAATTATTGGTATCAACAAATTGTATTCTCTCACTACAATTCAATTAAATCAAGAATTAGTAACAAAAAGATAAAATACATACATGATTTAAACATAAAAATCTAGGGCATCACAATCACCTGAGGAGCTGAATAACATTACATCCAGAGCCCCCCGCCCCCAGAGTTATAGAATCTGACTATTTAGGGATAGAACCCCAACTCATGTGTTTTTTCTAAAAAAACATAGATGCTTTTGATGCACAGCCAAATTTAAAACTACTAAATTAACCAGTTAACTTGGACCATTACCTGAATAACCCTTTTCTTTTGATTTCAGTTGCCTTCTGGATTATAATATAAGTTTATACATCCAAACATACATGCATACATACAGGTACTTAACCATATATACATACATATATATGTGAGTATATGATGTCTGTCCAGAAAGTATCCAGCCACATACTATGCAATATGGAGACTTTTTTTTATTGAAAAGGAGACAAGATTCAAGAAGCATTGTACATAAAAAAATGATGCCTCAGCACCCTTCAAATTAGGCACCTTGGGACCTCACACAGTTCTCCCAATTGCCATCAAGTGCCCTGTCGTATCGTCCTGAATCTCATTAACGGTCTAAAATCTCCTTCCTTTCAAAAGTGATTTTATTTTTGGGAAAAGCCAGAAGTTGCAGGGCACCAAATCTGTGCTGTAGGGCGGCTGAGTCACCTGAGTGATCTAATGTTTTGTCAAAAAGCTCTGCACGAGACGTGAAGCTGCCAATCACCAGTTGCCCATAGCTGTGGACTTCTGAATCATTCAAATAGTTTCCACAGAGGAATGTTTAAGCTTAATGCAAAATTTATACAGATTTGTTATTCTACTCACTCAGTCATCTTGAATGTGACAGCCACACAGTACACATGCTCACTCAATGACATCTACCACTCCCACTGACTATTACAGTGAAGTCGTCATTGTTCACACATGTGCATTCCAGTCCACTCTCCTTGGCTTCCAGGTTATGTCAATGTTTCACAAATTGTTCTTGTTATGTTAACAACGGTTGGACTTTTTCCAGACAGACCTCATATATATATATATATATATATATATATATATATATATGAATATGTGTGTGTGTGTGTGTTTTAAGGTTGTCTTTTCTAGTCAATTCACTTATCTGTCTTCTATCTAATCTTGCACAGTATTTTACCTGTAAAATGGTGAAAATCCAAGTATATACTTAGGATTGTTGTGAGGATCACAGTTAATTAGTGCCTGGCACACAATAAGTACTCAATAAGTGTTTACTATTGTTATTATTGCTCTATAATGTTTTAATATCTAATTAATAGGATGAAACTATCCTTATTAGTAGTCTTTTTAAAAATATTTATTTATTTATTTTTAGACAGAGGGGAAGGGAAGGAGAAAGAAAGGGAGAGAAACATCAATGTGTGGTTGCCTCTTTTATGGCCCCTACTGGGAGCCTGGCCCACAACCCAGGCATGTGCCTTGACTGGGAACCGAACCAGTGACCCTTTGGTTCGCAGGCCAGTGCTCAATCCACTGAGCCACACCAACCAGGGCATCAGTAGTCTTAAGTAAGATATTTCCGCCAGTTTATTCTTCTGAATAAAATTTAGAATAATTTCATCAATTTTCAGGAAAAATTCTATTGAGATATTAATGGAAATTGTATTAAATATATAAATTAATTTTGGAAAATATAGTTTTATAATACATGATTTTCTCTTTATCCAAGAATTAGTTATTAAGGATGTATTCAAGTTTCCAAATAGTTTATATCTAATTGTCTTTTTATTATTGGTTTTTTAAAAATATTTAATTTTTTAGAGAGAGGAAAGGAGAGAGAAAGAGAGGGAGGGAAACATTGATGTGTGAGAGAAACATCAATTGGCTGCCTCTTGCAAGGCCCCAGGTGGGAATCTGGCCCACAACCCAGGCATATGTCATGATGGGGAACTGAATCAGTGACCTTTTGGTTCACAGGCTGGTGCTGAACCCACTGAGCCACACCAGCCAGGGCCGTTTTGTCATTAATTTTTAGTTTTATGATATCATAATACAAAATTATGGTCTACACAATTTCAGCCTTTGAGAATTGAGACTTTTCTACTTAGGGGTAAGGGTAATGGGGAAGATGATGGTTGTGTTGTTTAGCAAGTTAATATTATAAAGTATTTCATGGAATTTAAGTTACATTAATTATATTACTAAAATTTTTATGTCCCTTTTCTGTGTCAAAAGCTGAATCTATTGCAGAATTGTATCTTAATTACATTCCTTTTGAATTTCTAACTACTTTTGCTTTACTTTGTATTTATGCTATATTATATATTACATAAAAATTCATAACTAAAATTGCTAAAGTAAATTAGGCTCACCTTGGATTTCTCCTCTGTAACAGAAAATATATTTATAATGGATATTTATGTTATTTTTGTTTATATTTTAATATAATACATATGTTTGCTCATTCTGTTGCAGAGGAGAAATACAAAGCCAGTCTGATTTTTATTTGATAACACACACATACACACACATTTTCATATTGCTACATACTTACACCATTTCACTCTGCACAATTTCAAGGGGGAATGATCCCAAGATTCTATACTCAATCATATTAATTTCATTGGAAGTGGTACCTTTAATCAATATAAAATTTATCCTATTAATTTTATTTAATATTTTTCTATCATAGTATTTTGACTCAATGTAAAATTGCCACACCATATTAATTTTATGTATATTTGCCTAATACAACTTTGCAATTTCTTTTGATTTTGTTGTCATTTTATTTTAAATGTGTTCTTATAGACTACTTACAATTTAGATTTCATTTGTTCAACCAGTTTGAGAATCTCTGTCTTTTAATAGGGAATATTTTCAACTTATTTGTAGTTATTATTATATATATTTGGTTTTCTTTTGCATCTATGTGTTCTATTTGTACTTTTTAAAACATTTTTTGTTTTTGTTTTTTCCTAATGTGTGAATTATATTTTATTATTTTATTTTTAAATTTTATTTTTCAATTACAGTTTACAATATTATTTTAATATTTTGTATTAGTTTCAGGTATACAGTATAGTGGTTAGACAATCATATTTTACAAAGTGTTGCCACTGGTATTTCCAGTACCCACCTGGTGTTATCAATCAAAAGCAGGGTATGGCTGCCCACCATCACCCATAGGCAAATTTTGGAGACAGATGTTGGTGGAGAAGGAAAGAGGTCTTTTTTAAAATGTTACGCAATTTGGAAGTTTGGAGGACTTCCTGTCTCCACACTCATTTCTGTCCCCAAAACACAAACAAATCACTTCCTGTCCCCAAAACACAAACAAAACAAAGAACCAAAACCCAAAACAATATCCAGAATTCCTGTTCCATCTTTATCTGTCCTTTGGTGGCCAAGGCTGCTAGAGTGGGTGGCTGTCTAACTTTGGGCTTTCTCTTGGAGTCTGTGTGTGTTGATAGAGCTGCTGTTCACCATGCAGCTTCCAGGACCATCCAGATCACTCACATGCTCTGGCAAGGACATCTGCCAGGTGGATCCAAGAGTAAGATAGCACATTTCTCCCTCCCCTTGGTTTAAATCTCCTAGCCCAAACTTTTGCATGCTCTTGAAAGGTTTGGCAACTCCAACCAATCCTGTCCTTCTTCCAGGCTAGACTGACAGGACAGCACCTCCTCCAGCTGCCATGTTGACCTCTACAGTCAAATGTCCTCTGGTCCCACTCCCACCTGGGGAGAAGGGAGTAGGAAGGTTTTTCCATTAGCCAATCACCTCACTAGCTTTTCACGTGCTCAGCACAATGATTTCTTCCAGTGCTGCATCTTTGCTTGGGCATGGGGTAATCTGTCCTCACGCACCATGGCTAGCTTGGTTAGGGCCAATGTGATGCTACCCCTGCCCCCGGTGGTTCCTTCCCTTGGCCCCTCCTCCTCTGCTCCCACTCTATTTCAGGGCACTGGTCAAGTAACTCTAGCACCACTGGTACCAGCCATAATTATTACAATATTTTTTACTATATCACCATGACTATGTTGTAACTACCAATTTGTACCTCTTACATGGTTTGCTATTTATTTTTTTATTTTCCTTTATTTTATTTTAATTGTTGTTATGTTCTTTATTTAAAAGGCTTTTATGTATCTCCAACTATTACTTCATTTTTATTTTTGTCTCTCAAGAATCCTCTGTAAAGATTGAACCCTAAATTCTCTACTTTCCATCTCTCATTTATTTTTAATTATTTAATTTTCTATATTCCAAAGGAGCTTGTAAAATATGCTTTTTACTTACTAATTTAATTTTCAAAAGGTCAGTTTTGGCTTTGATGCCTTAAATTCAGTTTTTGTTACTGAATTTTTAATTTCCTTGTTTTCTTTTCTTATCTCAGGTGGTCATCTTTTCATCTCAAAATGCATCTTAGACAATCTTTATTTTTATTTCAGCCAGGTCACTCTTCATTAATTCTGACTCCTCCTTCACATAGTTCAATATGTCCTAATACATTTTTTTAATTTTTTAAATTATATTTTATTGATTATGCTATTACAGTTTTCCCGATTTTTTCCCCCACTCCCCCCTTCACCCAGCACCTTCCATTTCCTCAGGCAATCCTCTCATTGGTCATGTCCATGGGTCAGGTGTATAAGTTCTTTGGCTACTCCATTTCCTATACTCTACTTTCCATCCCCATGGCTATTCTGTTATTACCTATTTATACTTGTTAATCCCCTCACCTCTTCACCCATTCCCCCACACCCCCTCCCATCTGGCAACCATCAAAATGCTCTCAATATCCACAATTCTGTCTTTGTTCTTCTTGTTTGCTTAGTTTATTTTTTAGATTCAATTGTTGATGTGTATTTATTGCCATTTTATTGTTCATAGTTTTGATCTTCTTTTTCTTAAATAAGTCCCTTTAACATTCCATATAATCATGGTTTGGTGATGATGAACACCTTTAGTTTTTTCTTGTCTGGTAAGCTCTTTATCTGCCCTTTGATTCTATATGACATCTTTGCTGGGTAGAGCAATCTTGGCTGTAGGTCCCTGCTTTTCATGACTTGGAATATACCTTGCCAATCCCTTCTAAGTCTGCAAAATGTCTTTTGAGAAATCAGCTGATGGTCTTATGAGAATTCTCCTGTAGGTAACTAACTTCTTTCCTCTTCCTTTTAAGATTTTCTCTTTATCTTTAATCTTTAGCATTTTAATTATGATGTGTCTTGCAGTGGTCCTCTTTGCATCCATCTTGTTTGGGACTCTCTATGCTTCTTGGACTTGCATGTCTATTTCCTTCACCAAATTAGGGAACTTTTCTTTCATTATTTTTTCAAATAGCCTTCCAATTTCTTGCTTTTTCTCTTCTCCTTCTGGCACCCCTATGGGGTAAATGTTGGACCTCTTAAAGCTGTCCCAGAGGCTGCTTATACTGTCGTGTTTTGGATTCTTTTTTCTTCATTTTGCTCTGAATGGTTGCTTTTTTTGCTTCCTTATGTGCCATATCATTGATTTGAATCTTGCTTCATTCACTCTACTGTTGTTTCCCTGTAAATTGTTCTTTATTTCAATTAAGAACAATTAATTGTATCCTTTGTTTCTGACTGAATCTTTTTTGTGCTGCTGAAGTTCTCACTAATTTCCTTGAGGATCCTTATGACCAGTGTTTTGAACTCTGCATCTGATAGATTGCTTTTCTCCATTACATCTAGCTCTTTTTCTGGAATTTTGATCTGTCCTTTCATTTGGGTCATATTTCTTTTGTCTCCTCATTTTGACAGCCCTCCTGTGTTTGTTTCTATGTGTTAGGTAGAGCTTCTTTGACTCCATGTCTTGGTTATGGACTAATGTAGTAGATTTCCTGTAGATCCAATGGCGAAGCCTCCCCTATCACCCAAGCTAGGTATTTGAGTGTGCCCTTTGTGTGGGCTGAGTACACCCTCCTCTTGTAGTTGAGCCTTGGTTGCTGTTGGCAGATCAATGGAAGGGATTTACACAGGCCAGTCAGTTGCAAGGATTGGCTGTGACCACTTACTTCCAATCTCTACTCTCTGTGGAGGCTCAGCTGTGTGGGGGCAGGGTAATGGTTCTCCCATGTGGTCTGTAGCTGTCCACTGGGTGTGCTTGCCCTGGGGTTTCCCAGGTAATGCAGGCCAAGCTCAACCCCCTCCAGTGTTTTGCCTGGGGTCACCATGCCTGAGCTATAAAGCAATCTGAGACTGCAGCTACTTGTGCTGAGCTTGGAGATTCCTAGGTAAAGCCAAGCTGTGATGCTAGGTTGGCTGCTGCTAGTGCTGGGCCTGTGGCTCACTGAGGCCAGCTGTTGCTTGTTTGATAGGATTTAGGAAGATGTGAAGCCTGAGCCAAGACCCACCATTCATTTGGAAAAGCAGCTTGGGTGGGCCTGGAAGTTGGGTGGGGCAGAGTATGTGGGGATCTCTTAGGTGGGTCAAACAGTGTTAGCCAGGTTGATGGAGTCTCAGTTAAGGCACCAGCTTGCCAGCTCTGTGGGAGGACATTTTAAAAAAAGGACAATGGCTTCTGTTCATCTTGATGCCAGATGCTTCAGCTTTTCTCTGTATACCACTGGCACCTTTTTACTTGCTACCCAGTGCTGGAGCTCAGAGGGAGTAAGTCTGAGTAGATGAGTCCGTGTGTGGGTTCTTTAGGAGGAACTGCTTGGAGTTCCAGAATTTTCTTCCACTGACTGAATCCCCACTGGTTTTTCCAGCCAGAAGTTGTGGGGACTTCATCTTCCTGGGCTGGAAAGTCTGGTGTGATGCTGGAACTCCTTGTTCCTAAGATATCCCTCCCGAATTTTTACCCACGATGGGTTGGTGACTGACCAGCCCATTCCACACCTGTGCCCCTCCTTCCAGTCTCAATGGATGTGGTTTCTTTAATTCTGTAGTTATCAGACTTCCATTCAACTTGATTTCTGATGGTTCTGTGTGATGGTTGTTCTATATTTTAGTTGTAATTTAGATGTCATTGTGCAAAGTGGCAAGCCATGTCTGTCTATGCCACCATCTTGACTGGAAGTTCAAGGTTGTAACTTTAATGATCTTCAGCATTTATTTCTTTTTTTAACCTGTAATCACATGATTGACATAATCCTTTGTCTCCTCGGCTCACTCCCATTGTATAGATGACAGATTGAGATTTAGAAAGGGCAACAGCTGGCTTTTCTGAGAAGTGGCAGAGGGTTGTGTCTCAATATGTTCTAATATTTTTGCATTTTCTTTTTAAAATCATTTTCACAGGTATACTTTCTCAACTCTTACAAATCCCACTCTGTATTTTATTTTCTTGTTAGTGAAAATATCTCTCTATGAATACCCCAGCTCTGGTGTTTGCCAATACATAAGTTGATCAGTTGCATGTGAACTCTCATCCTTCCTGTGTCCTTCCCATTCTCCCACCCACAGGCCTTTTACTGCTTTCCCAAGGGCTGGTGCTGTCCCTTTCCCATATTACAGATGAAAGTGAGTAGATGGGCACAGCAGGCATCTACTTACTATGACCCATTCAACTGAATCAGGATCATCTTCTGCTTGTACATACTGGTCAGTTCTCTGAAAATCTGATCAAATGAATGAAAGATGTCAGCGATCAGTACATATTGCTCTGGAGGCTCTTCTCATTTATACAACTATCTGTAGAATTGTTGTGTGGGAAAGCCACCTCACTTGGAATGCAGTCTAGCATCTCCAATTCTGCTTTATTTCCTGAAATGCTTTTTTAGAAGGAATTGGTGGTCTCCAAATTGAATTAAAAATAAAGATCCCAGTAGAAAACAAGGAACTGGTGGACCAAAGAGACTTTCAACCATTTATAAATCAGGATATACCATTGGGGAATGGCACCAAACACAGGTGTCTCTGATCAGGGAGAGAGTGTGGAACACTGAGATCAAGGTCTTCTTCCAGGTTTTCTCTACTTTAGAAGGAAAGGATCTGTAGGTCACTTATTGCGCTTCAGTCGAACTAAATTGACTTTGTATTTAGTGGAAATTCCTTTAAGATTCTGGCAACAGTGTAACTATAAGTCTCCTAAGTTTGTCTTTTTCTTTTGCAGGAGACTCCATCACGGACTACTTAACTTGATCACATTTAACTTGAGAAAAAAGTCTTAAGAACCATTTATTTTTATAGAGGGGAAGGAAGGGAGGGAGAGAGGGAGAGAAACATCAATGTGTGGTTGCCTCTTGAGTGTCCCCTGCTGGGCACTGGCCCTCAACCCAGGCATGTGTCCTGACTGAAAGTCAAATAGGTGACCCTTTGGTTTGCAGGCTGGCACTTGATCCACTGAGCCACAGCACCCAGGCATCTGTCTTCTTAATAATTATAATTATGCCACTTACGTGAACAAATGAATAAGAATAGCATTTTAATTAAAATTTTCCCATTACTACCAAATATATTGGGCTGGCCAAAAAGTCTGTTTATTTTTTTCCATAAAATAAAAGGCAAATCTACTTTATTGATTTGGATATTTTGAGTATGTTGGCTATCTTTCTTGTCCTCAATCAATGTCTCGATTTGATTGCTATCAACTTCACCTGGTCTACTAGACTATGGAGTATCATACAGCAAAAAATGTCCAACACAAAACTTTGCAAACAACTTTTGACATGTTCGATTAGTCACAGTACATCCCCATACACTGTACAAATCTTTTTTTGTATTTCAGTTGTGTTTTACCTTTCTTGAAATAATAAGGCATAATATGCCATCTTTAATATTAAAATGGCTACACAAAAATTCACCAATTTTGATGTTATTTTTTAAATACACACTAATATGACAGCTGTCACAAAACAATCTCACAAAATTGTTTCAAATGAAGTTAAAGACAACTAAGCACTATGAGAGTGAGCCATCTTACGGAAAAACCAAATGAACTTTTTGGCCAACCCAGTACTTTCTTTTATTAAACTAAAAATCATATGATCAAATTTGAATTTAAAATGTTGATGAAATACCACTATAAAGATTTTATCTTGCTGTTTTGGAATCTATGGATGTAGTAACTACTATTTAAATAGTATTCTATATATTTACATATCAAATCATGTGTAAAGCTTTTTTCACTCTTTCCTACAGAATTGGCAACACGGGACTAAAGTACTTTCTTGATGGGCCTGTGAGAACAAGGATAAGAGAGCTAAATTTAAGTAACTGTATCCAGTTGGGTGATGCCTCTATTGAGAAACTACCAGAGTGGTATGAAAAAACTATGATATTTTACATCATATCATTAGTAGTTGTATACTTGCTAACAAGAGAAATCAGAGATAGAACTTCAAAGCCATTTAGAAAACATCAGGAATCCCAGAAGCTAGCCCAATACTCAGTGAAATTAAAAAAGACATTGGAATCAGAGCTTAAGCTAATCTTTTGATTGTATATGAGATGTTTCTTATTAACTTCACCTTAGAGAAAGTTTTTTAAAAGATTTTATTTAGTTATTTTTAGAGAGGGAGGTACCGGGGGAGAAGCAGAGAGAAACATTGATGTGAGAGAGAACCATCCCTCAGTTGCCTCTTGGAGGTGCCTGATGGAGGGAGGATTGAACCCACACCCCAGGCATGTGCCCTGACTGGGGATTGAAACAGTGACCTTTCACTTTGTGGGACAATGTCTAACCAGCTGAGCCACACTGGTCAGGGCAGAGAAAATTTTTAATGGAGTAATTCATGAAGTTATGAATATCTAGGCATGAATGACTTCCCTATGCTTTTCAAGGATATATCTCTATGTAAACCTTTACTCAGCATTTCCTAAGGGGTGTTCTAGCTGGTGGGATTGTTCTTGATTCTTCCTACTTGTGAAAGGCCTTGTGTAGACCAAAGGTCAAGCCCAATTCCTGTAGCAAACTCATAAGGGATAAGTGAGAAACTTAACCTTGTACTTTTTGTGGTCATTCATTGTGTTATTTATATGACATGTATGCTATATATGTTTTCTTATTAGAATTGCAATGTAAAATGAAATCACAGAATGTCTTATATAATAATCCACCTTCCTTCCACCCAACTTTGTAATATCAAATTATTTTCCACTTTAAGCTTACTTTTATGTTGAGAAAAGGAAAATTCTTGCTTTAATACCATTTGCTTTCCCAGATAGTTTTTATGTAAAGAAAGTTACTGACAGTGTAATTAAAACTAAAATTAATTTTTTATGCTGCTTTCTTTCAGCTGCCCTAACTTAAACTACTTAAGTTTACGAAATTGTGAATATGTGACTGACATAGGAATTGAGTCTATCATAAACATTTTCTCCTTGATATCAGTAGATCTCTCTGGAACAAGAATCTCTAATGAGGTAAGAAAAAAAGTTCAAAAACAGTTATAACCATTTTGTAAACAATGGAGAGAAAAACAATTATTTTTATTTCTCAAACTATTAGATTACAAAATGCAAACTTAGGAATATTATTTCTGGAATAGTGAGTGATAGATGAGGTTATTTGTAAGTAAATCATGATCTTGTTTCTCTTTAAAAAAATGGCAAAATACAATATTGCAAGGAGAGTGTTATATGATAGATCTGAAATTTGTTTCATAATAGTAGTTGGCCTGTGTGGAAATAATATATTTTACATGTTACATATGTTTTTTGTGGATTGTACATTCTACAATATAAGACCACCTGAGTGCACTGAGATCTAAGTCTAGTTAAAAACTAAAGTCTAGAAATGGCCTCATCAAATCTAAAAAGCATACATTGTAAGGAACTCATTTTCTGCAAGCTGCTGCTGCTATTCATTAGAGTTGAAACTCAGATCACATCCATCCTATCACCCCAGCACTACCCCATTCACTGATCAAATGGAAGATGAACCCAGAGATGAACCCATGTTCTGAAAGACTTTAGTGGGCTATAGTTAGAGGAGTAATGTACTGGCTTCTCTTGCAATTCAGTGCATTAGGAGGGACATAGGAAGTCTAGAGAGGGAAGGCTCTCCCTCCAGCTGCTTGCTAAATCCCTACCAATCCCTTAAACTCACCAAATGTCACCTGTCTGTGAGGCCTTCTGTGAGAAGCCCTACCTTGCAGACAAGCAACTACTCCTCGTGCATCTCCAGCCCCAGGACTTCTTTTAACATGACCTCTTTCTCTTGCAGTCTCGCTGCATTGCTGACGTCTGTGTGATGTGTTCATCTTCCCCCACCATTCAGTGGGCTCTTTTAGATGAAGGACTCTGTCCAGTAGTTTAGACTTTTTTCTTTCTTTAAGAGTGAATTTAGATTCAGCTTCAACTCTGCTGGTGGTATGAGAGTGAGGGTTAGGGCTATTTATATGCAGCCAATTCATCATGGTGGAGTCAAGTCTTAACTTCTCAACATTGTCTTCTGTCTAAGCTGGAATCCACTGAGATCTCTGAGGGCCCTTTTTGTCTTTGATTTCATATCTAGGTAGATCCTTATGTGTCTTCCTTGTCCCAGCACCAAGGCCCCTTCAATTCTTCAGTCTTCCTGGTTACATGTGTTTTGTTCTGTGTGCCTCTGGGTCATGCTGGAGCATGGGGATTCTGTGAGACTGACGTAGGCCCATAGTCTAGACATCTCATAAAGACATTTTCCTGCTCCCCAGGTGTATTTGCCCTCAGGTCCATGTCTCACCCCTCTCTCACTCTGTTACAGAGTGGCTGATCCAAGTGGATTCCAGCTGGGTTTGGTGCTCATGAGGCATTTGTGAGCAATTGAAGTGTCAGAAGAAGGAAGACACCAGGATTTTCTTTCAGTTTTCTTTCCATTATTAACAGCTACATTTCCTTTATGATCGACTATCTGGTCAGGCATATTGTGGTACCAGCTCCCTGGGTAACATTGGCCCTAGGCTCCAATAACACCATCTTTTCCCATTGTCCTTCTAGCACAGGGTTAATAGTGGGTTCCTGCTGCTGCTAATCTCTACATTGGGTCATTATCTCCTTGGCTTCTCAGTTTCTCTACCATTTATGTAGCCAACTCCCTGTCAAAATTTAATTTCCTTTGTTTTAAATAGAGTTGCTTCTGTTTTCCTCATTAGATCTTAGTTAATAAATGATGAGCACAAGAAAACTCTGATGCCTTGTTGCTTTTCACAACCCTACTGGGGAAAGATGGGATTGGTTCCCATTTACTTAGATCCCCGAACCTATCAGGAGGTTTAACTTTCTCTCCAGATGGATAGAATCCAGGGGGGTCCAGACCAGGGCCCTGGGTGGGGATCCTCTACCATCTCATTCCTTTGTTTCCCTCTGACTCTCCTCCCCCTCCTTTTCCCTTCCCTTTCCTCCGTTCTCTTCTCCTTCCCCCTCAGCACCTCTCCCCTCCTCTCTTCTTTGCTCCTCTTCTTTTCTCTTGGCACAGATTCCATATCTAATTTGGGGGTGGAAAAAATGCACCAAGTCATTCAGGGTTTAGGATTTGAAGCTTAAAGGCCTTAAAAGTTTAAAGAGAAAGAATTATTTTCTCCTGTGTTCTATAAAAACTATTCTCTGATGCATAACAAATAGAATGCCCAGCTGTTGTCTAAAGGGTCACAGGGTAACAAGAAATGGAGGGTCAAGGCACATTATAAAATATATTAAAATATAATGCTGCCACAAGTCTATAGTGTTTGGTGAACATTTGTTTGAGGGTTAAATGCTCTTAGTTTTTAGCTTTTGGGGGAAAGTCAGTTTTTATTTTCAAAGACCCTATATTAAAATTTTATCTACTGAGGACAAGTTCAAACTTAAAAAAATAGATTCAAATCCCACCCACTGTTTTCATTTTCTTGTAAATAGTCACAATCTGAGAGAGCAGTAAGTGCACATCTTTGGAGAAGAGTGCTAGTTGTTTTCTGCTAAAAGATTGAAAAATAAGTCTTTTGAAGGGTGTTTTTTTCTTCCTCCAAATCAGTAAACCTTTGGTCTAAAAGGCAATGATTGACAATACAGTACCACAACAGCTGTGGAAGCTAACCTCTCCCAGTCAAATTAAAACAAATCAGCCCAGAAGCCACCTTGAGCAGCTGAACACCAAGCCTGGATTGTGGTCTGATGAAGTGCAAATCTAACTGCAGACTTGACATTTGAGAGTTAAACTCTGAAATGTTACAGATATTTACCAGAGATTGAATGTAACGATCTTTTCCAATTGTTCCTTCTGGGAAAAAAGTTTATGTGTTTTAATAATTATATTCACTCTCAAATCTTTTCAATAATGAGTTTTCAGTTAGAATCACACTACTCATTTAGTTAACAAATATTTATTTTGTGCTCAGTGCTGGGGATGCTAGAATGAACAAAACATGGCTCCTCTTCTTAGCACTTACATTGTGGTACAAGACAGGCCTGTGGCAAATGACTACAAAGAGTGATGGATGTGGGAGACAACTTGGCTCAGAGAGTCAGGAAAGGCCTGACATTTTCCAAGAGAAGGAGAATGGGTATAGGATGAATCCCAAAAAAAATAAAATAAAAAGAACTGAACCAAGAGACAGAGATTTAAAAGGATGGTGATATCCAGGAAGTCTGCAACTTGAGGTATGGCTTGATTGTGAAGAGCGTGGTGAGAGACAATGTTTGAGAAGTAGGCATAGATCATGTCATGAGGGGCCAAGAAGCCACATTGAGGAACTTGTTCTCTGCCCTTTTAGCAATGAAATGACATTCAGTATTGTCAGTTAGACATGGTCAGATAGACATATTTAAAAGATTACTCTGTTTGCTGGAAGGACATGGGAATAGTAAATGAAATAGTGAGCAATTATGAAGCAGAAATCCAGGTGAAAAGTTCTGAGAGTTGGCATTAGGGCTAGAAACAGGGAGATGGCTCGAGCAAAGTCAGCAGATTTGAGAGACATTTGGAAGGAAGAATCAACAGAAGATAGAAATAGAACAAATGTTGGAGTAAAGACAAGAGGGACGGAATCAGGGATGATAACAGATATTTGGCTTAAGCATCTGTGTAAATGGTGATGTCCCTTACTAACCTGTGTGCCTTCCACAGTGGGAAGAACAGGTTTGCTGCATGTTGGCCATGTTTAGTTTGAGTCAGCCTCCAAGACAGTTTTATAGAGAGGTAGAGGGCTCGGGAAATAAGCAGGAAAATCATTGCAATTCGCTCCTCAGAGGGACAACAGCTTTTTAGGTTTCCAGAGGTCATAGGGGTGTTACATTCTGAAAATCATGGAAATTCATAAGGTTAATTAGCAAAGACAAAAATACAGATATTTAGAAATCTGGAAAGATTTTATTTTATTTATTTATTCATTTATCCTCATCTGAGGGCATTGTTTTTTCATTGCTTTGAGAGAGACACAGAAATAGAGAGAGATAGAGAGAGAGAGATGTGAGAGAGAAACATCAATTGGTTGCCTCACAGATCCTCACAGGTGCCCCAAATGAGGATCAAACCCATAACCTAGGTATGCGCCCTGATCCCAGACAGAACCCGTATCCTTTTGGTTTATGGGACAATGCTCCAACCTACTGAGCCACATTGGCCAGGGCAGAAATCTAGAAAGGTTTTAACTGACAAAGCTAATTTAAATGGGGAAAGCAAAGAGAACACAGTTATTTCAAACTGTATACACTTCTTATAATAATTTTATTGTCCTCAGTCATTCCTTTGTAGAAAATAGTGACTAATGTAGTGTATCACCCATAAACAAAAGTTAGTAGTTATTCAATAAGCACATTTTAGGGAGAGAGGAAATATGTCAGTTTTCCTCTAATATAAAGAGGACAGGGTGTATAAGTGAGAGAAATAAATTACTAATGTGATAGTATCTTAAAGTATCTTTAAAAGTCTTTATTCTTCTGTAGCTTTTCTTAATATCTAGTTAAATGGGATATCAGTTATTCTTCTCCTGCTCCAGAGGATTGTTTGAATATGAGTTTATATCTCCACTTATAATGGAAAATGTTTTCCACAAGTCAGGAGAATTATCATTTACTAAAGACCACAGGATCCACAATTAGGGCAGTTTAATCTGTTGCTTAAGTTGCCTTAGTCACTGCCATATTTGTTGTTTAAAGGAAAAATGAGTCATAGCACTGTTTCAGACAGTGTGCTTAGACAGTGGTTTAAGAAGATTTTCATTTGCCTGATTTTCAAATTTTTTCACTATGAGTATTAGATCTTGAGTGCCCATTATGTAGGCAAACTCCTGGAGTCCCTTCACCAGGATGCGAGCTCCATGGAGGCTGAGAGTTTGTTTTATTCATTGCTGTGTTCCCAGAACCCTAGGGAATAATATACAAATATTCATTGAATGAAAGAACAAATGCTGAGCTGTAGGGTTATCAAATGTGAATAAGACCTGTTCCCTACAGCCCAATTTAGAAGGGTAAGTAAGGGTAATTTAATATGTTGTGGCAGATATAATGATAGAGGAAGCAGAGGAAAGGATCTTAACTCAGCCAGCCAAAGACAAAAACATGAAAATACATGCTTGGTCAAGGAACTTTATGTAGTTTAGTGTACTACTAGTATATATGGGTTGGCCAAAAAGTTCATTTGGTTTTTTCCATATGATGGCTCTAGTAGTGCTTAATTGTGTCTAACTTCATTTGAAACAATCTGTTATATTGTTTTGTGACAGCTGTTATATCAGCATGCATTTTAAAAAAAAACATCAAAATTGATGAATTTTTGTGTAGCCATTTTAATACTGAAGATGGAAGAAATAAGCAGCATTTTCAGCATATTATGCTTTATTATGTCAAGGAAGGTAAAAATAAAACTGAAATGCAAAAAGAGATTTGTGCAGTGTATGGAGAAAGTGCTGTGACTGTTTGAACCTGTCAAAAGTGGTTTGCAAAGTTTTGTGATGTATCTTTTTTTGCTAGACAATGCTCCATGGTCAGGTAGACCAGTTGAAGTTGATAGTGATCAAATCCAGACATTAATTGAGAACAATCAATGTTATACCACACAGGAGATAGCTGACATACTCAAAATACCCAGATCAATATAGTTATTGAAAATGAAAAATGTGTCTTTTATTTTACGGAAAAAACCATGTGGACTTTTGGGCCAACCCTATACAATGAAAAGGAGATGGGACTGAGGGAATTTTGTGCTATCCTAGAAGCCTGGACTTGAACCAATGAATGTGAAGTAGGACTTGGTAGGGTAGTCACAGTTATACACAGTTTCTCATTTAATATAGATTATTTGGGTTCTTCTCTAAGGGATAGATTAGAGGGAAGAAAGACTAAAGGCAGGGAGACCAGTGGTGGATATATTTTAGTAGTTTAAAAAAGAGATAATGAGTTCTTGAACTAGGTCAGAGGCCAAAACTAGCATAGAAAGAAGATATTCAAGAATACCTAGGAGGTAAAACTGAAATAATTTGGTGATTGATTTGTTACAGAAGATAAGGACCTAGAGGAGGGGTGGGGGTGTTGAAGTATGATTCCAAAAATATGACTTTGGGAGGATGAAAGTCCTATCAGAAAAGGTAATGTAAGAAAAATAACAGATTTTGAGGGAAAGGTGACTTCAATTCTATCAGACTCATTTAAAGTGTGTGCCTATTCAGGTCAAAGACTTGGGAGAGAGATCCTTAAGGAAGTTAGATGTGGGAGGCATTCTCATGGAGGTGTGAAGGTGGCCAAGCTCCTCAGAGAGAGTGTGGGGAGTGAAGAACAATGTGCACCCAGGAAGAACAAACAGAATATCAATATTTAAGGAGTGGGAAGAAGATAATGAATCTGTAAAGGACACTAAAGAAAGAAGGTGAAAAGGTTGTAAGAGAACCAGGTGAGTGTAGTCATGTATGGAGTTTTCAGGGAATAACCAACAGTATCTAACAGAACAGAGAAATTAAAACAGGAAAAGACCAACATTTGAAAGAACATTTACCATTAATTAAACAGATCCCTGCTTTACCCTTCTGATAACATCTCTTGCCCTTGTTCCCTTCATTCCCTTTCCTCCAGCTCCACTACCACATTTTAGATACTCAAACAAGCCAAATTCTTTCTTACTTGAGGACCTTTGCACACATGTACCTTTTGCCTGAGATGCTTATCCTTCTATTCTTCAGGTGCCTGGGTAGGCAGATGCTTAGTGAGTAACCACTGATGATCATACCAGTAGCTAAAGCATCTTGACATAAGCTAATAGTGCCTTTAAAGATATTTTTGACATAATTTTAATCTATAATAAATATTTGTCATGCTGTCATAATTATCAGAAAATCACACTTTTCAATCTATATCATTTCAATGCAATATCAAAAGATTTTATTTTATTGATGCATTTTTTCTGCATTTATGTTAAGTAACATAAATCACATGATGACAACAATGTCTCTATGTATGTTCCCCAAAAATAAGCATTCTTTAGTTCCCAGTGTACTGTAATCTTATCTCTGTGGCATTATAGCATAGTTCCACAGAAAGGTATTATCTAGGGGCAGTAGCATAAAACGGAGTAAAAATAGTCTCTTCAACAAATGGTGTTGGGAGATTTGGGCAGGTATGTGCAAAAAAAGAAACTCAACCACCAACTTACACCATATACAAAAATAAACTCAAGATAGAGAAAATACTTAAATATAAGTTGCAACACTTTTATAAATAAAAGTCCTAGAGGAGAACATAGGTAGGAAAATCTCAGATACTCCATGCAGCAATATTTTCACTCACATGTGCCCTAGAGCAAGGGACATAAAGGAAAGAATAAACAAATGGGACTTCTTCATTTAAAAAGATTCTGCAAGGCTAAAGAAAACATCAACAAAGTGAAAAGGAAACCAAACATATGGGAAAATATATTTGCCAATGATATCTTGGACAAGGGTTTGATCTCCAAAATATATAAAGAACTCACACAACTCCATACCAGGAGGACAAACAATCCAATTAAAAAATGGGCAAAGGACCTGAATAGACACTTCTCCAAGGAGGACATACATAAGACACAGAAACATATGAAAGGCAATTCTCAGCATCAGTAACCATCAGAGCGATGCAAATTAAAACCAAAATAAGATACCACTTCACACTGGTCAGAATGACCATCATAAATAAATCAACAAACAACAAGTGATGACAAGGTTATGGAGAAAAGGGAACCTTAGTACACTGTTGGTGGGAAGGCAGACTTGTACAGACACTGGAAAACAGCATAGAATTTCCTCAAAAAACTAAAAATGGATCTGCCTTTCGATCCAGCAATTCCACTGCTGGGACTATATCCTAAGAACCCTGAAACACCAATCCAAAAGAACCAATGCACCCCAAGGTTCATAGCAGCACAATTTACAATAGCCAAGTGCTGGAAGCAGCCGAAGTACCCATCAGTGAATGAGTGGGTCAAAAAACTGTGGTACATTTACACAATGGGATACTGTGCAGCAGAAAGAAAGGAGGAGCTCCTACCCTTCACAACAGCATGGATGGAACTGGAAAGCATTATGCTAAGTGAAATAAGCCAGGTGGTGAAAGACAAATACCATATGATCTCACCTATAAATGGAACCTAATCAACAAAACAAACAAGTGAGCAAAATATAACCAAAGATATGAAAATAAAGAACAAACTGACAGTAACTAGAGGGGAGGGAGTTAAGGGGGGAAAGAAGGGGAAGGGTCAAGGAACATGTATAAGGAACCATGGACAAAGACAACAGGAGTGGAAAAGATTGAAGGTGGGAGATGGAGATTGGTAGGGCAGGGGAGAGTAATGGGGGAAAATGTGGACAACTATAATTGAACAACAATTTAAAAAAAAAGAAAGGTGTTATCTGGTTAGACAGCCTCACAATAATAATGGCTCTTGAATTATTAATAGCACACAAATCGTTTTCAAACTGAATTGCAAAAAAAAACCCCTTAATTGAAGATTGGCATGTGGTATCCATGTTAATTTTAATTGTACATGTTATAAGGTCATGTAGTTTCAGATATTTCTGGCAAAAAAAATCTCTCTATGACTAAATAATATACTACAAGAGAGACTTCCGATCAATATGGTGGCATTAGGTAAACATAGCTCACCTCCTCGCACAATCACATAAAAATTACAACTAAATTCTAGACCAATCATTATTCAGAACTGGCAGAAATTGAGTTGAACAGAAGGCTGACAACTACAGAATTAAAGAAACCACATCAATCGAGGTTGGTAGCAGGGGCAGAGATGCTTAATGGGCTGGTCCCACATCCACAACTGCTGGATAAAAATTTGGGAGGGACATCTTGGGAATGAGGAGTCCCAGCCCCACACCAGGCCCCCAAGCCCCGGGTTCCAGTGCCAGGAAGATAAGTCCCCATAACTTCTAGCTGAAAAAACAGCAGGGATTAAGTCCATAGAAGAAACTTCTAGAGTCCCAAGCAGTCCCTCTAAAGAATCCACAGACGTACTTATTCAGATTCATTCCCTCTAAGCTCCAGCACCAGGTAGCAGCTTGAGAGATACCAGTGGCATACAAGGATGAAATGAAGCAGCTGGAATCAAGGTGAGAACTGGGGGGACAGCTTTCTCCCAGAAAGAAAGGCAGGCAGAACCACAGAGCCAGCAGGGTGTCACATCTGACACTCCATTAACATGGCTAATACTCTTTGCCCTGCCCTGGGGATCCCCCAAGACTCCCTCCCACCCAACTTACAGCTGTTAACAGTAGCTTTTCCATATGAATGGCTGGCCTTGGCTCATGCTTCACAACTTCCTAAATCTTTCAAACAAGCAACAGCTGGCCTCAGTGAGCACCAGGACCAGCACTAGCAGTAGCCAGACTAGATTCACAGCATGGGAATCTCCAAACCCTGCACAAGTAGCAGCCATCTCAGATTGCTTTATAGCTCATGCAGGGTGGTTCCAGGCTCTACATGGATGGAGGCTGACCTTGGCCTTCACCACCTGGGAAACCCCAGAGCCTGCACACCCACTAGACAGCTACAGACCACATCAGAGCACCACCACCCTGCCCCTGCACAACTGATTCTTCATGGAGGGGAGTTGATGGTAAAGTCAAGGCAATCTTTACAACTGACTGGCCTGGGTAAATCCCTCTCATTGATTGGCCAATAGCAACCAAGACTCAACTACAAGAGGAGGGTGTACTCAGCCCACACAAAGGGTGCACTTTGAATACCCAGCTTAGGTGATAGGGGAGAATTTGGCACTGGACCCTACAGGACACCTACTATATTAGGCCATGATACTAACACAGGGAATCATAGCAGCTCTATCTAATATATAGAAACAAATACACGGAGGATGCCAAAATTAAGAGATAGAGAAGCATGGCCCAAATGAAAGAAGAGATCAAAACTCTAGAAAAAAGAACTAAACAAAATAGAGATAAGCAATCTATCAGATGCAAAGTTCAAAACACTGGTTTTAAGGATGCTCAGGGAACTTACTGAGGACCTCAACAGCATAAAAGACATCCACTCAGCAATGAAAAATACACTAATTGAAATAAAGAACAATTTACAGGAAGCAACAGTAGAGTGGATGAAGTCAAGAATCAAATCAATGATTTGGAACATAAGGAAGAAAAGAACAACCAATCAGAACAACAAAAAGACAAGAGAATCCAAAAAAAGGAGGACAGTGTAAGGATCCTCTGGGACAACCTCAAGAAGTCCAATATTCACATAATAGGGGTGTCAGAAGGAGAAGAGAAACAGCAAAAATTGGAAACTTATTTGAAAAAATAATAAAAGAAAACTTCCCTAATCTGGAGATGATAATAGACATATAAGTCCAGGAAGGATAGAGAGTCCCAATCAAGTTGGACTCAAATAGGACCATGCCAAGATACATTATAATTAAAATTCCAAAGTTTAAATATAAAGAGAGAATCTTAAAAGCAGCAAGAAAAATGAGACAGTTACCTACAGTGGAGCGCCCATAAAACTGTCAGCTGTTTTCTCAAAAAAACTTTGCAGGCAAGAGGTGGCTTGCAAGAAGTATTCCAAGTGGTGAAAAGTGAGGACCTACAACCAAGATTACTCTATTCAGCAAAGCTATCATTCAGAACAGAAGGGCAGATAAAGTGCTCCCCAGACAAAGTAAAGTTAAAGGAATTCATTATTACAAAGCCATTATTACATGAAATGTTAAAGGGACTTATTTAAGAAAAAGAAGATCAAAACTATGAACGTTAAAATCACAACAAACTCTCAACTATCAATAACTGAATCTAAAAAACAAAAACAAACTAAACAAACAAGCAGAACAGGAACAGAATCATAGATATGGAGATTGTTTGGAGGGTTATCAGCTGGGAGGGGAAAGGAGGAAAACAGATGAAAAGGTGCAAGGATTAAGAAGTATAATTGGTAAGTACAAAATAAACAAGGGGATGTTAAGAATAGTATAGGAAATGGAGAAGCCAAAGAACTTATATACACAACCCATGGACATAAACTAAGGGGAAGGGTGTGATTGCTGGAGTGAAGTGGGGTATTGGTGGAGGGGTGCCAAGGGGGAAAATTAGAACAACCAAAATAGCATAATCAATAAAATATACTTAAAAGAAAGGAAAATGTAAAGGAGGGATCTACAGCCAAGATGGCTCCACCCAGCAAATATATCATTTAGAATTGAAGGGAAGATAAAGAGCTTCCCTGACAAGAAAAAACTGAAGTTCATCATAACCAAACCATTACTCTTTAAAATTTTAAAGGGACTTGTTTAAGATAAATAAGAAGTTCAAAACTATGAGCAATAAAATGGCAGTAAATACATACGTATCAACTGCATCTAAAAACAAACTAAGCAAACAAGGACAGAGACAGAATCATGGATAAAGAGAGCAGCGGTTTGATGGTTGCCAGATGAGAGGGGGTTTGGGGAACTGGGTGAAGAAGTGAGGGGATTAATAAATACAAATAGGTAGTTACAGAATAGCCATGGGGATGTAAAAAGCACAATATAGGAAATGGAGCAGCCAAAGAACTTACTCACATGACCCATGGACATGGTGTGGGGATTGCCTGAGGGAGTAGGGGGTACTGGTTGGAGAGGGGCAAAGGGGGGAAAATGGGACAACTGTAATAGCATAATCAATAAAATAGAATTAAAAAAGGATGAGAAAACTAATGTGAGAACTTTAATTATCATTGGTATAGTCTAAATATTTCTTTATTCTGTTCCCCTTCCTCCCCTCCACCCCTGCTGCCCCTGCCATTCAGGCACTGTTTCTTCTTACTAACTTCTCTTTCCTTAAATACCACTGTCCTCAGCTCTATTCTCTACTTGCTGCAATGTGATCTTCCAACATGCAGATCTGAGCCTCTCACTTTCATGCTTAAATTTCTTTAGGAGCTCCACATTAATTACACTATGAAGTCTAAATGATCTCATGTGAAGGGCCAAGTTCTTCCTGAAGTGGCTCCTGACTACTTTCACAGCCTAACTTCTAGTTGATTCCCATCTTTCATCTTCAGCTCCAGAGACACAGAACTGACCCTCTTCTATCTCCTCAAACATGTCATGCTCTCCTTGCCTTCCCATCTCTGCAAGTTATTCCCTCTGTCTGAAACATCCTCTCCCCTGATCCCTTGAGTTTCGGTTTGTGAACCTGTGCTGGAATTCCTGGGCAGGCTTAAGATTTCCCTGTCCTGTGTTTCTACTGTACTTCATAATGCCTTCACTAAAACAATCAGCTGATTACATTTTAATAATTGTTCCAAGTCTATCTCTCTGTAGCACTGTGAGCTTCTTGAAGGCAGAGGCCGGATCATCCTGCCTTTGGAATGCTTAGCGTGATGCCTAAAATGCAAGAGCAATATAAAATACTTGATCAGTGTATCAGTGAGTGAGTGAATGAGTGGATCTGGTACCGTTTCCTTCCTCCTAACCAAACATGGCTTCTTTAAATCCCACATTTTTTCAGCCATGCTCTGAGCTGGAGTGGGAGTGCTTACAGCTGCATGTCTTAGTCTGATGATACACTTTCAAGAGACCACCCATCTGCATGGAACACACACATACAAATAAAGCCTGAGGTTCAATGAAGCAAAACCTCTAAAGCAGGAAACATATGAAATCACTTGGGATTAAAGAAATAGAAAGAATCAGAGTTAAAAGGAAGCAGGGTTACTTAGAGACAAATGGATCTGTACATAACAAGAAGTATGCCCTATTGTACTTTTTCACATGAAGCTGGACCTCTCCTTAGTCCTTTCCAGGCCCTTCTCCCCAGTCAGTGGCTTTATATGAATCTGCTGATCCCATAACTAGCAATAGTGGTTTTCTTCACAAAGGTTACTGTCAGTTGTCGCCTGTTTCCAGCAAAATGCCTACCAAAAACATTGCAAAAGGAAATGACCAACTTAACTTGTCACTTCCTTCGAGGAGATTCTTTGGTGGCATGAGCCTCCTCTCAACCTCCACCAGGTAGGAGGCAAACAATCTCAAGGCGAGTTGCTCTATTTTCATATAGCAAAGATACTGATTTTCCTTCCCTCCATAAACATATAAAAGATCTATTTCTGTGGGTGGACCAAAGCCTGCTTTCCTTTAGACGTGTAGGTCAATAAATTAGGTCAGAGAAGTAGATACATTAAAAAAAAACATGACTACAAAATTCATACTAACAAATAAGTAGAAATAAATAAAAATAACTGAGAAAGAAAAGTAAATTATTTTATAAAATTGTAATTACCAACCAGAGTATAAAAAGGAAAATCATTCTTGAGTTTAAGATACATTTTCAAGGACATTGTACAAACAGTATTACCAGTGATATTAGACAGGGGAAGTGTTAACTGAGATAAAATGTATTTCCAAGTATAAACTTTGTTCTTTATTCATGAAATAATGTGATAGTCGACACCAAATAGAGCAAATCTTTCAGAAAGGAACATATAAAATATAAACAATGATTCACATAATTACTAAGGGAAGTAGATTCCAACCAAGAATTCTGAGAGTATGCCAGCTAGATAAGACAAAATTGGGTCCATTAAAATAACAGTTTTACAGACTATTCATTCATTCACAAATATTTATTCATTGTCAACTGTGTGTCAAACACCATGCTAGATTCTGGGAGTACTAAGTTTATAGCCATAGTACTGGCCTTGAGGTACAGTCTAGAGCTGAAAGAACAACAGTAGTAATAGCACTACATGGCTAAAAATTACTAAAAGCACAAGGGCAGAGTGTGGGTTCACATTCTGGCTGGTGCCAGCACACTATGAGACCTTGGCCAAGTTACTCAAACTCTCTGTGCCTCTATTTCCCTCCCTTCGGAAGAGTGACTATAATATGAATTTTCTCAGCATTGTAAGAATTAAATAAGATAATGAATGTAAACTGCTTAACATAGTGCCTGACACATGGTAAGCATCAATACATCTTAGCAATGATTAATTCAAACTATGGAATAATGAGGCATATTTGCTGTGATAGAGATTTGTGCATCCTGGCATATATGCTACATCTTCACAGAATAGAAGAGTTGGAAAGTGAGTGTTCTGTCTCTGTGAAGTTGGGCAAGGCTCTCAGCTTTTGAGGTGCAGCTGAAAGCTTCAGTAGGTTATTTGTGAGGTAAAGAGGGATTCTCAGTGGAGGAAGAAGTGGGTGGGAAGGCGTGGAGTCATGGAGAAAGTTATGTGCTAGAGGATGTACAAGTGACTTCACATTGTCAGAGCATGGCACAAGAAGATAAGGGATATGGCAGGTGATGAAGCTGGAGAAAAGAGGTGGAGGGAAGAACGTAAATGGACTTGGATGTCCCACAAAGTGATTCCCACTACAGACTATATGCGATGGGAGTGACTAGAGAACTCCAAGTAGAAGGACTCATCAGATTTGTGTACAGAAGCAACAGTAAGGAAGACCTATGTAAGAAAGGGTGAGTTATTGCAATGACAGCTAGAAATAATGGGGTTTGATAGTAGTGGCAGAAGAGACATGCCTGAGAGATATTTAGAAAGAAGTATACATAGAACTTGGTAATATGTTTGCTGGATATGGGGAGCAAAAGAGAGAGGAGGAGAAAAGATGCTGCATTCCGTTTTAGAAAGTTTAATTCCAAGACACATCTGTCTATACTTTGGACCCCTTTGGGCTTGGGTGACAAAAAAGAAGACAGATACCCATTTGACTTTCAGAATCTTCATTTTCTTTAACTTTTAATATTTTTCTTTTATTTTAATCATTATTCAAGTACAGTTTCTATCCTTTACTCCCATTCCAGCCCACCTACCCATCCCTCCCCTCCTCCCTCCCATTTCCAACCCCCCTAGTTTTTGTCCATGTGTCCTTTATATTTGTTCCT
>CM052549.1:40838703-40857703 GCA_028533065.1 Trachops cirrhosus | reverse complement strand
AGTTCATTGTAGCTTCCCTGTAGTTTCTGGTAACTCATTGTGAGCTCGTTGAACTTCCTGATAATCATTGCTTTGAACTCAGAATCTGATAGTTGAGTTGCCTCTATTTCATTTAGCATTCTTTCTGAGGCTTCCTCCTTTCCTTTGATTTGGGGATTATTTCTTTGTCTTCTCATTGGTCGTGACACTCTTCTTGCTAGCCTCAGCTTCTTAAATTGATCTGTTCTGGCTCTCTAGGTTTATGGTGTGAACTTCTGTGGTAGAATACCTGTGAGATTCTGTGGTGCAGTCTCTTTCGGGTATTCAGGTGTTCACAGTTTTCACCTACTCTATTGTTGGTTTCAGACTGGCCAAACCGGTTTTTCTAGCTGGCTTCAGCACACTGAGGGTTGACTGGAGACCGTTTTTCTCTGATCCCGTTCAGGAGTCAGTCAGCCTCTGGCGTACTGTTCATAGTGTAGGTGCCCATTCTCCCCCCGCCCGTCTGGTGCCTCTGGGAAGGGACCTGTGTGTAGGGGCTGGGTGCAACTTTGTGGTTCCTTGGGAGTTCACCGCCGTGTGTTCCAATGTCCCGCGGAGCGACCGCCCCTTTTCCGGTTTCAGGGGTGCGCGCTCTCTGGATCCCAAAGGGTGCCCACTTCCCCCAAATTCACAGCCTGGGCATCATATGTCCCAGGAAGTGCCCACGCCTTTTCCTTTTTCAACGCTGTGGTTTCCGAGACTTTCACCAAACTACACTCTCTCTCCGGATTGGGGGTGCGGGCGTAGAGGCGGGTGCCTTTGGATGCACAGAGTGGGGTGCACACTTTCACCAAGGCTTTGTGTAGGTGCTCCTGTGTGGGTGCCTCTTCATCCTCCCTCCTCTCTCACTCCTGTCTCTGTACCCTTCGGTAAACTGGCCTCCCCGGGTGCTGCTCAGTCCTTGTTTGGCCAGGGAGGGAGCGGATGACCCAGCTCTCTCCCAGGAGCCCCGTGGCTGACCCAGGTGCACTGGGTCTGGAGCTGCCGACTATAGCTTCTTGAGAGCAGACTCTATATCTAATTTAGGTTTGTGGCCCCCACATTTGGCATGCAGAACAGGTTCAATATGGGAAAATGTCCAAAGGGAATTTTGAAATGCCCTTTGGCATTTCAAAGAAATTTCTCTTAGCACAGGAGTGAGGAGAATAACCTCTCATAGATCTCTCTCAGAGCATCACGCCCAGTCCTTGCTTGCACTCCATTCAGTACCTGCCAGAGGCAGTATATGAGGATAATAAACACCATAGAGTCTGGATCCCACTAGCCTGGGTTCAGATCCTGTCACTTATAAGTTCTGTGTCTCTGGATAAATTACCCAACCTCTTGGTTCTGCAACAATGTCATCTGCAATGTGGGAATAATGTGGTACCTTAACATAACACCTACTTCACAGAGTTGTTGGGATGATTAAGTGAGTTAATATGAGTAAAACAATTGAGCAGTACCTGGCACATAGTAAGCAGTCAATAAGTGGTAGCTGTACTATTATTTGTACACAGTGCTGCTCTATGGCTATGATTGCCAGATTTTTTAAATCATGCACACCATAGTAAAAACATTTTGAGCATATACTTTCAATAAATATATATTAATGTACTTGTAAATTATATAGACATACAGCTATTTAAATATGTATTATATCTTTTAAGTCATATGTTGATATAAGAAATTCCCAAACCTATTGAGAATTTTTATTAGAGTTAATCTGAGCCAAACTGACCACATGCCAGGAAACAAGATCTCAAATGCTCCAGAGAATGTTAGTTTTGCAGTTTCTTTTAAATGTTTAGAATTTAGGAAGGAGTGCAAGGAAAATTACATGAAGGTAGGAGAAAGCAAGGTACAGGATAGGTAACAACATGATGTGGTCCCTTGAAGGTAGTAGGCCTTTGAGGGGTCTGGAAAAGAGGATTACTTCTTTCAAAAGTGTGTTAACCTAGGTGCACAAGAAAAATGGATAGGGCTTGCTCAAAAACCTTTTACTAAAGACGTTATTTGCCTAGGATGTGACTACCCACTCTGACCTGCACAGTGAGGAATTTATAATCAGATCACTCTATGAGGTTACTTTCAGTCAGATTTATCACAGAGCCCATTTTTCACCCATACATATAAAACCAAAAATAAAATATGTGAGATAAAAATAAATCTGGGGTGGGGGAGAGTGATGGGGAAAATGGAGACAACTGTACTTGAACAATAATTTTTTAAAAAGAGAAAAAAAACACACAAAAAATAAATCTAAATAGAAGTTCCAATATTTTCTTGTCACACTGAAATAGATTTTCTTGTTCATTTGCCAAAGTAAATGCTTTCTCTGGAGGTGCCTACTCAATAGTACACCTTGGCTTGTCAGTAAACTTTGATGACTTACCAGCTGCACAGACCCTGGGTATTTGACAAAAACAAGTGAATATTTACCTTTAAAATATAAAATGTGGTAAATGCATAAAAAGACATCAAATACAGGAAAATTGAAGACCAGAAAGGGTAAGCAGTGAAACAGAATGTATATTGGAAAGACCAGGAAAAGAATGCAATAAGATATATTTAAATTATATTTCATAATAAAGATTTGTTGAAAAAAATCCAGAATCATTTTGAGACTTATACTTTATCTCCAAAATAAAAATGAGCCAGGATTGGACTATCCAAAGTTCAATCAAGTATTTTTCTTGTGGCCTGTGGCATAATCCACATTTTCCATTTTTCTAAGATAAGTTAAAAAAAAAAAACAAGTGTCCAGTGGACCAATTACCTAGCACTCTTCCAAGGGCCCCTGTGGGACAAGAAGGGACATGGAGATTACCAAGCTATGTTAGCCAGAGTTGAGGGATTTTTGTTTGCACAGCCAGCCACCCTACTTGTTCTCTTTCTCATTTTTTCCCAAGAAAATGGCAACTCAGAACTTTTACTCTAAGGAAAAGTCACACCATCGTTTTGTGACCTTTCCATTTAAGAATCTCTAGGAAATAATGAGTTCATGAACCATCAGTGCTGCTTTGACTTTTCACTTGAGAGCCTACGGAATGAGAGATGATATCAAGGGAGGCTATCAGTCTAATAGAAAAGCAAAGGTCCTGAAATAAAAAATTGTGTCTGTGACCTGGAGCATGTTAGTTTCCTCATCTAAAGAGGAGAATGAAAACAACTGTTGCCCTGGCTGGTGTAGCTCAGTGGACTGAGCGCAGGTCTGTGAACCAAAAGGTCATAGGCTCAATTCCTAGTCAGGGCACATGCCTGGGCTGTGGACCAGGCCCCCAGTTGGGGACATGCGGGAGGAAACCAATTGATGTATCTCTTGCACATCCATGTTAAAAAAGTAAATAAATAAATAAAAACACAAAAGACTGTCTAACTATCTCACAGGCTTATGAGAAGTTGGAAGGAAAATGTGCACTCCAAAAACACTTAACAAACGTAACACCCTATACAAATGCTGACTAGCAGTGGAACCAGAGAAATCCTGAACAAACAATCTCATTATAGCTCAAAACCTGAGAATACCACCTCACCACCTTCAACATCCTATAGGCTTTGGGATAATTAAATATCACGTACAAAATTTAACTGTAGTCTGATAAGAGAAGGTTACTAGAGGTCATAACATGGAGACATCATAGTTCAGATTGGTCATTTAGGTTTAAGAAACAAGCATAAACTCATACTCTCATAGGAAAGTGGAATTCTGATGTTTATTTTTCATACTATTTTATTTTATTTTATTTTACTGTATTTTATTTTACCTTCAGACAATTTGACAGGTTTTATTTAACTCTTGGTAAGTTTCATCTTATGTAGGATAAATTAATGTTCCAGGGGCTGCTTAAATGTTGGGGAAGCCTGCAAAGGATTATATTCCATTTAACACATTCTCTTTAGAGTTCTTCTGTATGGATGCTGAACATGAAAATAACAGATGTGCACATTCTTTAGTGAGTCCATCAGTGCTTCAGCTGTCCAAGAATGGTTCTCCCCAGCAGGAGAGGGCAAGAGGCCAGGACTGGTGCGGGATGTTCTTAGTCAGCTATTTATCAGCCAAGAAAGCATGGTGCCCATGACTCCAGTATCCTTTAGAACTTACAGACTGTGGGAAAATGACAAGCTGTCAAATCCCACATCCTTTGAAGTTTAGCAAATTTCTATTCCTATTGAATTGTCTCTACAATTGGAAATATACTAGTATGAGAAGCAACAGAGAATAGAGAACCTATTTCTTTTGCTCACAGCCTTTGAAGAGAAAATAATGCATAAGTATCCTGTAGGAGTTTGTCTGTGACTCTCAGTTGTTTCCAGGCACCTTAGGTCTCTTAAGAATTTGTTGCTGTATTATAAATCTAGGATATCATTCTTGGCATGGATAGCACAGATTTCTGTAAGAAAGCTCTTACTTGTTTCATGTTTAATTGGGATTGCTTTTTCCTTAAGATACCTAATACCTGCCTCTTAATTCTACCACAGGAATTCCTTAGTTCCCTCTTACCAAGACTCTGTAAAACTATTCAGAACCTGGGACCTTCTGAGATCTTCACCGCAAACAGTTTAGTCAATTAATTCCTAACAGTAACCTGAAGTATCAGGTAAGGTAAAGAATTTTCCTGAGCAGTATGGCCAAGAGATAAAGTGTCCAGACGTCTGGATGTTCCATGTCCCCATACAGGAGATTTCAGAGCTGCCACTGCATCAAAGGTCAAGGATGAAGGCCAATTTGGAAAGATATCTTAAATTTGTGGCTTTAACTATCCCTGGAGAAAAGGTGGAGTTATTGCAATCTCATGCTTTGACAATTCTTGAATGATTTAATCTTGGAAACCAAATAGAAATTAATGTTTTTTAAAAAAAAATTGTTGCTATGCGGAATCAACACATCTAATCCATCCCTGGCATTGTAAGTATGTGTCAAAGGCCTCTAAAATAAATTTTGGTTAAGCATTGGGGGTGGGGGGTGGAGTCTATCAACTGATGAAAATGATTGATGAGAATCTTGCATAAACAACATTTTACAACTAGTCAGAAAGTTGGGTGATTCAAAGTAACAGTTTAAGATCAGAAAAGAGACCTCAGAAAGTAATCTAGTTTTTGCTGTTTGGGCAATAATGAATCCAACATGAATGCTTGGGCAAGACACGAATTCAACTCTTCTTATACTTTAGAGAAAAGCATCCAGAACAGGCTGGCTGCAGGCCATTCTTGGGGAGGAGGACTCAGGACTGTTGCTGATGAGGTGGGTACTCCTAGGAATTTTTGACGTGAGTATCCACATAGATGTTCCACACTAATTATAAGGGTTTCCATTTTATAGCACAGGCAATCCAGGATACAGGATTGCGATCCCTGGAGGGATAACTCAGCCCCATTTGGACTCAGCCTGGAGCAGACCCACAGCTACAGAACCACCTGACTTACTGAACAGTACTGGAGCAGGCTGAAAGCCAAATGAACAGCACTGGATCTTGCTCTGCTGTTCTTCCAGTTCTGAAGTGGCTCATGATTTGTTCCGCATGGCTACCCTTCCTAGTCCCTTATTCCTTGATCCACCATCTCTACTTCCCTTTCTATTTGTAAATCAAAATAAATCTGTTCCTAAATTAAAGGTCACACTGAAGATTAAAGGAGAAAAAGAACTTGTTTTCTCATGTCCAAGCAGTTAAGGCAAAATGAAGGTTTCAAAAATGAGAGGACCCTATAAGAACAATGAGGGAAATAGAGGTTCTAGTATGTCTGCTGCTGCTTATACCCCATAAACAAAACTCAGATACCTTTGTGATTATCAGAGAACATGACATTAACCTAGGCTACAATGAAGCTCTTCAAATTCATCAGTGATGCCATTGCAAGATATCAGTAAACCAGCTGATGAAGAATATAAGACACAAGCTAGACAGAAAAGACAGAAGAGAGTAGATGAGGCTGAACCATTACCACATACCTCTTATTTCTCTTACCTAGTTATAAATATACCCACTGCATTCTGGTTTCAGGGCTTTAAAAAACATATCCATATCTGTTAGAGATATTTTTTCATAATAAAAAATAAGAGGTCATATTTGAGTTTGAAGAATAATGACAATTATCTAAGTCTGAATCTTCCCTTCCTTCCAAAACCATAACATCTAAAGAGAGAACAAATAAAACTACACAGGACCCAAACATTCATTTATACTAGGATACAGAGAACACTACAAGCTTCAAATTACTTCTAAGTAGAGTAAAAACAGTAACAAATTCCACTCTGGCCAGTGTGGCTCTGTTGGTTGGAGCATTGTCTAATAAACTTAAAGGTCACCAGTTCAATTTCCAGTCAGGGCACATGCCTGGATTGGGGATTCGGCCTCCACTTGGGGCACATGCAAGAGGCAACCAACCAATGTTTCTCTCCCTTCCTGTCTCTAAAATTGGTGAGCATGATGTGAGGATAAAACAAACAAACAAACAGTAACAAATTCCAACAGAGCTCTGTTAGCTTACCTGCAGCCACCACAAGACTTTGGAGAGCATAGGAGAGGGAATGCTTAAAAGACTCTCTCAGAAGAGTAGAGGGATAAAGAGAGCTTAGAGGTAGCACAGAGAAAATCACTCACAAGAAGAGAAAGTGCCATCGTAAATGTCAAAATGCTGAATAGGACTTGGTAGTTCACAGCTCTGGCTATGTGACTTGGCAATGGAAAAAGGATTGAAAATGAGGTTATCACAAACTCCCAGGCAGCCAAGTCATGCATGTAGATCATCCTTAACCATGTCTCCATAAGTTTCAAGGATTTTACTACCTAAAAATTGTCCACTTCATTCCTTTCTCTCCAACCTCACTGTTTCTGTCCTTATTTAGGCTGTCATCCTCTCTCCCCTGGATGATAACAAAAACCTCTCAACCTATATTACCTTAAATCTAGATAGCTGCCTTTTCTCCCCTTGGTCTTCAATTTAACTTCCACATTTTTTATTAAAGTGAATTTCCAACAGATATGCTTTCCCTAGCATTCCCATGCTGGATTAAGTACCTCAACTGAATCTTTCTGTAGCTTCTTCTATTACAGCTTAATGTCTGGAATTGACAGTCTGGAAATAAAAGTTTGATACCCTAGTACCTGTGCTTACTTGTTTCATGACTTGGGGCAAGATTCTTAATCTCTTTGAAACTCTAGAAAATGGAATGAAAGGTATTGCCTACCTTATAAGATAGGTAATTAATACATGAGAAATAATGCATGGCATGTAATATTGTAGGTGCCAGATTAATGTTAGCTAACGATCACCAAATGTGTTTGCATTTTTCTGTTTATAAGTCTGTCTATCCCATTAGACCTATATTCATCACTTAAAATTTTTTAATGATTTCTGTTTGTAAAAAACAGATTATCTCAATGTCTACTACATAGAGAGTCCAGTCCAAATGTTTTAATATTTTAAGTATTTATTTTTAGAGAGAGAGTAAGGGAGGAAGAAAGAGAGGGAGAGAAACATCAGTTCGTGAGAGCAACATGGACTGGTTGCTTTTCCTTTGTGCCCTGACGGGGGACCGAACTTGCAGCCGAGACACAATCCAATTGCCCTGACTGTCATCCAATTGGTGACCTTTTGCTTTGCAGGGTGACTCCCAACCAACAGAGCCACACCAGTCAGGGCCATTCCAAATGTTTTTAATCAATAAACAAAATGTCACATTTTCACAAAATTAATCTGAATGAGACAGTTTGAATATTGTCTTAAATGAATCATGGAGTTATTAATCTAAACTGAATGAATTTAATCATCTATGTTTTTTCCAGCTCCAAGATTACAGATAGTATCCTAGTGTTGTACTAAGGAAGCTTAAGGATATTTCTGGGTGGACACGACCAAAGTACCTGAACTTTGCGGCAGCCACAGGTCCCATCTATATAGACACAGCCAGACCACCAGGCTGCAAACCGCAGAGCACATGGAGCGTAAACTCATGACAGCCAGGGCGCCACGCTCACCAACAGCAGCAGCCTACCTGCCCAGCGCTCTGCTCTTTGTTCCTGAGCCCTTCAGTTCCTGACTTCATTCCTGGTCTCTCAAAACTGAAAACTGAATCTGACTCAGAGCCTACTTCATACTTGTCATCCTTTTTGGATGCTATCTATTCAGCCAGAATCCATGGATCTAAAAGTAGTATAACAGGCTTCCAGTTTCAAGTCTGTCATGAGAGTTTGGAACTTATCACTTCCATCCTCAAAAATAAGAAAAAAGCTGAGAAAACTGAAAACCAGCAACTTTTCTTTGATTCATCAGATAATTGAGGTCACAAAGCAAACTGCCACCATGAAAACTGGAGAGAGGGGCTAATACAGAGAATCAGGAGCAGAAGACTGGCTGGAGCTGGTATTTATAGGAACACTTAAAAGGTAATTAACTAACTGCTGGAGAATGAGTGAACTAGTTTGAGAGAAAAATTCCTGGGAGCCCAGTCTTAGGTTGGGTCCCCCTACTTTTGAGAATTTTACCTCCAAAAGGTCCACTAAGTTTTCAGGGTGAATATCAGAGAAAAATCCCCTCCTGCCTTCTGCAAGCAGAGGGAGAAAGTATCATTTTGAAATACCTCTAGAGCATCTGTTGTTATTGACAAGGTCTTGCTGTCAAGGGAAACTATTTATAAGAGGCTAATCAACATGGGTTTTATGAGATTCAGTCTAAAGGGTAAGGGAAATACCTAGCTCTAGCCCCCTCTAACCATCCTCTCTTGCCTAAGTGTAGCGGTAGGTGGAGAGATGGGTGAAGCTTCACTTGTAAAGATCGCTGTCCTGGGGTAGAGGCACAGTGAAAGACTGAGACCTGAGACCTGAGACTGAGATGTTTTATATCATCAAATCCTGCAGCAGAAAGTCTGTTTTATTATTACACCAGTTTTTACAAGTGAGAGATGTAAGGCCCAGGAAAGGAAACTTACTTGCCCACCCTTTTAGAATGCCTCCACCCCCCACACCTTACCACTACTCAAACAATGTTCCTGTATAATAGCACCTTAGCAAAAAAATTAGAAATCATGCACAATGGAGTTAAACTAAAGCACAATGGAATTAAACTAGAAGTCAGTAACAAAGATAGCTAAAAAATCCTAATATTTAGAGGTTAAAAAACACACTTTTAGATAACATATAGGTCAAAGAAGTCTAGAGAAATTTTAAAATATTTTGAACTCAAATAAAATAAAACATCAAAATATATGGGATGCAATGAGAAGAGTGTTTGGGGGACATTTATAACATTGAGTATATATAGTAGAAAAGAAGAAAGATCTACAATCAGTAACCAAAGCTTCCATCTTAGGAAACTAGAAAGCAGAGCAAATTAAATCCAAAGGAAACAGAAAAAAAAAAAAGAAATAATAAAAACTAGAGCAGAAATCAATGAAATTGAAAGGAAGAAAAAATTAGGGAAACTCAGCTAAACCAAAAGCTAGTTATTTGAAAAGATCAATAAAATTGATAAACCTCTAGCCAGTCTAACCAAGGGTAAAAGAGAAGACACAAATTACTAATGTCAGAAATGAAAGAGGGGCCATCACCACTGACCCCATAGACATTAAAAGGCAAATAAAGAAATAAGCAACTTTATGCCCATGAATTTGATAACCTAGATGAAATGGAGCAATTCTTTCAAAGGAACAACCTACCAAAACTCACACAAGTAGAACTAAATAATCTGAATATGCCTATACTTATTAAAATATTGAATCAATAACTAATAACCTTTTAAAACAGAGATTTTTAAAACTGTATGCCACAAGAATTTTTAAAACATGCAATACCTGACTATTTAGTCAGGGGTATGGACCTCTTTTCTTTTAGATTGTCAGATGAAAAAATGACAATGGCTAACACAACAATAGCCATCTGGTGTGAATGAATTAAAATTATACCTATTTTTGTCAAATCAGCAAAAAATATATTGTTTGATGTGCCATAGAAATTTAGTAATTAATTTATGTGTACCATGAGATGAAAAAGGTTGCAAATTGTTGTTCTAAAAGATAAAGCAACAGGCCCAGATGGCTTCACTAGTGAATTCTACCAAACATTTAAGAGACACATGATAGCAGTTGTTTACAATCTGTTCTAGAAAATAGAGGCAGAGGGAGCACTTCTTAACACATTTTATGAGACCAGCATTATTCTAATATCAAAACCACACAAAGAAAGGAAAATTACCACAAGAGACCAATATCTCTCATGGACATAGATACAAAAATCCTCAACAAAGTATTAGCAAATGGAATCCAACAATAAATATGTAAAAAAAACTATACATCACTACCAAGTGGAATTTATTCCAAGTGTGCAAAGCTAGTTCAAAGTCTGAAAATAATTGATCTAATTCACTACATTAATAGGCTAAAGAACCAAAATCATATGATCATATCAGTAGATACAGAATTTCATTTGACAAAATCCAGCACCCATTCATGATAAAAACTCTTGGCAAACAAGGATTAAAGGGGAACACTTTCAACTTGATTAGGAACCTTTACCAAAAACCTACAGTTAACCTTATACTTAACAGTGAGAAAATTGGTGTTTTCCCCTAAGATAGGGAACATGTCAAGGATGCCCTCCCTACCCACTCTTATTTAACATCATACTGGGAGTCCTAACTCATGCAATAAGACAAGAAAGAGTAGTAAAAGTTATACAGATTGGGAAGAAAGAAATAAAACTGCCTTTGCTTGCAGGTATAGGATCATTATATAGAAAATCCCAAAGAATCAACAACAAAAAAGCAAAATACCAATTTGTGATATTAATAAACAAAGTTAAGTTGCAGTATATAAAATTAATATACAAAAAGGAATGTTCCATCTCCTCATATTGGCCTTGTAGACCCTCTTCCTCCAAGATTTTACCAGTCTCATGCATACATAGGTGGAGATATAAGGGCTTAAACAAAGAGGCTGGCATTTGTGGAACACTAACATGATGCACAATGTTAGGAGGTTAACAGAAGTAGATATGGACTCATATTTACCGAATAAAGATGAAAAACAGTCCTTTCTGGGGCTGAGGGCACATGTAAGTTGCCATAAGCAAATAAATAGCACTAACATGCCTAAGTGTATATATCAATATTCTAAGTATTATATTAAATTAACTAGGATTTTGGAAAATATTTTAATATCATAATCCTAATGAAAAGCAATGATCCATTTTCTTTTTACCTGGTTTACTCTCCTATACTATTTTAAAACATGATGGCAAATAATATTTATTAAGTGTTATAGAATTATTAAATGCTCCTACATACATAGCCTTATTTAGTCAATTATAATTCAACTGCCTCTGAAAAATTTGGTTCATTCATAGGAGTAAAAATTAATGAATTATTTCTTTCAAGAGCATATTCAAAACAATTTCCTTACAATTAGGAGCAATTTGGCTTTGAGATTACTCATTTTCTGACTGTGTTTAAGTGAAGTAAATCACCAAACTTCTATACAAAAAAATTATTTTTTATTTGCTAGTATATATTAGTTTTTTAAATTAAATATAGTAGTAATAGTAATAGGTAATATTCATTGCACACTAACTTTGTTCAGGAACCATACTAATTACTTAGATATTTTATATCATTTAATCCTGCAGCAGAAAGTCTGTTTTATTATTATACCAGTTTTTACAAATGAGGGATGTAAGGCCCAGAAAAGAAAACTTATTTGTCCAAAGTCATATATCTTGACAGACCCAAAATTAGAAAGTTCTGTTAGGCTCTAGAGCAGATGTTGGCAAAATACCAAGTTTTTACATGTGGCCCAAATCTGGTCTGTCACCTGTTTTGTATGGCCCACACTCTAAAAGTGGTTTTTACATTTTTAAAGGTTTGAAAAAATCAAAAGAACAATATTCCATAACATGTGAAAATTAAACTAGATTAAAATTTTATTGTTCACCAAGTTCATTGGAACACAGCTGCACTCTATTTTGGGTACATGTGGCTATGTCTGTTTTTTACCCTATGATAACAAAGTTGAGTAGTTGTAACAGAAACTATATGGCCTACGTATACTCATATTTACATGTAAACACATATATGCACATTTCTCACCACATGCACACATGTATAAATCCTTGTGGTAGGTCATAGCTAAACTTGAGCTTCCCCTCACTTGTTCCCTTTCTTAACCAACCTCCTCAACCTACCAACTAAGTTTTTAAAATAATTAGTTGCAATAATAATTATTTAAAATTTTTTTAAATTAAAAAATTGTCTAGTTGCAAGGTTTTCACTCACAGATAATCTGAATAAAGAAAGTATAGACATTCATATGTGTGAATATTACATTAATGTATTTATAGCATACTTCATTCCTGCAAAAGGGGAAAAGAAATATAAACTAGATTAAGGGCATATAAAAGGCAACCAGAGTATATAACTGGATTTATTCCATTGGTTCGGTCCAGATAATAAGACAGAACTTTCAATTTATCTGTATTGTAACATCCCAGTTAAGCCAGTTTTTTTGCCAAACTCGACAGTGTGTTACTTGACTAAATTTATAAAATGCTCAAGAAAAAGGTTTCTTGAGAAATGCCCAATTATGACTGTATCAAGCATCTCTTCCAAAACGTGTGTGCCTTTCAAGAGCATGAAATCATTTTATTTTAACATGATCACTGAATGTCTAATATTCTCAGGAAAAAACTGAAGTTGAAGAAAGTAATTAAAACCAGATCCTGAAAAGTCAATACTAAGACTCCAGACACTCAATCTGCGTGTGTTGTGGTTTTCAGTAAAACACTAAAATGAGGTAATTTTTAATTTTTATTACATTCATGACTCTTGCAAAACCTAACCAGGGTAAAAATGTTTACTTCTTCATTTTTCTCATTAAATCACTATATACAATATAAATTTTCAATGTTGTGCTAAAAAGAGAATCTCTTATAGTTATTTTTATAAGTAACAAGAAAAAGAATTCCTGATGTATTGTGGATAATTCAAACATCTCAATTTAGTCACCTTATTTTACTCCCTTCTCCTCTCTTTTGTAAATCCAGATAAGAAATTGTGGGATTGACTTATATATTGCTTTCTCCTTCCCTCTTCCTTTGTCTTGTTTCTTTTGGGACTTAATAACTGGGCTGGAGGAGGCACTGAGGACAAAGATTACTACATGCCCAGAAGACACACACACACACACACACACACACACACACACACACTGTCTCTCTCCAAAAGCAAGATGAACAGGGATGATAAGAGAGAAAAACAAATTTGTGAACTTGCATAAAACAGCTGATCTTGTACAACTAATAATTAAATAATTCTATATTTCTATGTTCCTGTACTCCCCCATATTTCTCTCTTAGATCGTGGAAAATAAATATACACCAATTTTTAAAAGAAAAAAGCAAACAAAATATAACCAGAGACATTGAAATTAAGAACACAATGTAACAGTAGCTAGAGGGGACGGGGGAGGAGGCAGAGGGGAGAAGGGTGTTCAAGAACTACTACAAAGGACACAAGGACAAAACCAAGGGGGAGGGTGGAAGCAAGGGAGGGAGGTGGGTTTGGCTGGAGTTGGGGGGAGTGGTGGGGAAAAATGCAGATGACTGTAATTGAACAACAATAAAGTAATTAAAAAAGATTACATTCTTTAAAGCAATGCCAAACTCAGCTGTTTGATCATACAGTTAGCATATTGGTAAATGCTTTCATCCAAAATCTCAGAGCACTGCCTTGGCTGGTGTGGCTCAGTTGGTTGGAGCATTGTCCCTTAACCAAAAGGTTGAGGGGTTCAATCCCCACTCCAGGCATGTAAGATCCCCAGTCTGAGCACCTGAAGAAGGCAGCAGATCAATGCTTCTCTCTTGCATCAGTGTTTCTCTCTCTCTGTTCCTCTTTCCCTTCATCTCTCTCTCTAAAAAATCAAAGAACAGTGTCCTTGGGTGAGGATATAAAAAAAAGTTTATAATCGCAGAGCACCTAAAAATAGTGTAATTTTCAGGCTCCAAAGAGTGAAAATAAAAATGCCTGGAATCCATAGACTCACAGAGAAATGGCAGAGGGTTCTGGCTTCCTGATACTTAGCCTCAGACTTTGATCAGCACTTTCTCATCCTGATGATCATTAAAAAAAATTAACAAGTAATGGGTATTATGTCATTGCCATTGTGGGTTTCAATACTCTGAATGGACTGGTAGTTATTGGTCAAGTGCAATTGATTACCATATAAAAAATATAATTCAGGTTATATTTTGCTTGCTTGTTTGTTTTGTTGACAAGCAAGCAAAATATAACCAGAAACATTGAAATAAAGAACAAACTAAGAGTAACCAGAGGGGAGGGGGACAGAGATAATGGGAGAAAATAGGGGAAGGTCCATCAAGGAACATGTACAAAGCACACATGGACAAAACAAAGGGGGTAGGTTCCAGGGTGAGAGCTGGGGTTAGGTGGGGCGGGAGGCTGTGGCGGGGTGAAAATGGAGACAACTGTACTTGAACAACAATAAAAAAAAATGTATTTATGCTAAGATAAAAAGGAAGTGCTGCAAATGGAGCAACAAAAATAATTATTCTTTATGTTTTTATATTTTTGTTTAATAATTTCTAGATTATAACTGAAAATAAACAAGAAATCATGTATTTTATTACATAAATATAATACATGCAAAAAGAAATATTGTTCAATACTAGAAATGTTAATATTTAACTGTTTTATTTTAATAACCTTTGCTCTATAACCTTGTCAAAGACCTTTTGAAAACCTGATTAGATCATATTCGTGCATCAAGTTTTGTGTACATGCATATTTAACCCTTAAATGAGCTGCAATAGTTAAATCATGGTTTACCCTTAGAGGAACCTTTTGGCTTTTTCTCCTACTAAGTTACATACATGTAAATGTTTTGTAACCCTCTTTTGTTATTGTAGAATTACAATCTTGTCCTGAATGGACATTGTGGACCTCTCTATGATCTTTGTTTTGAAGGACAATGTTTGTCCTTTTTAATTCTTTATACAATTGAATATACTAATAAGCACATTTCTTAGGAATTTCTTAGAACCTTAGTATCCAGGGTCTGAAATTGGGAGAAACTGACATTGCTTGACACTAATGCCTCTTAAAGAAGATTTCTTAAGTGCTACAATTTCCCTTAAGTACCATTACATTGTCCAGACATAATGGAATATAAGAAAAATAATTTGAAAACAACTTTTCCCCACTAAGCCATATTGTCAATCAGCCATTTAGAGAAGCATCCATCCGTTTCTACTCTTCATTTCCATAAAAATGTAGAATTATATGCTAAAGTCTCAGCACCATTTGACCTTGAGCCTTCTATAGTTCACCAGTTTATATAATAGTTTAACACTCTCCTACTAGTCATGTTAAAACTTCTTGTGAAGTCCATTTCAAATTCATGAAAGAAAACCATGCTCTGTGGACTTGTTGACTATTACTTATGTTATCTTTCCGCATGTGAGATAAATCCTTTCCCCTCAGTAAAAGAGTTCCTTTCTTTTTTAAAAAAATTCCTGGCTTAGCTTCAGGTTTTCATAAGTAGGTCATTGGTTCCCTTTAAAATATTACCTTCCATGATTTATTAATAGGTAACCAGATTTTGTCCTAGTTCAATACATGCATGACATATGATTCTTATTTTTCTGTCGTAACACATTAAAATGTTTAATTTTATGTTGTGCCTTGCTCACAGTAGCTACTTCATGACTTCGTACATGTTCCTTAAGTACACATCTAGGAAATTTACCTTTTTCCTGAGTTCTTAAAATACCAAATTAACACATAATCATTTATCCTACCTAGTTACTTATCTTATGCTTTCCATTTTGGTAAAGTATGCTATCCACTGTGTCTGAGTAACTTAAGTTCCTAATTGTTAAGCACCTGGTATAATTTTTAAAACTCTTGTAATTTTCATGGTTAGACTAACATTTCTGTATACAGAACACCTTCTTTATACAATTACAATTTTACCATATTGCATTTCATCATTCTCCAAGTAAACTATCTACCTGTCCCTATTTACCCTACAAGTCTAACAATGGGAAGGGAGAGAATAGGTAGAAAAGTGAGAAAACAAATTCTCTCAGTCACCTTAGGCTGCAGAGACCTGACTAAAAGCCAGAAGTTGATCTTGTCTCAACCAAGATCACATACATGTTGTTACATTGCAACCCATTTTTTTCCCTACTGTAACCTACAAAGTTTAATTTGTGCTTAATTTTCAGTCTTAACTCTTTATCAAAATGACTTAATTATCTTACCTGAATTCCAATGTTGGTGATTTTATTACACTCAGATAGAGAAAGTTCCTTTAATTTTTTATGTCTGGAAAGTATCATCAAACCCTAAAAATATTTAAAATAAAGACCATCTTGTGGTTATAATTTAGTTGGAAGGATATTTCCAATAAGATGATGGTGATTTATACAAGAAATGTAGCTTCTGTCATATTTCTTTACATTTAAAATACCTTGGTTAAGAAGCGATGAAACACAAATACCATATGATCTCACCTTTAACAGGAACTTAATCGGCAAAACAAACAAACAAGCAAAATATAACCAAAGACACTGTAATTGAGAACAGGCTGTCAGTGACCAGAGGGGAGAAGGGAAGGAATTTCAGGGGGAAAGGGTGAAGGGTTTGCAGGAAAAATTATAAAGGACACATGGACAATAACAGAGGGGAAGTGGAAACAGGAGGGAGGTGGAGAGGGCTAGGGTGTTGGGCTGGGGTGGGGGTAAAAGGCAGAAAACTGTACTTGAACAACAATAAAAATAAATAAATAAATAAATAAATAGCTTGGTTAAGCAACATCATTAAATAAAATTTTCAGATTGTCTCTATCTAATGTTTTGCAAAAAGTGTCACAATACTTCAGAGACAGAAAACTTCTTATCTTGCCACCTCTTTCCAGGTAAATTTTATCTAAATCAATATAAAAAAATTTTAGACTCCCAAACTTACAACTTTATTTTGAAGACATTTCATGTAGCTAATGAATCTGTTTTTAAATAAATTCTTATTTATGCCTCACTTAAAGTCTAAAAATATTCGCTGATTTTATGTTTAATTGCTTGAAAAGAGGGAAAAGTTCTTTATATACAGGCCTGTAGACAGATCAACATTCATTAATAGCCACTTCTTTTTCCAGTTCAAAAGCTTTGTCTGTTTTTATTAAAAAAAAATAGATAGCCCTTAAATTAAAAAAGTTGTTAAAACTTTAAGTATAATGTGCATATAATTTTATATTAGTTTCTAGTGTACAACATAATGATTCAACATTTATATACGTTACAATCACACTAAGGCATAATCACCTGGTACTGTGCAACTTACCACAATGTTGCTGACTGCATTTCCTGTCACCTTTTTCACTCATCCTCACCCCCACCTCTCGGGAACTGTCATTTTGATCTGTTTCTATGAGTCTGTTTTTGTTTTGTTTGTTCATTTGTTTTTGTGAGTTTTTTTAAATAAGATTTCTATATATGAGTGAAACCATATGGTATTTGTCTTTCTCTTACTTTACTTAACATAATACCTACTAGGTCCATTGATGTAACAAATGGAAAAATTTTATTTTTTTCTTGTGTGATATTCCATTATGTACATATATATACATTCATATACATATGTATGTATATATACACATGTATATATCACCTCCATACCACATCTTCCTTTTCCATTTATCAATACACACTTAAGTTGCTTACAAATTGGCTATGATGCAATGAGCACCAGGGTATGTACATCTTTTTGAGTTAGTTTTCCTTTTCCTTTTTTTTCTTTTTTTCAGTATATTTTATTGATTATGCTATTACAGTTGTCTCATTTTTTCTCCCCTTAATTCCTCTCTGCCCTCCATTCCATCTCCCTCCAGCTTTCCCCCCACCTTAGTTCATGTCCATGGGTTGAACATACAAGTTCTTTGGTTTCTCCATTTCCTATACTATTAACCTGCCCCTGTCTTATTTTCTACCTACCATTTATGCTTCTTATTCCCTGCACCTTTCTCCCCCATTCTCCAGCTCTCTCTTCCCACTGATAACCCTCCGTATGTTCTCTATTTCTACTTTTGTTCCTGCTCCAGTTTGCTTAGTTTTTGTTTTTGTAGGTTCAGTTGTTGACAGTCATGAGTTTGTTGTCATTTTACTGTTCTTCTATTTTTAAATATAGTTTATTGATTATGCTATTACAGTTGTCCCATTACCCCCCTTCTTTCCCCTCCACCCTGCACACATTCTCCCACCCACATTCCCCTCCTTTAGTTCATGTCCATGTGTCATACATATAAGTTTTTTAGCTTCTATATTTCCCATACTATTCTTGCCCTCCCCATCTATTTTCTACCTACCATCTATGCTACTTATTCTCTGTACCTTTTACCCCTCTTTCCCCCTCCCACTCCCCTGTTGCTAACCCTTCATGTGATCTCTATTTCTGTGGTTCTGTTCCTGTTCTAGTGGTTTGCTGAGTTTGTTTTTGTTTTTGTTTCAGGTGTGGTTGTTAATAATTGTGTTTGCTGTCATTTTACTGCACATGTTTTTTATCTTCTTTTTCTTAGATAAATCCCTTTAACATTTCATAAAATAAGGGCTTGGTGATGATGAACTCCTTTAACTTGACCTTATCTGAGAAGCACTTGATCTGCCCTTCCATTCTAAATGAAAGCTTTGCTGGATAGAGCAATCTGGGATGTAGGTCCTTGTCTTTCATGACTTGGAATACTCCTTTCCAGCCCCTTCTTGCCTGTAAGGTTTCTTTTGAGAAATCAGCTGACAGTCTGATGGGAACTCCCTTGTAGGTAACTGCCTTCTTTTCTCGTGCTGCTTCTAGGATTCTCTCTTTCATTTTAACCTTGGGTAATGTAATTATGATGTGCATTGGTGTGTTCCTCCTTGGGTCCAACTTCTTTGGGACTCTCTGAACTTCCTGGACTTCCTGGAAGTCTATTTCCTTTGCCAGATTGGGGAAGTTCTCCTTTATT
>CM052549.1:40815588-40831699 GCA_028533065.1 Trachops cirrhosus | reverse complement strand
AGAATAGTATGGGAAATGTAGAAGCTAAAGAACTTAAGACACATGGACATGAACTAAAGGGGGGAATGTGGGTGGGAGAGGGTGTGCAGGGTGGAGGGGAATGAAGGGGGGGTAATGGGACAACTGTAATAGCATAATCAATAAATATGCTTAAAAAAACAATACAAAGCTTACATTTTTATTTTTTCCTTTTATTTATTTTTTAATTATTTTATTGTTGTTCAATTATAGTTGTCTGCATTTTCCCCCCAGTACTCCCCCCTGCTCCAGCCAAACCCACCTCCTTCCCTTGCTTCCACCCTCACCCTGGTTTTGTCTATGTGTCCTTTATAGTAGTTCCTGAAAACCCTTCCCCCCATTATCCCCTCCCACCTCCCCCAAAGCTTACATTTCTAGATTTAACACACAATTTCAATATATAAAGAGCAAATAGTATGCAAGTTTTGAAAAGCTATACATGGCTTATCAGAAATGTGCACTGACCATTAGAAACAATTCATAAACTTCCCATGTGGGAACTATCACTTTTGGCTTGTCTGGTATCATTGACAGGACACCTGCTACCTCTGAGAGTTTCCTGTTTGAACTTGCTTTGAATTTTTGCAAGTTTATTCCTAGGGCAGGCTGAAATATCTAGAATATCTATTTTAATAAAAATATACATATATGAGGTCTGTTCAGAAAGTATCCAGCCATGTAGTATGAAAAATAGAGACAATTATTGAAGAAGATACAAGATACAAGAAACACTGTACACAGGACAATGACGCCTCAGACTCCTTCAAAGTAGGCACCTTGGGACCTCACACAGGTGTCCCAATTGCCATCAACTGCCCTGTCATATTTTCTTCAATCCCATCGATGGTCTGAAATCTTTTCCCTTTCAAAGGTGATTTTAGTTTGAAGAAAGGCCAAAAGTCACAGGTCACCAAATCTGGGCTGTAGGGAGGCTGAGTCACTTGGGTGATTTGATGTTTTGCCAAAAATCTCTGCATGAGATGTGATGCATGAGTGTGCATGTTATCCTAATGAAGCTGCCAATCACCAATTGTCTATAGCTGTGGCCTTCTGAATCATCCAAATAATTTTTGTGGAGGAATATTCAAGCTTAACACAGAACTTGATGCAGATTTGTTGGCTTAGTCATTTTGAGTGCAATGGCCACACAGTACACATGTTCACTCAATGGCATCTACCACTCACACTGATGAGTGAAGTCATCATTGTTCACACATGTGCATTCTAGTCCACTCCCCTTGGCTGCCAGGTTACACTGATGTCACACGCACAAACTTATTATATTAACAATGATTGGACTTTTTCTGGACAGACCTCATACCAATAGAACAGTTATTATTCTGTTTGCCCAAGTTTGTCATGTAATTTCAAGTATATTAAATAGGACTAATTAGGTCAAAAACTTCTCTTTTACAAAAAGAGAGAATAAAGCCTTGAGGTATTCCAGGGACCCCTTGGAATAACTCAACGTCATTTCTTGATTCTTAAATTTTAAGCTTTAGGAAGGTTGTCAAACAAACTTAACCAAAACATAACAACATAGACTTTTTGTAGAAATACACATTTTTTGGTAATAACCCTAAAAGACATTAATCAAACTTAAAACTACTTTTAATATCAAATATTCTGTCCAGAACACAGGATCCTACTTAATTTATATAAGTGTTTAATTTCTTTAGGTCAATAAAATATTACACCCTAGTTATGCCATTTGGAGGCCGAAAATGTATCACATATAATACACAGACCAATACATATCACATAAAGACCACACATACAAAGACTGAACACATAAAAGACCATACAAATAATTTGAACTACTAATTTTTTGTAGAGGAGGCACAATATTTTTCTCATTTGATTTTGACAACTTTTAAGTAGGCTGGTAAAGGGGATGCAAAGTCCTAAATACCAAGGAGGAAGACCTGTTAAGACTCTCAACGAAAGCTTCAAGGACTGTGAATGAGTGGTGGAAATAAAGAAGGTTTCTGTTCCAATTCAAGGAATCAAGCAGCAGGAAAGAGCCTGGGCAGGGTTGCTCTGGTCCCATGAAAGGTCAGAAACCCAGTGACAGAAGACAAATGCTCCAGATAGAGACTGGGAGTTATAGTCCACACCAGCAGAGAAATACAAAAATGGCTGTGTTTACCCTGTGCTCTCAGGGTGACCTAAAGCCACTCGGACAGGGCACTCTATTAATACCACATTGGCAGAGAGAGAAAGCCCATTCAAGAGACAAAGGTCATTTGACCTGTGAATCTGTTTACCCTATGCCCTGAGGGTGGCCTTACCAATGATGGGAGCACCAAACAAAGGGGAAGGAATGTGTCCCTTTGGACATCAGGGGTGATCAGTTTCTGACTCATCAGACCCAGTGTCCCAGGTGTCACCTGGGCACGGTTGTGTAGGGTGACTCTGCATCCAGAGCGCAGCCTTACCTTCTATCTCAGCTCTGACGAGTCATGTCTTGAGGATTTTCTCAGAAGGATTTTCTCCTTAGCTGATAGGTAGTTTTCCCCACACCAACGAGAGAAAGAGAAAGTGTCATGAAAACAACCCCAGTTTCCAGTAGAGTCATCAAACAATGTCATCAGAGAGAAATTAGGTGGAGGAAGGGTACTGGAGCCTGACTGAGGTTTTTTTCTTTACAAATTTAAAATTTTCACAATTTCTATAACCTCTACAAACTTCTATAAACCTTTCTACAACTTTCATAAATTTTCTTATCCTTACAGAAATAACCATTTTTAGAATAACTCACATTCAATCTTTGTCCTTCAAAGTTACATCTCCATGCCATATGCCTTCTCTTACTAAAACCATATAATTTCTTTCCAACTTAATTTGAACTTTTAATTCTTAGAAACCTCATTTTCCAATGATAAAAAGTAAGCAGCCAGTATGCCTTAGATTGACTTTTATGAACACATTTCATGAACTTTAGAAACATAGGTCTGTCTATTGGCAAACACACTCTCTCTTTCAAGAAACACACCTCCGACAAAGCGTAAGACATTATCTACCCCTCCAAATCCACCCTACAGCTTCTTTGTAATAAAAAGCCCAAAGCAGGTAAACTTAACACTTGTCCAGTAATTAATGCTTCAGCATCTCTTGTTATTTCAAAGTATATACATATTCAATAACTTTTATCAGAGTTTACTAATTTATAAAAGAATATCTAAAATAAGTTAAATTTATATTCTCAGATATAGCTAAAGTTTTTCCCCTTTTGATAAGAATTATCTCCCCAAAATTCATATTTTAAAAGATGGCCCAGACAAGACTTCTTGAAGAACTCTTGCATTTCAAAACTGTAGGGAAAGAAAAGCTCCTCCTAGAATGACTGATTTTATAGAGTGAATTACCTGTATGTCTTTTTAAGATGAACAGAGGAAGTTTGGGAAAGGTAAAAGGATTTGGTGAGCTTTGATGCTCTGAAGACACACCTCTGGCCCCGTAAAGACTTCATTCATAAAACAAAGAAAGTTATTTTTAATACCCGAACAGTTGGGTTGCCTGTCAAATGTTTGTAAAGGATTGACAAATCCATTCACCCATTTTTGAAATGGTTTTTTTTTCCATCTGGGTACATTTTTCCAGTTTATAGCTGGCATAGAGCTTAGGAACATCTCTGAGAGCCATAAAGACTTAGGTATCTGGAACTGCTGTCTATTTCCCTTGGGAATAGTAAAACAGGTCCAGCTGCAAGGTAGCATTACAATTAACGGTGCCATTGACTGGCCAAACCTCCCCACTGCCCACCTTATATTGGGACCAGACTGTGTTACAAAAGATTATTAGCCTTTTACTTTTGAGGGACTCAGGGTCAAATTTCTCCCAGTTGGTGGGTACCCCAAAGGGGACTCTTGAGGCACTGTGGACCGATTCCCCATCTACCTACAGAGAGACAGATACACAGCAAGCTCATAGTTAGAGACATCCCTATAAGTCTCTGGGCTGTTTTGGGTCATCGGGAATACAGCAGACACCTGCTAAGCTGTTCCTAAGGCTCTCCTGGGAGTTAATAAAGAAAAGATGGTTAGCAGAAGTTCAGTCAGTCTTAAGATTACTTTTCTCATGGGAGGTTCCTTTAAAATTATTATTTTCCCATTTGGTCAAGTATTCTGTCCGTTTGTTCTAAAGGCATTTCACCCTTCTGGAAAAAGGTATTTGGGCATCATCAGTTTCAAAAGTCTCACCCTACTAATTGACTCAGGGCAGAGTTGATTGGTAAAAAATATATGTTGCCCCATAATATTTCCTAGTTGGGAGGGGACAGGTTCTGAATTAAAAACAGACACTGGGTAATTCTATCACTTGTACAGAAGCTGACTTTGAGGGAGGGTGACGGCTGTCAGAGGAAAGCAAGGATTAGGTGAGTAAACTGAAGGGATTAAGAAGTACAAATTGGTGATCACAAAATACAGTGTTAGTATTATTCCAAACTGGAAACTTGGTTTCCAATTTCTACTCATCTTGACTTATTCAGATATTTTTACAATTACTATTAGGTTTATTTTGTGGGCCATTTTGTTCTTGTATAATGGCTAAATTGTAAACTTTTGACTGTTATTTCCTTGGGGAATTCTTATTACTCAGTTTTTTCCCCTAAAAAGTAAGAAAAAAATTAAGAATTATTGAAATAAAGGGAAGAAATTCCAATGATTTCCAAGCCTTTACTAGCCCTAGAAATTTCAGATCAACATCGGACATGTCAGAAGGATGCCAGATATTACAATTGGCAGATGCAGAACATGTGGATGTGGAGGGCCGACTAAGGGATTTAAGCATCCACAGATTTTGGTATACACCAGGGTCCTAAAACTAGTCCCCTGTGGATTCTTGGGGACAGCTATATTTTCCCCAATTTAAAGAAGAGGCAAATAAGGCTCAGAAAGATCTATACTAACAACTGGTGGAAATGGAATTACAACCCAGTTGTGCCCCAGCAGCACAACTGAGTTGTAGTTCTGGATTGTGCAAGCAATCAAGATGGTATCTGAGCCATTGTGTGCCAGGCAGAGACATTCCACCCAGGACACAGATAAAGAATCACTGGTCAAGTGATGAAAGGATGCTAGGGAAATTGCTGAACTCCACCTTTTATCTGCTTAAACTCTTTCCTGAATTCCAAACCCCTTTCCTACATTTTTTCCTAATAAAAAAGGGCAAGCTTGAAATGAAATGTAAGACAGTCTTTTAGGGTGAGCCACCATCATCTTAGCTCTCCGGCCATCTGAATAAAGTGCCCATAGGGATTCAATCCCTGTCTGTACTTACTGGTTCTAGTGGTGACAGGCAGCACAAATACCGACTTTTCTGGGTTCAAAATTTCATTAGTGCTAACTTCAAGAAAACTAAATTCTGTTATCAGCAATTTGAATACTACTAAGCTATTAAATTGATGTGTGAATATCTTTTCTTTTTGTAAAGAATATTTGGATGTAATGTCTTTTTTGCAACAAGATGTAACACATCTATATTTCAGGGGCTGAAATGCATACTAAATAAACTGCTATGGATAAGATGGCTCTATGTACATACAACATTTGAATAAAGACAAGGAAAAGAAAAAACCTTTGACTTTGGAATTTCTTGCAGGCATTCTGCAAAGGCTCACTGATCTTGGAACACTTGGATGTCTCTTATTGCCCCCAGCTATCAGATGAGTTTATTATAGCACTGGCCATTTATTGCATTAACCTCACATCTCTCAACATTGCTGGCTGTCCAAAGGTATGAGTAGAAGCCACAGCTCAAAATGTTGAACTAAAGCACTGTCAAAGGAGTCAGGCAAGGTAGCAGTCAGGCTTGGACTCACCACAGAACTTATTTTTCTTTGCCATGTCTGAGATACCCATTGCACTTTTTCTTATTTCCCAAAATTGGAAACAGATTTATGATTTCATTTGTGTTAAAGTAGAATTTTCAAAAAATTAAAAATAATGCTCACACAAATACAAAAATGTGTCAAAGATTTATTTAATTTATCAATGAGAGAACCAACAAAATGGTAAAGCCAGTTCATAGGGCATTTGGTTGAACTCAGCACTTACAGGAACTGAAGGAATAATGTTGAAATACAATTATTGGGTTAGATCCAAAATTGGTTAATGACTTATAAAGTAATAAACCCATAACCTTGGAGTTCTAATTTCTACCATGCCAAAATAAACTCTCCTAGACAAAAATATAACAAGTTATAACACATAACTCCCCTTAGTTTGGGCCCTACTAGTAAATAGCATGTCAAACAAAAGCATAATTTCATATAGAATTCCTCAGGTGAGCATGTTAACACTCCAGGATGACTTCAAGTGTTTGACAATTTCTCTTGGCATCCATTTATAAAAGAAATATATACTCATTGTAAGATATTTGGACTACACATAAAAACACAAAGAAGAGAGTAAGTACTCATTGTCACATCACCTTCCAGACATAACCATAGTTTGTATTTTATAATTATTTTTGTAGAATTTTTTCTAGGCACAAAGAGGTTAGAATTATAGAAGGTTTGTGTTTTGTCTTCTTTATTTAAAAGAATAGTATCATATTTTCCAAAATACATTGTAACCTACTTTTTTATCTTAATATATTATGGACATATCTCTATGTCAAGAAATAGAGATTTGTGCTTCCGGATTAATATGGCAGTCTGAATATACACGTAGAGTTTTGTTCCTTCTTGGAATGCTACCATTACTGCAGAAGAAGGGTGAGAAGTAAAGACAAGAGCAACAAAATTTGGTAGCTTGAAAAGAGATGGACTTCTTTAGCAGACCAGAGACAGCTTTGAATCCTAAGTCAGCAGTAGAGAAAACTGAGGATAAAATTGACTTAGACCATAGTCTTCAAGCTTGACAGCCCAGTGTACCTCTGGAGCTGAGTTAAGAGGGTGGCTAACAAAGAACTTATATTTACAACCCATGGACATGAACTAAGTGGGGGGAATGCTGGTGGGAGGGGGGTGCAGGGCAGAGGGGGATGAAGGGGAGAAAAAATGGGACAGCTGTAATGGCATAATCAATAAAATACACTTAAAAAAAGAGAGTGACTAAAATAAGGGAGATAGGTTAAAAGTTCTGGAGAAATAAATAGATCCTCAGATCTCTTCCCCCACTCCACACCTCTGGACAACTGCACCTCCCCACCCTCACCAGAAGACTGGAGATTTACTTCCTAGAGCCAGATTTATCAACCTTGGCATTTTTTGGATGAGATAGTTCTTTGCAGTGTGTGGTGATTCTATGTACTGTAGTATGTTTAACAGCACCCTTGCCCTCTGTCCACTGTATGACAGTATCGCCCAGCCACCCCCTACCACCTACAGTCATGACAATAAAAAATGTCTCCAGGTATTGCTAAATGTTCTCTACTATCTGCTCTGCAGATAGCAAAACAGAGGGCCACTGGTCTGGGAGACATCCTGTATAATAGAGAGCTGGGGTACAAAGTGAGAATGGAAATTAAGTGACTAAATGCTGAATTTAGAGACACTCAAGCACTTTTTCAACACAGCATCCAGAAATTGACTGACAGATCTTTTCCTCCAGGAGATTGGACGTCTCTTTTCTGACTAGCCCAGGACAAAAGACCAAAAAATACTGACATTTGAAGTTTTCCCAACAAGTAACCCAATTAGACCATTGAAGCTTAAAATAGAGAAGGCCCACCTTATCCACTCAGACCCTGAAATTCGTTTGGGGCACTCCACTATTAATCAGGAGCAGAGAGTTAAGAATTAGACATAATAGAAAGTCTCTAAAGTGGATAAAGACCATAACAAATTTGACAGGAAAACCTTGGTGGAAACAAAATATGCAGAAGAAAGAAAACTAAAAAATCTTTTGAAAAAAATCCTCAGAAATTGCAAGATTAGCAAAATTGTTATCTTGTATTTTATACACTGATGGGCTTCTCTTTACTAAAGCATTATACAAACCCTCAAAATGCCCTACATTCTAGTTAATCTAAAAATTTAGTTTCTCAGCTATTTAATTTGTGGGGTGATTTGATTAAGTGTGTGATGCTAGAACATCTGAATTCCTCCATAGTTAAGGAGAAAGAGGAGGTGCTGGGGGAAAAGATGTGGTAAATCATGCCAAATTAACCTAGAGAGTTCACAGCAAAATTCCTTTTGTTTAATAATGTACTTGTTTCAAACTACAGAAAGCAGATGTCTTTCTGGTTGGCATCATCTGGTTCTAGAAGTGAGTGGGGTCAAGAAATTCAGCACACTAGCAGCACTGACGACGGACCCTCAGCAGCCTGAGCAGTTACAGCTCGTAGGGGGGAGTTTCCCTGCACATGGACATGTGGACACATGGGCTATTGGGAACCTCAAAGGCTGTGAAGTGGGTGTCTGTGGAGACTGGGCTTTTTAGTGGCTCTACCAGTTAGGGAGGAAAGTAGAAGAATGAGAAAAGGAAAGATTCCAGTGAGAACAGGAACTGAGGCAGAGGATTTTTGTTTATTTGTTTTGGGTTTTGATGAAGAAAAACTGAGGAGATTCTGTCTATAAATTGTATCATGGACACTGTCCCGCAACCTAGAAACTAAGGACAATGTTGCACAAATAAGATATTGTGAGATGAATCACTCTACATCAAAGATCTAGGGTGACAAAAAGGGAGTAGATTATTTCAGAACCTCAGTGTAAGGGAGAAGGGTTGTTTAACTTGACCATCTATGCAAGTCAAATGAGTATCCTGATTCAGAAAATGTAGGGACCATAATTTGGGTCAATCTGAATACTCCTCACCCAAAACCATAAGGCTGTGGTCTAGTCTAATATACTCCACCTACATTTCTTTGATGAGCCATAAAACACTTTAGTGTCTGGCTCATCATTCTAGACTATGTTTCCCAAAAGCCCACGGGTCAATCATGAATGGCCACCTTATCCATCTGGAAGGTCAGCTCTTCCTTGCAACTAGCTTACCTTCTAGATCACTAAGTAGTACTCCGACCTCTATCCTACCCAGAGCTAAAATGGGAATAACATAATATCTGCTCAACAGGACTCAAATGAGAATCTTGCATTTGGGAGTTACGAATGCAGCCAGTCATCTCCACCTGTAGCTCCCAGCCCCCATAAATCCTGGCAGCATCACCTTAGTTATTAAATATCTGGAGCTTCTGACCTATAGGAAGTGATGGGCTCCTTTTCATCTCCCCCGGGATCAATGGAGGCTAGTGCACCTGAACTGGACTTTTCTATGACCTCATTTTCTTTCCTGTCCTCTACAATTCTGAGGGCTTTTTTTTTTTTCAATGACATCAGATCCTCAGAGACTTGCAAGCATGGCAGGAATGTCTGAAGGCATTTTGTGAGAGTCAGTTGTAACGTTAAAAACCTTGGTCCTGAGCATGTCCTGGAAAAAGGGCATATTTAGACAATGACATCTATTTTTCCAAACTCAAAAAGTATACATTTCAAATTGAAGGGTTTTTCTGCATAATTCTCTCAACTTTATGTTTAAAACAAAAGTCAAGTCTCATGGCATATTTTAGAATGTTCAAACATTTAAAGTAAGAAATTAAATCCAGTTAAAAAATTCCTTTGGAGAGAGCAATCCAGTTGATTCTGCAGTAAGTCTCAGCTCAACCATAAATTCAAAAGCTAGATCTTGAGTAAGTGAAATAATCTAAGTGGAGTTGAATTACTTCTGCAAAACATCTGGGCAAACTTCCAAGATGTTGGAACACTCAGCAGAATTTCTCAGAGTGAGATTCCTGCAGTCTCTGTGGCTTCTGCCCTTCTTTCTCCCCTGCCTGCAAACTGTCAGTCTCACTTCCTTGACCTTTCCCAGAACCGTATTACTTCACATGCAACCCATCAGCAATGTCCAGGCCCCTTCTATTAGTAATCTGACCCTGTCTACAGGTTAACTTCAGGAGATACATAAATATTTTAGTTTTGTAACATGTGGTGTTATAATAAAATTACTGCAGCATTTAATAAGATACTTAAATTGATGTGACAGGTATTACCAAAGAAATTTTGATGATGTTTCCCATTCAAACAAGAGCCCTCTAAAAGATCACAAATTCTGTTGGTGCCACTTGAAACATACATTTTAGTGGCCTGAAAACAGTTAAATCACTAACTTGACTTAGAGACCTATTGATAGGGGAACTCAGGAATTAAAGATTTTAGCTGTAGTCATAGTTGATATGCTTAAGTGATTAATGCTTGTGGGAAGCTGTTATTCCAGGAACTGGAATGTATGACCTAAGGGACTCCAGGAAGCTAAGAAGCCATTCAACCTTTGTGTCCCAGGGCATCAGCTGATGGTATCTGAGCCTTTTTTTAAAAAATTACTTTATTGTTGTTCAGTTATAGTTGTCTGCATTTTCTCCCCTCACCGCCCAACCCCAGCCACACCCACCTCCCTCCCCCTTGGTTTTATCCATGTGTCTTTTATAGTAGCTCCTAAAAACCCTTCTCCCCACTGTCCCCTCCCCTCTCCCCTCTGGCTATTGTTAGATTGTTCTTAATTTCAATGTTTCTGGTTATATTTTGTTTACATTTTTCTTTTGTTGATTATGTTCCAGTTAAAGATGAGATCATATGGTATTTGTCCCTCACCGCCTGGCTTATTTCGCTTAGCATAATGCTCTTCAGTTCCATCCATACTGTCCCAAAAGGAAGGAGCTCCTTCTTTCTCTCTGCTGCATAGAATTCCATTGTGTAAATATACCACAGTTTTTTGATCCACTCATTTGCTGATGGGCATTTAGGTTGCTTCTAGCACTTGGCTATTGTAAATTGTGCTGCTATGAACCTTGGGGTGCATAGGTTCTTTTGGATTGGTGTTTCAGGGTTCTTAGGATATAATCTCAGCAGTGGAATTGCTGGGTCAAAAGGCAGTTCCATTTTTAGTTTTCTGAGGAAATTCCATACTGTTTTCCACAGTGGCTGCACCAGTCTGCATTCCCACCAACAGTGCACTAGTGTTCCCTTTTCTCCGCATCTCTCCAACATTTGTTTGTTGCTTTGTTTATGATGGCCATTCTGACTGGTGAGCCATTGTGTTCCACAGAGGGAGCACAGGTGGCTGCTGGATTGCAACTCTTACTTGATTAACCTTTTCCCAAACCCCTTACCTAATCTTTTCTTCTTATGAAAAGGTCGGCTTGAGATGAGACCTTAAGATGGTTTTCAGGGTACATAACCTGTCATCTTCTTAAATTGCCGGCATCTGCATAAAGAGCCCAGAAAGATTCAATCCTTTTCTCTACTTATTGGTTCTGGTAGTGAAAGCCCACATGAACAGTGACTTTACTTTTCTAGTTTCACTATCATGTGACAAGTGTCCTGATTCTGTTTGTTAGGGACTAAATATTTGTGTCTCCTCACCCTCCCACCCCATCCCCAAATGTTTGTAATTACTCCCAGAATTCATATTTTGAAACCCTCATATCAAATGTGATAGTATAAGGAAGTGAGGCTTTAGGGAAGTAATTAAATAAGGTGAAACCCCCATGATGGGATTAATGTCCCTATAAGAATAGGAAGAAACCAGAACTCTCTCTCTCTGCCATGTGAGGATATAGCAGGAATGTAGCGATCTGCAAGCCAAGAAGAGGGCTCTCACCAGACACTGAATCTGTGGGCACCTTGATTTTAGATTTCTCAGCCTCTAGAAATGTGAGAAATAAATGTCTATTGTTAAAATTACCCAATCTATGGTATTTTGTTATAGCAGCCCAAAATGACTAGTATACTATTCTTCCCTGGGATGAAGTTCATTGAAATAATCAGTACTTATTTTGGCTGTGTGTTCAGATTACTGACTCAGCAATGGAGGTATTATCAGCAAAATGCCATTACCTGCACATTTTGGATACTTCTGGGTGTGTTCTGCTTACTGACCAAATGCTTGAGAACCTTCAGATAGGCTGCAGACAACTCCGGATCCTTAAGATGCAATACTGCAGACATATTTCCAAGTAAGTATGCACCTGAATATGAAAAGTTTTGAGAAGTACTTTCTGGGAAAACAGAATATGTGACTATGGCATTCATAATACATAGTGCCTTTCAGACTTAGGGAGTTTCATTTTTTTTTTCTTTTTGCCCAATTGAAGCCAACATTTTGAGCTGAGCCATGAGAAGTTCTCATCTAAAATCATCTTTGTGGTTTTATATCCCTTCCTTGACCTTGCAGATGTCCAAATGATCACTAGCTCTTCCTCTACTTATCTCTCAAAATCTTTCCATTCAGTTACGAAATGGGTTTAGAAAATACTCGGATTAAACCAACTTCCAATTAAGTATAAATTACTAACAGTTATCCTAAACCCCATCACTCCTAAAGCCATTTGCTTGACAGGTGCTATTCATTTAACTAGGGATTTCCTATACCATCTAGGGTTCAGAGTAGGGTATTCTGACTTGACTGTTATGGGCCAAATGCCTGTTCCCTCAATTTGCAAAATGTTTCCAATGAAATAACAATTGGTCCAATAAGCAATCTATAAAGAAAGAAGGTCTAAGGTGTCTACCTTGTAAATTTTTAAATAGAAAGTAGTTATCTGCTCCATTATTTAGTTTTTTTCCTGTTGACTGAGAGTAAAAAATGTGCAAGTATTTTAACTGACCTGATGAAGTGACCTGTGGAGCATTCAAAATGAGAAATCTTGACGAGTCCCTTGAAGATCAGATTCTTTTCTGCAGGCTGGCAAAATAAATAATATTATCAAAGTATAAAGTGCATAATGTACATAATCCAAGCATGTAGATTTCTCTGAGAACTTTTTCAATTAAGCAACCCTGGCATGAACTGAACCATGAAAACTGGTCACTTGAGACCTGAGGAAGAAAATGGTTTCTGATCCAAGGCTATGTATTAAAGTGAAATGAAAGTGAAACAAAAACTACAACTGGTAAAATAGGCACTCCCTCTGAGCCCAGGTCTGCAGGGAGGGAGGGAAGAAGAGCAGTGACTCAACCCTTCCTGATAGGTCTGGAGAAGACTGACATGGATACAGGTCCTGGGAGTCTCTGTCAACCTTCTCATATCATTAAACAGCCAAATTTGGGCAGATGGCAGTGAATGAATAACATATTACACAAAGGAGTTAAGCCTGTAATCCTTTGATTGTATTTTGCCAATCAGTCTTTGGGAGGTAATATTTTGAACTTCTAATAAGTGGGATTTTTAAAAAATATTTTATGTATTTATTTTTAGAGAAAGGGGAAGGGAGGAAGAAAGAGGAGAGAAACATGCACATGTATGAGAGATACATCAATTGGTTGCCTCTCATAGGCGCAACACAGGCATGTGCCCTGACTGGGAGTCAAATCAGTGACCTTTAGGTTTGTAGACCAGTGTTCAATTCACTGAACCACACCAGCCAGGGCATAAGTGGGATTTTTAACTAGAATGAATGGAGTCTTTCTGGCAAGGGCCTCTCTGAATCTAATCATGCTACGGGATGTTAAAGTGTGATAAATATGGTGTTTAGTCGAGAAGACCCTAGATATCTAGTACTATGCAAATCCTGCCTTTGATTACTCACTCCTTATTGCAAGGTCACTAGAAAAGAAATATGCAAAGAAAATGAAACTAGGCAAATTAAGATTTTACTACTACCTGGGCTTGGCCCCCAAAACCTAATGCAAAACTCTAGTTAACTAGTTGGATCTATGGAAAATTCCTTTCCTTAAGTTGAAAGACCCCTTTTGTTTTCTACCACCAAGCCTGGATGTCCCTATCACTAAGAGACTTGGCCCTAATGCCTAGTGGGGAAGCTGACTTATCTGCCCATCTCAAAGCCTAAAGAGGCCAAACATCTTAGTCTTCCTCATAGCTCCACCCCTACTAGGTTCCAGTCGGAAAGGCCTAGAATTCTCAGACTCTGTCTTTGTTTAACAATGGAGAAGGGCAGTCCCCACAGCACAGTGGCTTGGAGAGTCCCAGTATTTGGATTAGTAAAGCTCCACAAGCAAGTGTCTTGACTTCCAACATCTAGGACAGGGTGTTGTTTGTCAGTCAAGAAGCTCCCAAGATACCTGGGCCTCAAAACTTTATTAGATAAGTGGTAAGGCCTGGCCACATGCAGCTGTTTGGGGTCAGCTCTAGGGTCTGTGCAGCAGCTCCCTTCTCCACTTAGATCCTTGGGTGGAATTGGAAAAGCTGCAGGAATCAGGGTCATGATGATGTCTAGTCCCACACCTATTTTCACTCTAAAAGAGCAGTTATTTGCCCTTACCAGAGCCATGCGGATCCCTCAACTGCAGGAACTTTGTTTTGCCTGGGTGAAACCAAACATTTGGTAAGTTGCAACAGACATTTTTCTTACTTGGGAAGAGGTTCAATGACACTGACTCACAAAGTAATGGACCCCACTTGTTCGGGTCCATTTGAACCTGAAAACATCTTATGATGTAGTCCTTACAATCTAATTACAGAACTCAGAAGAAACTGGTCTATGGACAAATTGTCCCATACTCAGTGGAGTCTGAAAATACCGCCAACTTTGCAAATCAAAGAGGTCTGCTCAGCCCACCCTTTCTGGCCAGGGGAGTAGCAAACTTTTGGTCAATGAGCAAACTGGCTGTATCTCTTTGCAAGAGAGCTTCCAGCATGAGATAGGCTGTCATTCTGCCAACCCCAGAGCCTGAAGGGATCCCAGAAAGTGATTTCAGAAGCCCCATGTGGAGGAACAATAAAATCTCCTTTAATTCAAGGAGGAAAAAGTAACAACTATGATCATAAACATGACAAGAAAATCTATCTGTCTATATTTGAAGATGCTGTATACAGCCAGCCTTTCAACCTATAACTCCCAAGCAAGAAAGACAATGATGAAGGAAAGCATACTAGGAGAGAGGGAGAAAGACCCAAACAAAGCTCCCTGCAACCCTGGAGGGTCTGAACCACAGAGAGCTAGAAGAGCAATTAAGTGTATAATTAGCAAAGAGGAAAGGGACCTTTCTGTTATTTTTGTGTCTGGAGCCCAAAACCTTCAACTCTAGAGAGATAAGCAGAGAAGGTCTTGGTGGTCTTCAGAATTTCCAAAGCAGTAAAGAGATTCCTTGGAGGCCTTCTTTAGCAGTTGTTGGAAGCATAAATTATTACCTAGGTACCCTGAAAGAAGTGTGTTGCTAAGAAACAAAACTCTTAAGAGCTCTCCTCTCCAGTTATGGAAAGGTCTTTGTGGAAAGGCCTTCGGGATCTGGAGCTATTGACTTATATCATTAGTATGAATAAATATCACTGAACAATTATTATTTGCCGTGCACTGCACTAAATCCCATTTTGTTTATTATCCCATCTAATCCCCACAAATACCCTATTACCATAAAAAAGAGTGAAGAAACTGGTTTAAACAGGTTAAATTGTTTTAAAAAGGTCACACAAATAAAAGGCACAGCCATACTTTGTACATAGGTCTTCATCATTACTACACTGCCTCTTTTTTGCCATTAGATTCATGATTCTCAAGCTTTTTTTCCTTTTTTTTCTTCCCCATTATTCCCCTTCATTCCCCCTCCACCCTCAACACCCTCTCCTACCCACATTCCCCCCCTTTAGTTCATGTCCATGTGTCATAAATTCTTTAGCTTCTACATTTCCCATACTATTCTTGCCCTCCCCCTGTCTATTTTCTATCTACCTTCATTGCTACTTATTCATCGTACCTTTCCCCCCTCTCTCCTCCTCCCACTCCCCTGTTGCTAACCCTCCATGTGATCTCCATTTCTGTGGTTCTGTTCCTGTTCTAGTTGTTTGCTTAGTTTCTTCTTGTTTTTGTTTCAGGGTGGTTGTTCATAATTGTGAGTTTGCTGTCATTTTACTATACATGTTTTTTATTTCCTTTTTCTTAGATAAGTCCCTTTAACATTTCATAAAATAAGAGCTTGGTGATGATGAACTCCTTTAACTTGACCTTATCTGAGAAGCACTTGATCTGCCCTTCCATTCTAAATGAAAGCTTTGCTGGATAGAGCAATCTGGGATGGAGGTCCTTGTCTTTCATGACTTGGAATATTTCTTTCCAGCCCCTTCTTGCCTGTAAGGTCTCTTTTGAGAAATCAGCTGACAGTCTGATGGGAACTCCTTTGTAGGTTACTGTC
>CM052549.1:40798569-40815088 GCA_028533065.1 Trachops cirrhosus | reverse complement strand
ATAAGGTCAAGTTAAAGGAGTTCATCATCACCAAGCTCTTACTGTATGAAATGTTAAAGAGACTTATCTAAGAAAAAGAAGGTAAAAAACATGTATAGTACAATGACAGCAAACTCACAATTATTAACAACCACACCTGAAATAAAAACGAGAAGAAACTCAGGAAACCACTAGAACAGGAACAGAACCACAGGAATGGAGATCACATGGAGGGTTATCAACAAGGGAGTGGGAGGAGGAGAGAGGGGGAAAAGGTACAAAGAATAAGTAGCATAGATGGTAGGTAGAAAATAGACAGGGGGAGGGCAAGAATAGTATGGGAAATGTAGAAGCTAAAGAACCTATAAGTATGACACATGGATATGAACTAAAGGGGGGTAATGTTGGTGGGAGAGGGTGTGCAGGGTGGAGGGCAGTGAAGGGGGAAATGGGACAACTATAACAGTATAATTAATAAAATATATTTAAAATTTTTTATTAAATAAATAAAATTAAAAATAAAATAAAAGACAGTTAACAAAATTACATTTAGGATACCAGAAAATAGTTTTACTTGCTAATAAGTAGTTTATTGAAAGCTCTTCATACTTTGGCTTGAATCTGTGGAGACTCTAATTTGTAATGTTTATAAATTTGTTCCTAAAAAACTTGTGACACACATTAGAAACAGGTTTCAGAAAACTTTTTCTTTATTTAAATACCTTTGTCTATGAAAATCAGAAAATGTTTCTTTGACCAATAAAGGAAATGCCCACCCTATCCCCAGGTAGTTTGACTTCCATTAAATGGGAAGGACATATTTTTTCTCAAGACATATTTTTAAACACTAGCATTTGCACTCTAAATCTGCCCTGTCCAAATCTCCCAAATATATCCACCTGCAAGTTCTTTTTATTTTTTTAATTTCTCCAAATATCTAGTTGAGAATCATTACTCATTAATTAACCCCAAAAAGCACTTGATCTAATCAGCATTACCTGTGGAGAAAGTCGGGGCTCTAAGGAGTAATTTGCAGAATTTAGTCCTCTGGTTTCAAGGTAGGCTTGAAATCACACAACTTCAAAAAGCTGCAGGACAGGTCAGGAAATAGTGTCAGAGTTCCAGCCAAGATGGAGGTGTAGGTAGAAACTCTTCACTTCCTCACACAACCAAAAGGAGGATAACACCCAATCTAAAAACAATAAAACAACCAGAAGTGCCAGAAAATCAAACTGCATGGAATTCTGACAATGAAGGAATTAAACATTCAAACAGACTGGTAGGAAAGAGACAGGCAGCTGGGTGGGCAGAGAAGACCCCTGGCAAGGCAGCAGACCCTGGAAGTGAGGCAGGGATGGCCAAATAGGAAACTAAGACTCAAAACTAGCTGTAAACTATGGTGGGGGTTGCCACAGCAGGAGAAACTCCTAGTCTCACACAAGAGTTCACTGGAAAGTCGGGCTAGAGCCCAGCAATCGAGCCTATTGTTCTCTCTCTGACCCCTCCCCTACACACAGTGTCACAAGGCAAGAAAGAGTGTTGCCCTGCTCTAGTGAATACCGAAGGCCCCACTCCCCTTACAACATAACAGGTGCACCAAGACAAAGAAATGGAGCCCAAATGAAAGAACAGATCAAAACTCCAGAAAAACAGCTAAGCGACGAGGAGATAGACAACCTATCAGATGCAGAGTTCAAAACACTGGTAATCAGGATACTCAAAGAACTGATGGAGTTCGGTCTCAAAATGAAAGAACAAATGAAGGATACCCAGAGTGAAATAAGGCAAAATATTTAGGGAACCAACAGTTCCCTAAAGGAGGGAACCAGTACTCAAATCAAAGGAGTGGACCAGAAGGAAGAAAGAAACATTCGACCAGAACAGAATGAAGAAACAAGAATTCAAAAAAAATGAGGAGAGGCTTAGGAACCTCTGGGACAACTTTAAACATTCCAATATCCAAATCATAGGGGTGCCAGAAAGAGAAGAACAAGAGTAAGAAGTTGAAAACTTATTTGAACAAATAATGAAGAAAAACTTCCCCAATCTGGCAAAGGAAATAGACTTCCAGGAAGTCCAGGAAGTCCCGAGAGTCCCAAAGAAGTTGGACCCAAAGAGGAACACACCAAGGCATCATTAAGTTACCCAAGATTAAAGATAAAGAGAGAATCTTAAAAGCAGCAACAGGAAAGGAGAGAGTTACCTACAAAGGAGTTCCCATAAGGCTATCAACTGATTTCTTAAAAGAAACCTTACAAGCAAGAAGGGACTGGAAAGAAGTATTTGAAGTCATGAAAGGCAAGGACCTACATCCAATACTCTATCCAGCTAAGCTATCATTGAGAATGGATGGGCAGATGAAGTGCTTCCCAGATAAGGTCAAGTTAAAGGAGTTCATCATCACCAAGCCCTTAATATATGAAATATTAAAGGGACTCATCTAAGAAACTGAAGATCAAAAACTATGAACAGTAAAATAACAACAAACTCACATCAACAACTGAACCTAAAAAAAAGAAAAACAATGAAAACAAAAACTAAGCAAACAACTAGAACAGGAATAGAATCAGAAAAATGGACATCACATGGAGGGTTTTCAGTGGGGAAGGGGAGGGGAAGAATAGGGGAAGAAAGGTACAGGGAATAAGAAGCAAAATTGGTAGGCAGAAAATAGATGGGGAGAGCTTAAGAATGGTATAGGAAACACAGAATTCAAAGAACTTATATGTACAACCCTGGGCATGAACCGGCGGGGGGGGGAATGCCGGAGGGTTGGGGGGTGCAGGGCAGAGGGGCGATAAAGGGGGAAAATTGGGAAAACTGTAATAGCATAATCAATAAAATATACCTAAAAAGTAGTATTGAAAAGCTTCTTAGCTGAGATGAGCTTCTCTCTGCTATCCTCAACCCCCAACCCTATAACAGACTTTGTTTTAATTTATTTTTGGTCCAGAGGGATGATTCTGGTACAGCCTTATTAGCAGCAGACGCACTTCAGTGCATCATCATAGTTGGAGGATTCCATCTTTTACATTATAAACTCTACTGACCACTCACTATGGGAAGCACCATGCTAAGTATTTTAGGGAGAATTCAAAACATGTAAAAACATATGCTAATACCCTCAAAAACCTTAGCAGCTGGGTAGGAAAATAAATCATAGACTTATGAAACAACGTGAAAATAATTATTCTGAAATCTTATTTTTAATGCACATATTTCACAAACAAAAACTCTAATACCACACTCAATTCCATAACCATAACCAATATTTTAATGTCAGCATTCTTTGTTTACAACCTTGACAAAAGTGCAACCCAAGATACCTTGACAACAAATTTTTACTGACAAGAAAATGTTTTTGAGCTAGTTTTAATAGTGTCTATCATTGTATTTTCTCTCAATTAACTAGAATAATGAAGATAATCACACTCTAGCGACACTCTAGATAATCACACTCTAGTGAAAACACTCTGTGTTTTCAGCACATAAACAATCGGTTTTGCTCAAGAAATATTCTTGGAGAGACTTTACCTTTCTCAAATCTTCTATGTCAAACCCCATCCACTGAATTTTTCATTTCAGATTCATTTCAGATACTGTAGTTTTCATTTCTATTTCTAGAAATTCAATTTTGATCTTTTTTATATTTTAGATGTTTTAACTTTATTCCAACATGTAGAATACAGTTATAACTTTTACTTTCCTACTCTGCTAATACTAATATCTGTGTTTGTTCTGGGTGGGTTTCAATTGACACTCTCGTCACTGTCAATCATGTTTTCTTGCCTCTGCATGTCTGACAATCTTTGATTGGATGCCAGACATTGTGAATTTCATTTTGTTGGGTGCTAAATATTTTTGCATTCCTGTAAATCTTTAGCTTTATTCAGGGATGCATTACACTTACTTGGAAACAGTTTAAGCCTTTCATCTCTTGCTTTTATAATTTGTTAGGCAGTTCTGGAGGAGTGCTCCATCTAGAGTTGAATGTGTCCAACTACTAAGTCCCTTACCCAATGCCCCATGAGTTACAATTTTTTCCACTATGGCAAATACCACAGACACTATTCCTAGACCTGTGTGAGCACCACATTCTATTCCCTCTGGCATTTTGTCCTATGAACTCTAGCTGTCTTGGTTTTTGTTGATTCTCACCACGGTCTCCTCCATTCAGGCAGTATGCTGGTTTCTACATTAGATCCTTCTCTCTCTGTCCTAACTACAGCCTGGAGACCCTTGAGGCTGTTAGTTAGCAGGGGATTATTTTGTTTCCCATCTCTCAGTGATCACTTTAATTACCTATTGCCTATTGTCTTGGAAACTGTTTTTCATGTATTTTGTCTGTTTAAAAAACTTCAGTGTTGTTTTAGATAGAAAGGTCAATTAGTCCTTTTTACTCCTCTTCTTATCTAGTAGCTTTCATTGTTTCTTTCCTTTTCCCCTCTTTCCATTTCCCATCCATCATGTTGTCACTTTCTTTCTCTCTTTAACTTATTTTGAAATAATTAAGGACTCACAAGAAGTTGCAAAAAATAGGACTTCTGGCCAACAGGGGCAGATACAGAGTGCCTCCTTGAACAACCAAAAGAAGGATAACAACAAATTTAAAAACAAAAAACCAGAACTGCCAGAAAATAGAACTGTATGGAAGTCCAACAACCAAGGAGTTAAAGAAGGAACATTCATCCAGACCAGTAGGAGAGGTGGACGTGGCAGCCAGGGTGGAGAGGACTTGCAGCAAGGCAGCAGCTGAAGGACTGTGGCAGATGGTCCCACATTTGTGTGAGGATAAACTGGGAGGAACAACTGGGAAGACAGACCATACAACCCAGGGTTCCAGTGCAGGGAAATAAAGCCTCAAAACCTCTGACTGAAAAAACCTGTGGGGGTTGTGCCAGCGGGAGAAACTCCCACCCTCACGGGAGAGTTTGTTGGAGAACTACAGGGTCCTAGAAGTTACAAAAACCTTCCCACCCAGGAATCAGCACCAGAAGGGCGCAATTTGCTTGTGGGTAGCAGGGAAAGCGACTGAAAGCTAGCCAAGAGTCGAGCAAGCAGCATTGTTCCCTCTCGAACCCCTCCCCCACATGCAGCACCACAATGTAATGATGTGGGTATTGCCCTGGCAATATCGAAGGCTCTGCCCCTTACAACATAACAAGTACACACGGAGTCAAAGAAATTTGGCCCAAATGAAAGAACAGATCAAAACTCCATAAACAGAACTAAGTGGTGAAGAGATAGCCAACCTATCAGATGCAGATTTCAAAACACTGGTAATCAGGATGCTCACAGAAATGGTTGAGTATGGTTGCAAAATAGAGGAAAAAGTGAAGGGTATGCTAAGTAAAATAAAGGAAAATGTACAAAGAACCAACAGTGATGGGAAGGAAACTGGGACTCAAATCAATGGTTTGGAGCAGAAGGAAGAAATAAACGTTCAACCAAAACAGAATGAAGAAACAAGAATTCAAAACAATGAGGAGAGGCTTAGCAACCTTTGGGACAACTTTAAACATTCTAACATCCAAATCATAGAGGTGCCAGAAGGAGAAGAGGAAGAGCAGGAAGTTGAAAACTTATTTGAACAAATAATGAAGGAGAACTTCCCTAATCTGGCTAAGGAAACAGACTTCCAGGAAGTCCAGGAAGCTCAGAGAGTCCCAAAGAAGCTGGACCCAAGGAAGCACACTCCAAGGCACATCATAATTACATTAGCCAAGATTAAAGATAAGGAGAGAATCTTAAAAGCAGCAAGAGAAAAGGAGACACTTACCTACACAGGAGTTCCATAAGACTCCCAGCTGATTTCTCAAAAGAAACCTTGCAGGGAAGAAGGGGCTGGAAAGAAGTATTCCAAGTCATGAAAAGCAAGGACCTACATCCATGATTACTTTATCCAGCAAAGCTATCATTTAGAATGGGAGGGCAGATAAAGTGTTTTCCAGATAAGGTCAAGTTAAAGGAGTTATCATCACCAAGCCCTTATTATATAAAATATTAATGAGACTTATCTAAGAAAAAGAAGATCAAAAATATGAACAGGGCCTTGGCTGGTGTGGCTTAGTGGGTTGAGTGCTGGCCTGCAGAACAAGGGATCACCGGTTCAATTCCCAGTCAGGGCACATGCCTGGGTTGCAGGCCAGGTCCCTGTTTGGGGGCATGTGAGAGGCAACCACACATTGATGTTTATCTCCCTCTCTTTCTCCCTTCCCCTGTCTCCAAAAATAAATGAATAAAAATCTTTAAAAAATATGAACAGTAAAATAACAAACTCACAACTATCAACAACCAAACCCTAAAAACAAAAACTAAAACAAACTAAGCATACAACTAGAATAGGAACAGAATCACAGAAATAGATATCACATGGAAGGAGATCACATCAGTGGGCAGAGGGAGCGGGGAGAATGGGGGAAAAGGTACAGGGAATAAGAAGCATAAATGGTAGGTACAAAATAGACAGGGGGAGATTAAGGATAGTATAGGAAATGGAGAAGCCAGGGAACTTATATGTATGGCTCATGAACATGAAATGAGGGTGGGGGAAATGCAGGTGTGGGGTGCAGGGCAGAGGGGAATAAAGGGGGGAAAATGGGACAACTGTAATAATATAATCAATAAAATATATTTTTAAAAAAAGAAGCTGCAAAAATACTATAAAGAAGTCCTGTGTACCCATTACCCAGTTCACCCAACAGTGACATCTTATATAACTATAGCACATTATCAAAACCAGGTAATTAGTTGGCAATGTACAATTAATTAGACTACTAACCTCAGTCATAGTTCATCATTTTTTTGCATACTCACTTTTTTGTATGCTTTGAATACACTTTTATGACATTTTATCACATGTATAGATTCATATAACCATCATTATAATCAAGATACTAACACTGCAAGAGTCCCTTATGACATCTCTTTATAGTCTTATCCTACCTCTTCTTCCCTAACCTTTTGGCCACTACTTATCTATTCTCCATTTTTCTAATTTTATTATTTCAAGAATTTACGTAAATGGAATCATACAGTATGCAACATTTTGAGACTGATTTTTTATTCAGCATGATTCCCTTAAGTTTCATCCACATTGTATATATTAATAGATTGTTCCTTTTTATCATTGAATAGTATTCCAGTGTAAGAACATACCACAGTTTGTGTAACCATTTATGGGTAGAAAGATATTTCAGTCATTTTCAGTTTGGGGTATTACAAATAAAGTGATGAATATTTGTGTAGAGTTTAAAAAAATTTTTCTAATCCTCACCTGAGGACATAATTATTGATTTTAGAGAGAGGGAAAGGGTAGGAGAAAGAAAGGGAGAGAAACATAGATTGGTTGCCTCTCATACACACCCTGACCAGGGACAAACCCAGGCATAGGCCCTGACTGGGAATTGAACCTGCAACCTTTCAGTTTACAGAACAATGCCCCAACCAACTGAACCACACCAGCCAGGGCTGTGTAAAGGTTTATATGTAAACATTAAGTTTCATTTTGCCAACATAAATGGCTAGGACTTTCACTGCTTGGTCACATGGTAGTTTAATTTTAAGTTTAAATTTTAAAATTTAGGTAGTTTATAACCTATATTTTAACAAACTGCCAGACTGAATGCTAGGGTAGCTGTATCATTTTACCTTTCCAGTGACAATGCAGAGGAGGTCCAATGTCTTCACATCCTTGCCAACATTTGGTATAATTAGTATTTTTCATTTTAGCTTTTCTACTAGGTAGATAGTATCCTCTTGTGGTTTTAATTTGCACTTCACTAATGGCTAGTGATACTGAACATGTTTTTGTGTTTTTATTTGTCATCATATATCTTTTGTGGTTGTGTTGTGTTTTAAATCTTACATGATTATACTTTTACATGCATAAATCATTTTTAGTTCACTATTGGGAAGAATTCATTCAGGGTATGATTTGGCTGTAGTCCAGTATTTCTTGGATGATCAGAATAAATACAAAACCAAAAACAAACAAAGAAAAAAAACCCCAGGCATTACAAACAGAATTCAAATTCTCTATGATTGGAGCCTACACCTTGATTTCTAGTCTAGCAGTCAGCAAGCTATAGCTAAATTTAGTCTGAGGGTTGTTTTTATTTTCTAAGAGATAAGAATGACTTTTACTTTGTTAAGCAGTTATAAAAAAAACAAAAAACAAAAAAAATATGCAACAGAAACCTTATGTAGCCTTTAAAGCCTAACATATTTACTATCTGGCCTTACATATAATGTTTGTAGATGAGCAGAAACAAAACCTTTTTTTTTTTGGTAAACATTAACAAAATTGATGTTTAAAGATCTATGATACTCCCAGAATCTTACACATTCCCAAATGATAGGGAAACAAAAACACTATAAAAGCATAAATGACTGATGGCAATTCCTACATTAAATTCCTGTTAAAGTATTTTTAAACAGCCATGAGTCTATAGCATTCTCCATTCTGTTACTAAATTTCTTCTAAGTCATCCAGAAGCACATCTTCATGACTGACAAATTCATGTGCTTGGAGAAACCAAAACTTCAATGTTCAAAAAAAAACCAAACAAACAAAAATCCCTGTATTGCTGAGTCATATCAAAGACTATAGACTTTTGTCCTTTTTGGAGAAAAAAACAGTGTCTCTAGATCTTAAAAGTGCTATCCTATGGGATTAGTCTCATTTCAACCTCTTTTCTAACCAATGAACCAGTTTTCCACCATAAATCACAATACCATAAATGTATCACTCTCCAAATTAAAAACAAGCTGAATGAGAACTCTTTTCTATTTTGGTTTATTGTGATCTCCAATAAATGCTTCACATACCCAGTTTGACTAAAATAAAGTAAAACCGGTAGTACCACCTTCCCTACTATGACTATGACAAACAACAACCATTTGGTTAGCCATACACTTTATCTCTAATACTCTCTAAACACCTAAACTGGGTAGTTTTAAGACAAAAGGACTTTGGACCACATGCATTTTGAGGCTTAGAGAAGGGCTTTATATTCCACAGTGAGGTTTCACACTTAGGTTGATGAACAAAATCTAAAACCTAATAGAGAAGTCAACTTTTTCCTGGAAATATCTTACCTAAACCATTCACCATCTGTTGAATTTGCCATATAATAGAGATGAAAGTGAGAACCAAGGATCTCATAAGAATTGGAGAGTGTACCCAAAAGAATACACACATGCACATTTTTTCATTAGGTAAATATTTCAGCCTGAGAGAGTCCCAGGCTTTCTTTTGACCTCAGAATAGCTCTTAATACTTGTAAATCACATTCAGAATCATACAACATAAACTTTAAATTATCAGTGACAGCAACAGCAAGAAAAACCATTTAGCAGGAAATCAAATAAAATTATAGAACTGAAACATCTAATCCTGTGAGAAGCCTGAGCCCTCAGGACTAAATTTTATGGAATGGCTTCTTGCAGAAGTCATGCTACAGATATAGTCCAGACCTCTCAGCAGAGAGGGTATTTCCATTGCTATGCTTCATAGGCTCTGTAAGAAAGATCCAGATAAGCTGAGCTCAGCTGCCTATAATTCACACCCAACATTTCCCATTGGGTGGGTCAGACAGTGAGTCATGTAGATGTCTCAGATATGAACCCTGCAGGCCAGCTCTGTGGTGTGAGGGCTCCGAAAAGGAACAATGGCCTCTGCCAGCACTTCTCTCTGGGAGAAAGTGCCCTCCACCTCTAACCCTCATGCTTGACAGTTCAGTTCTTCTCTGTATGTCTCTGATGCCTTTCAATCTGCTGTCCCCATGCTGGATCTCAGAGGGAGTGAGTCCATGTAAGTCTGTGTGCAGGACCTTTAAGAGGAACTGCGTGGGATTCCAGAAGTTTCTGTCTTCCATAGCCTCAATCCCTGCTGGTTTCTACAGCCTGAAGTTATGAAGACTGCTCCTCCTGGCACTGGAGTCCTGGGCTGGGGAGCCTGGAGTGGGGCTAAGACTCCTTGTTCCTTGGATATTCTCCTGATTTTCACCCACCACACGTGGGTGTGGGGCCAGCCCATTCCATGTCTCCACCCCTCCTACCAGTCTGGATGTATTTTTTTTTCTTTAATTCCATAGTTGTAGGACTTCCCTTCAGCTTGATTTCTGACAGCTCTGAATGATGGGTGTTCTATAGCTTAGTTCTTCTCTGTAAGTCTCCGTAAATTCATGTGGTTGTGTGAGGAGGCAAGCCACATTTACTATACTGCCATCTTGACCAGAAGTCCAAAATTGCTTTATCTTTATTTGAGGTCCTTATCACTCTAATGGATTTAATCTAACATCAATGACAAACTACCTGGGGCCCAGCTTCATAGGATATCATTTGCTGCTCTACAAAAGAATTCTCATCAGGAGCTAGAATCTTGCAGTATGAACAGGAAATAAAATTCATTCTGCAATTTGTGACTTCCTGGTTTAGGAAGTAGAGTCTAGAATATACAACATAATAACAAATAACTCCCAAAAAGAACAAGTTAGGCTGAGAAGCTTTATAATAACTGAGTTTATGTATCTTTCTCATAGCATCCACTTATTTATTTCATTTGCCGAAATTTGTTGAAGGAGATCTGACTCGTGTGGCTCCGTGGATTGGACATCATCCCCAAAACCAAAAGGTTGCCAGTCACAATTCCCAGGTCACATGCCTGGGTTGTGGGCCAGATCCCCTGTCAGGGGTGTGTGAGAGGCAACTGATTGATATTTCTTTTGCACATCAATGTTTTTCTCCCTCTTTTTCTCTCTCCTTTCCCCTCCCTAAAAATAAAATAAATAAAATATTTAGAAAAAGAATTAAAAATATTTGTTGAAGGTTATTTTCATGTTGAATTCAACCTAGCCCACTGTGGAGTCCAGGCCACTGAACTCTTTCTCCTGTATTTACTGCAGTAACCTGCTGCTATTTAAATTTTTCTTTTCCCACTATTGTCTTTTCTAATCTTGCCCCACTCAACATTCAGTGATCTTTCTAATATACAGATTTGCCTATGTGAAGCCCAGATTAAAACTTTTCAGTGGCTTTGCAATGTACTTAGTATAAAATCCAAATCAGTCCTATGTGATCTGACTGCATTCCAAACTCTCTAGTACCCTTTTGTGTCACTTTTCCCCTTACTCTCTATTCTCTAGCTATATTAGACTTCTCTCACTTCCTCAAACTCACAGTGCTAGTCTAATTTAGATGTGTCACCAACAAGCTCTCACTGTAGCATGTACAAGACTTTGTTATAACATTTTTCCACTTTATTGTATTCACTGGTTGGTTTGTCTTGCCTCACTAGAATGTTCACTCCTCAGATGGCAGATGGACCATACTTTATGATCATTGCACTCTGAGTTTCTCATATTGTGAGTCAATAAATGCTTGTTGAGTGACTGACTGACCAAATGAAGGAAACTATAGAAGATGGTAGAAGGAAAAGCTAGACTATGGAAAGATAATGTTTGTTTTTAAATATATTAATTTTGAGGTGGTATTGGTTTGGTAGAGTAGAAATGGGCTAGAAGTTAATAAAGAGATCACGTTTCAGATACCAATTTTATCCAATGACAGAACTAGTAAGTGTTCTTAAATGATTTAATGAGGTCATTGTTTCAATGGCTTAAGTGATCAGAATGGAGTTTCAAAACTGAATTAAAACAAAATCTAAATTTCAGAAAGGTATATGATTTTATGAGTAACAGAATGAAAAATTACAAAATAACTTTAATTTATAATTCAAACATTCTTAACATGTAAAATAATTTAACTACACTATTATTTGGAGCATTATTAAACAAATTTGTATTATCTTTAGATTACTGGGGCCAAAAGAAGGTAATTTGTTGGCTTCTTATCAAACTCAAGAGATCAGATCACAAGAAGTTGAGTCTTACCAAATTTAACACACTTTAATTTTTATCATGTAACTAAGACTTGCCCATTTAGTACTGAGAGCATACAGGTGTTATTTTTATTACTATTATGCTTTTTATTAATATTCTTTGATTTTTAACACATTGCTTTCTTAACATATAAAATGAATATTTAAAACTGAAGCTTGGTCTCATGAAGACACAACACAGCCGCTGCCACCACCTCCACCACCACCACCGCCACCACCGCCATCACACATACTTTCTTTTTCTAGACATTAGTTCATGGATAACCCTATAGTGTATATGCATGTACACACTTTAATTTCAGTGTACTTCTTGGTGCTGGTAAAATTTAAAGGAAAACCTCACCAGCATTAATTATTTTTAGTATGTATGTATATTTATATAATAAATATTTTTAAAAGTAGTACTGATGATCAATACAGCCAGAGGTACTTAGGAAAAATGTACAAAGCTATTCACATTTCTAAGATTGAAATTCTACTATACTAAGAGAGCAAGTTTTCAATGTGCATAGTACCAAACCAAATTCCTATTTATTCTAATCATACAAAGTTAACTTTAAATCTTGCACTGTATGTATTTACTTGATTTTTAAGTCCAAGAATTAGAAAGCATCTGTGTCAAAAAAAATTTTTAATGATTTTTAAAATTTTAAATTGGGGTAAAAAAAATACACTAATAAAATTTATCATCTTAACCATTTTTAAGTTTCCAGGTTAGCAGTGGTAAGGATATTTACACTGTGTGCAACAGATCTCCAGAACTTTTTTATCTTGCAAAACTGAAACTCTATACCCACTGTATATGGGTATACACTCCCCATTTTCCTCTCCTCCTTCTTTCTGCTGTTTTGAATCTGACTACTTTAGATATCTCACATAAGTGGAATCGTACAGTTTATCTTTTCATGATTGGCTGAATTCACTTAGCATAATGTCCTCAAGGTTCATTCACATTGTAACATGCAACAGGCCTTTCTTCCTTTCCAATGATGAAAACCACTCCACTGTATGTAGTATATACCACATTTTATTTATCTATTCATCCAACAATAGACATACGGGTTGCTTCTGCCTCTTGGCTATAGTGAATAATGCTGCTATGTGCATGGGTCTGCAAATATCTCTTCAAGATAAGAAAACGTTTTAAATCAATTTTATCCAATGATATGACTAGTGAGTACTTCAAACAAAATGTCTACATTGTGTTAGTGATAAGCAGTTGGATGAAGAAAGTGCCAAACACCAAAATATGATAATGGAAAAGAACAAAAGACTAAAATTGCAATTAAGCATACCATATTTCTAATTTTGTATGGACAATGACAATTCATCTTAAATAGCAAAATGTAGTCTCCTTACCACTAATTATTACAGCACCATCTTTATGAGTTTCAGCCATCTCTTGAACATGGACTTCTGAGTTCACATCAACTTCCTTCCCTGATAACTGTAAATGAGCTTGAAGAGAAGATGCAACCTTGACAAGAATAGAACCTGTAATAAGTTTATAGGAGAGCTTATTAATGCAAAGAAATCAAAAGTACCAGAGTCTACTACAAAAATGAATGATTGGGTAGCACTGCTCCTGGTACACTGTCTTTATTCCTTAGTATATTTTCTTAAACAGCAGCGTCTTTTCCTAACTCTCTGGTGGTCAATGTTTCCTTACTCCCAAGGCATTCATAGTAACATGTCAAGAGTGTGAGTTATTAGGATATTATAAACTACTCCTCATCACAGAAAATTGAGTGATTTATTACACATGAAGCTCACAGAAAGGATTTACCATTAATCAAGCATTTAATAAGGTGTAATGTAATTACACTTTAACTATTGTACTTTATCTCCTTTAATCTCCACATCAACTTTATGATATTATAATCCTGATTTTACAGATGACAACTTGCTCCTTAAGTTCTCACTAGAGCTAGTGTTGGAATCTAGATCCACTTCAATGACAACAAAGCCTATGCTCTTAACTACTGTGGTATTTCACACACTGCTACCTCATCTTATTACAGAACTTGTGACCTCACTGATCATTATAATTCAACTAGAAGCCTGAGCTCTCATGCTTTCAATTGTACCTTGTTGGGGACAGGGGGATAACAATAATAAAAGGAAGCTAATATTTGAATTTTAACTATCTAATGTTTCTTTTCAGTGGATCACAGTCTTTTGGGTACCTGAAGCAAGACACTAAACTTTATTTCCACTATAATCTTGTAGCAATTCAAGCTTCTAAAGGAGGAAATAAGAAAAAGTACTGTTAGCTAAGGAAGCATTTTCAAAACAATGAAGTGGGTTGTAGTGCAAACTCACTAGCACACTCTTCTTTCAGAAGTTTTCTTTCGCTATTCCTCATATATTCATAAAGTTTTGAATATATGGCCCCTACCATAAAACATTAACCCCACCTCTGTGGACAAGATGGTCAGGGTGACATCCATTGTGAATAATGTAAAGATTCCTTTTAGAATGCATTTATTTATGGGTCATTGTTTGCCTTCTAGTTTGGTTAATATCAGCTTAAGTAATTTCATACCTTCTTAGCCTTCCAAACTAGAGCTCGAAGTTTGGGGTAACTGATGAACTCTCATATTTACTCCTCAAAAAAGAGGGGAACAAAGCACATCACTACAACTGGTTTGTTTTATTTAAAAAACAAATTGCTTTTCAGATCTTAAATGTAAACTGCTGACAGGAGATTCCCCATAACATCAGATATGAAAACTTTAGGAAAAAAACAACTCTGAAAAACTTTTAGATGGACAGAAAATACATGCTTTTCTACCAAACATACTTTAAAAAGTAGAAAATAATAGTTTTAAAAAACTTTTTAAGGATTTTATATCTCTAAATACATCAAATGTGATAATTTATTCTGTTCTTAAATGAATAAAAGGATCTTAAATCTGTAAGAGCTTTAAAAATGTTAAGCCATATAAATAATTTTATCTCCATTCTTTCCATATCTGCAAAAACAAAAACCAGCTCTTCAATGCTCCATTACTGTTTGTAAATTAAGAATTCTCATGTCTTGAAAACTCCCAAATGTCCCCTTTAACATGGTATTTTTTAAGAAAGGAAAGCATCATTTAATGACATATTACACTGAGATTAGTGGTTTAATCAAGACAAATTTTAAGTGGAAAAGTCAATATTCAGATGCAGGCCTAACCAAGCCTAAATGCAGCCTTTCTGAATGAATTAATAAGATCCCATGGTTTTCACAGGGAGAATGAAAACAAGCATTTTAACACTCTTTTTCAAATGGCAAAATATTGAAGCCCTGAGACTCAAGTGACTGGCCCTTGAACCCTATAGCAAGACAGAGGTACAGGTGGAAAGGATTCCAAATGTCTTTACCAAACATCAAGCAATAGAACCTTGAACAACTTTCCATTACTCTAAAAAAGTTACTGTTGCCAAATGTAATGAGAATTAAGAGACCTAAAGTAAGACAGAAATCTTTGCTTCCAGTTATCTTTAAGCCTCTGCTAGTAACATGATTTCACTAGGAGAAAACATAAAATTGTAATCTTAATCAAATTTTGTGACATCATATGCCATTTCAATAGGTTACTGAAACAACATTCCAAATAATGCTCAAAAATATTTCAGGTGCATGAAGATTAACAATCCTTTTTTTTGTTTGTTTTGTTTTAGTTTTCTGCCCCTCCATACAAAACAGGAAAAAATTTTCATGTGAGAGCTTTTACTCTGTTACTAGTTACATTAAATGCAGGTTTGTTTTCTTCTCCTTGGGTCTTCATAATAAGAAAATGCAATTATATGACTACTTTGGCATTCACAAAGTACTCTGAATAGCATTATTGAAGATCTTAGAAATATAGTCAGAACATATTATTGAGAGGAAAAAAATGTGATCTTAAGAAATCAAATCACACCTATGTGTCAGCAATAACTTCAGTTTCAGAACTCTGTTTGTACTTTTATACTGACACTGTGACAAGTTAGTCTCATTGACAGAAGGAAAAAAATAATGATTAAATCAATGGAGGGAAATAAATTACTAACAGTGGGAACAACTGGTCTCTGTAAGGAAGTATTTTCCTTGTTACACATATAATCCTGGTCTGGCCAACATGCAATAGGTTCTAGGATTTACTTAAAGAATTTTTATACAGAGTTCTGGTTCTTAACTTTCTGCACCCAGGCCACCTCACCCCAGTGGCCAAGATACTCCAAGTATGCAGGCCACTTGCTACCATGCACATGTCCATGTATATGTACACAGTCTTCAGATTACTACAAAGAGTATCAACTTTTATTTTTAAAGATATTATTTTTTTTTGGAAGATTTTATTTCTTTATTTTTAGAGAGAGGGGAAAAGAAGGATAAAGAGAGGGAGAGAAACATTGACCAATCAGGTTGCCTCTCCTACACCCCTAACCAGGAACCTGGCCTGCAACCCAGGCATGTGCCCTGACTGGGAATTGAACCAGCAAACTTTGGGTTCACAGGCAGGTACTCAATCCACTGAGCTACACCAGCCAAGGCTATTTATTTATTTTTAGATAGAGGGGAAGAGGGGAAGAAAGGGGAAGATCAAAGTGCAAGAGATACATCTATTGGTTGCTCTCACATGCCCCCAACTGGGAACCTGGCCTGCA
>CM052549.1:40779934-40798069 GCA_028533065.1 Trachops cirrhosus | reverse complement strand
GTCCCGAGGGGCGCTCACTTCTCCTACCTCTGGGGCCTGGGCCTCACGGGTCCCGGGGAGTGCCTGGGCTTTTCCGGGTCCACGGGTGCGCAGTCTCTCACTTGAATCTCCTGTCAGTGAATTTGTCGCTGTTAATCCTGGATGCCACAAGCAAGCCGTAGCCAGTCTTCTCCGAGATGAAACTGGAGCTACAGTCCCCGCGGCTGCCGCTGGCGGTGCTCGCCGGCCTAGCTGCCTCGTCCTCCTTCTGTCTTGTGTTTAAATAGGTGAGTGAGGTCCATCCTTCAACAAGCTCAAGGTCACCAGTCTTTGTGAATGAAGAAAGTCTTTCCAGAGCTCAGCAGCACAAGTTTCGGATGTGGGTCTTCTCCCTTGTAAGTGGCAACAGGAAGATGAGAGCACAGGCCTGCCGGACAAAAGCGCCTGAGCTCTGAGCGCAGCTCCAGTCAGCACTATCAGGAGGGCAAACACGAGCTGCAGGAACAGGGAGCTGTGAGAAAATTCCCAGAAGCACTGGGATCAGGCAAGGATTAAAATACACATTCAATCCAGGCTGGTCATGTCCTGTCTCTCCCAGATGCTCTTTTTTGAGGCAGTCCTCAAAATGCTGTAGGTCTCTTGATTACTTAAAGTAGCTGAAATGGAAACAAATTGTGGGGATAAAAGAATGAATGATTCCTTAGCCTTCAAAAAGCCTTTTATACTTATTGACTTTTAATATGAACGTAAATACCTTTCCTTGGGTGATTTAAATTTGGGTCAGACCTAGAACCTCTTTTGGACTGTTGTCTCAGGTTGCGTTTCTTGAAACCAAGCTCTCAAGATGGAAGTTAGAGTGCGGCATATTTACTAGGAAGGATTCTTGGGACTAATGCCATGCAAAGGAAGGAAGCAAGCCCAGTTTCTGTGGAAGTTGGACTGTGATGTAGTCTCAATACCTCAAGAGCTCCTGTAGTTGGGGTGGTTCCCAAAACTGTCTCAGGTTGGGATGAGGTGAGCTGGACCTTTATGTCCCTAATTATTAGAAGATGGGGACCAGGTCTGCCTTGGGACCACCTGTAGTATGTGGGTTCTTGACTTCATGCAGGAAAGATTTCACAACACAAGTCCAAGTCCAGGCAAGTCAAGGTGTTTTATTTATTTATATATTTTAGAGAGAGGGGAAGGGAAGGAGAAAGAGAAACATCAATGTGTGGTTGCCTCTCACGCACCCCATGCTGGGGGCCTGGTCTGCAACCCAGGCATGTGCCCTGACTGGGAATCAAACCAGACCCTTTGGTTCACAGTCTGGTGCACAATCTACTGAGCCACACCAGCCAGGGAGGGAATGTGTTTATTAAAAGTGGGGACAGTGAAACAAAGGAAAGACCTAGGGGAAAAAGCAACAGGGGAGAGAGCCTAGGTGGTGCTCTGCCCTGGCTTCCAGAAATGTTATTGGAAAGGAGCGAACCAAGGTAGGGCTGCTGTTAGTTCACTAGAAAGTCAGAGAAAAGGGGGCCTTGGAGACAGGTTCAGGGGTTAAGCCTGGAATGAGCTGCCACTGCCCACTGCTCCCCTGGTTGCAAGTCTCATGGGTACTGTTAGAGTTTAGGAGAAAGAAAGTAAAAATTTCATGCCCAAGAACAGACATGGGTGTGCTCCAGAGAGAGCTTGTGCTGGTATCCTTTGTCTTGAGAGTTTTTATCTTTCTTTTGTCGGCAAGAATCTTAGGGGAGGGTTTCAACAGAATATTAATCGGCTTTCTAGGTACATTTTTAATATGTTGATGCATCAAAATAAGGGCACAGTGGAGTTCAGGACTATTCTCTGGTTAGCTGCACTGCTTTGGGTTTGCCTGACTATAATTAGGTTTTTGTTATTTGTTCCCCAACTTTATCCATCCTTGGGTGTGGCTGACACACATGGCATTAAGTGGGTCTCTGTCCTTTATCTCCCTGACTTAGGTGATTTAAGCTATTTATTCTCTGGTCAGAGAGGAGAGGTATAAACCATTTGTTCTTAGGTGTCCTTGGTGAGGGAACATAAGGTCTTATGATTGATTCAATAGTTGGCTGCAAGTTGGTCAAATTGTTTGGCCTTCTTTAATTATTTTGTTTTAGTTTCCCCATTTACTTGCCCAGGAATTTTCCAGGCTTACTATCCTGCCTCAATTAGATGCAGGCTGTGCCTCAGGAAGGCCTACTGTATGTTGCTGTGTATAATGCACACTTTTTTGCCCAAATTTTTGAGGGAAAAATAAGGGTGCGCATTATACGTGGGTAGTACCTGAAATACCTTGTATCTGTTCTTGTGTTGTGTAATTATTTGTTACATAAAATTTCTTGTACCATAATATGTTCAAAAATAAATGCTAGAATTCTTTTATAATACAACAAACAAGTGTCTAAATATAAATAAATAAATAAGCTGAATTTAAAAATTAAAATGACAGATTTTTTCCCTGAAAAGTTTGGGCCAAAAATGTGGGTGTGCATTATATATGGCAATACACTGTATGATCTTGGGCCAGTTGCCTTATCTGAGCCCCTAAGAGGGCTGACAGCTGTTTTTCAGCATTACTTCCAACACCTAGGCAAATAAGCCCTTCAGTTACAAATGGAGTTCTGGATGATGAATCACAGCATCCACTACAGTTATATTTATTGATTCACTTAACATACAAGGTGTGACAAAAGTAGGGTTACAGTTTTGAGTACACGAAGCACAGTGTTAATTCTTGTATTAGTATTTATTAATTATTGTATTATTTTCCATATGATGACGGTACACCTATTTTTATCCCACCTTGTATTTTCTAGTAGTGAGTAATGAGTAATGAATATGCCAATTGAGGAGTAATATTTACTATTTGAAAGATTGGTTGAATCATCATTATTAAGTATTTATGCCTTCTAATACAAAAGAAACTAGTTTATTCATTGATTCATCATTATTCTGGCACTGGGAATCTAGTGAGAGAATAGGTACTTGGCTAGTTTGTCTTTAGATAAAAGATTTTGTGACAGTACACTATTTTGATCTTCTTCTAAGTTATCAAAATTTAGATTGTGCCCTGACTGGTGTGGCTCAGTAGATTGAGTGCCAGCCTGTGAACCAAAGGGTTACTAGTTCGATTCCCAGTCAGGGTGCATGTCTGGGTTGTGGGCCAGGTCCCCAGTAGGGGATGCATGAGAGGCAACCACACATTGATATTTTCCTTTCTCCCTCCCTTCCCCTCTCTCTAAAAATAAAAAAAATATAATTAAAAAAATTTAGATTGTGTAAAGTACATTTTATTATATTCTACTATTTGAATATTTATAATTTTAAACAATTTTCTACATATATATGATATATACATATTACAAGTATTCTACTAAATATATTTTAAAAACATAAATATATATGTAGTCTCCTGACTCTTTTTTTTTTAAAGTTTCTATTTATTTACTTTTATAGAGCGGGGAAGGGAAGGGGAAAGAGAGGGAGAGAAACATCAGTGTGTGAGAGATACATCAATTGGTTGTCTCTCACATGCTCCTAACCTGGCCTGCAACCCAAGCATGTGCCCTGACTGGAAATCAAACCTGATTCACAGGCCAGTGCTCAATCCACTGAGCCACACCAGCCAGGGTGCCTCCTGACTCTTAGAGAGAAAGAAAATTTTCCTTGAAATGGTTTGTTGGGATTACTTTTACTTATAAATAATTGACACATTGATTAGATTTAATGTGTTGGAATCCTCATGACAGTTATTTTAGTGTTTTATATTTAACTTATTGTTTGGAATAAGTGATTAATGAATAAAACTTCATTTTAGTACTTAGATTCCCTATATAACTTACGATCTCATTTTAGGTTTTTTGGGGGGGAATATACCTTGATAAGTAAATTGCTGAGAATTAGTTTTCTCATTTTCTCAGTACTTCAAAAGTCCTTTGTTTTCCCCAAGATACAGCAATATGTATGTGCTTCAACTCTTCCTTAAATAACTACTTTGGATTTTAGAAACTTTCACAAAAAAGTTATATTAACTATACAAATGCAGTTGATAACTTTGATAGCACTGAGACTTTCATAAAGAAACATCCCAGTTTACCTTAAGAAGGACATATAGTCACCAGTGAATTTATAAATGTGCCTTATAAATTTAGAAAGTCAGAAACAATATAAAACTTTAAAAAGAAGCTTTTATTGGATTAAACTTTCATAAAGTTTATGAAAATACTTTGTTCAGATTCTAGTATTTATTAAATCCACTGTGAAATATTGGTTTCATTACCATTTTGATTTATAATAATGCTATGTTATTATTGAATCTGGACTTGAAACTTTTTTATATGAAATATTAGGAAGGAAACACAGCCTCGCTTGTGGTGTAGACAGCATAGATTTTTTTCAGGATTTAGACATGTGATACTAAATATTGCTATCCCAGGTAGTGTTTGGATTTACCTCTTTCTTAGAGGGGTCTAGCTCCTTCTGTAAAGGTTAGGATGCTATCTTCAGTGGATGACTTCCAATCTTCCTTGAAAGGAGGAGAGATGGATCAAAGAGAATCATGTGAGAAGTTTCAGAAACCAGGCCTAAAAATGCATATATTACTCCTGTCAAATATCTTAAGCCAGAATATTTTATATGACTTTATCTGACTATAAGAGGCCAAAACACAGAGTTTAGTAGTGTTCTAAGGAAGGAAAAAAGCACACCAATATTAGAGGGCACTGATAGTCTTTGTCAAATCTTATATTTATTATTATTTATTATTGCTGTTCTGAAACTTCTGTGAGTTCCTGATTTTTCTACCCCCTTGATATTCTTGGGCATCTAATCACTTTGTGTCTTAACTATCCTTGTATTCTGATGATTCAAATTTATATTTCTAGCCCTGACTTCCAACTTACACATCCATCTGCTTGCTGTAGATATAGCCATTTGGATCTTTATAGGCCTCTCAAACTCAATACTTTCTCCTACTTCTCCAGTACCTCCAACCCCATCCATATTGTGTCCCTCCATTTTTACTTACATTTGTTGTTTCTGATAGTATCTGTATCTGACTTCCCACTAGAAATCTAGAAATAATATAGGCATACCTCAGAGATAATACATGTTCCGTTCCAGACTACCTTAATGAAGTGAGTATCTCAATAAAGCAAGCTGTTATCTTTTTACTGGTGGAGAGTCTTGCCTTCATTTTGGAAAAAAAAAAAAAAAAAAGCAACACTTCTGAAGCACTATAAAGTGAAGCTCAATAAAACAAGGTATACCTGTATTAAATCTCCTCTCTCCCTCACCTTCCACATGTAATCAGTCACTAAGTTTAGGTAGGTTTTATCATGTAAATATTTCTTTAATCTATTTTTAAAAAATTTTTTATTTTAGTTTATTCAGTACAGTTCCTATCCCTTATTCCCATTCCAGCCCACCCACCCATCCCTCCCCTCCTCCCTCCCATTTCCAACCCCCCTAGTTTTGTCCATGTGTCCTCTATATTTGTTCCTGTAAACCCTTCCCTTCTCCCCTGATATTCCCTCCCCTCTCCCCTCTGGTCACTGACAACCTGTCCTGACACTATTTCAGTGTCTTTTGTTATATTTTACTTGTTTCTTTGTTTTCTTGTTTAGGTTCCTGTTAAAGGCGAGATCATATGGTATTTGTCTTTCAATGCCTGGCTTATTTCGCTTAGCATAATCTATCCTTTCTTTTTCTTTCTAATTTCTGCTGTTCAGCCTCTTCTGGCCCTACTTTTTGTCTTCCATAATCACACAATCTCTTACTTTTTCCTGTATATATTCTTACCTCTTTTATACTTGAGTCCTTGATCGGAGCCTTTGATCATGCTGATTATTGTTTATAGTCTTCCCAAAATGCTTTCCCCAGCTTTCTTTATCTGCATTGACTTTTAGCAATTTTCCAGTACTCAGCTAAAATGTCCTCTCTTCATCTTTGACCTTCTATTCACCTGTAATTTCTTGCCTAATTATAAACTACACAGGAGCAAAGTATGTTTTATTCATCTATATATTCTTAGCTTTTAGCACTGTGGCTTGCAAATGGCAAGTACCTTCCTTCTTACACCCCTTCACCAAAGAAAAAACACAAAAATGAGATTTAACCTTTAAGGATATTTGATTGCTTTGTTTGGATTATGTAAGTATATATGCTGTCCTAACCATAATCACATTTCTTTCAGCAAAGAAAAATAAATTAATACTTACTTTTAAATTGATAGCTTATTTTTCCTTCTGACCATACTAGAATGAAGAGCTACTAGCTAAGAAAAACTATATATTTTCCTCAAACACTAGTGGAAAAGTTGTGTAACTTGAAAGCAGTAAGCACACATAGTTATTATAGATTATATGGCATCTGCTTTAGTGGAAAGAAGCCTTTTACAAAGTTCTACTCCTCTTACGTAGTTGATTTATTTATTGTTTTAAGTGATTGGAGATAAAGTATGTGAAAACAAAATAGAGAAAATTGTATAAGTAATGCCCATCTCATTGATTTGCATACTTTTAAATATTCTACCATATTCCACAAAGTATTTGAGGTTAGAGGCCCATTTTTTAAAATTAAAAATTTGTTTTTATTTTTATTCAAGTACAGTTTTCTGCCTTTCCCCCCACCCCTCCCCACCACCCCAGCCCTCCCTGCGTCCCTCTCCCATTTCTACCTCCCCCTTGTTATTGTCCATATGTCCTTTATAATTGTTCCTGTAAACCCTTCACCCTTTTTCCCTATTATCCCATCCCCTTTCCCCTCTGATCACTGTCAGTGTGTTCTCAATTTCAATGTATTTGGCTATACTTTGCTTGCGTGTTCATTTTGTTGTTTAGGTTCCTGTTAATGGTGAGATCATATGGTATTTGTCTTTCATTGCCTGGCTTATTTCACTTAGCATAATGCTCTCCAGTTCCATCCATGCTGTCACAAAGGGTAGGAGTAGAGGCCCATTTTTTATATTCTAATGACTTTGGAATGTTTCTGTTTAGTGTAAAGATTTTCTAAAAATTTTTATATGAGTTCTAAATATATATTTTTATTGCTTTGAAAATCCCTTAGCATTGACAAAAATATTTTTGAATATTTATACTTACAGATATTTCTCATTTGTATAGTTTTCTTGTTCTATTATGCTTTTACTGTACTGAACTCTAACATTAGGAGAGGTAAGGTCTGAAACTCTATAATAGGTCCCACTATAATATGAACTAGTTCTCATTCTTTAATGAATTTAAAACCTCTATTTTAAGGTTCTAAGAATCATTATTTTCTTGCGATTGCTTTCCTCTCATCATGGGCATTAATGATATACTCTTTAAGGAAGACCATATTTTCATGTAAAAATAGTGATTTTTTACTGCATTCATTGAAGGCTATATAACAATAAAGCTCCTTGCTTTGCTGAGTTGGGTGACTGGACTCTCTAACTAAATGGCTGACTATCAAACTATGTCACTGTTCTTTACTAATATTTAAAATCACAAATATGAGTGATTTTTAGGTGTCTGCTTCATCTTATTTTTGAAGAATTCAGGAGATGAAAGCAATGAAGAGAAGCATCCACTGTCTCAAACCAGGTTAATTGTCCTAAAGTAGGGGTGTCAAACTCATTTTCACTGGGGGCCACATCAGCCTCTTGGTTGCCTTCAAAGGGCAGACTATAATTTCAACTCCTTAACAGTTAAGAGTAGTTCCATTTATACAGTCCTAAAATTATTTTGGCCTTTTATTTAGGACGTAAAGCATAGTTTTCGTGTATTGTCTCCATCTTGAAATTCTTCGCTGACTCCTTCAGTGTAGGATAAAGCCAATAGATTAGCATTCCATGGTTCTGCTACAGATTGCTTTCTACCAATTTTTCCAAACTAAATTTGATCATTTGTTAAAGAAAATAATCGTGTTTACTGTGTATATACTAGGTACTGTGCTAAGCTCTCAAAATATACTGCTAAATAAGATGTGATCCCTGTCCTTATAGACTTGCTGATTTGCATGACTTAAATGTAACGTGTATAGTTCCACATTTTAATCTCTGCTTATGTAATTCTTTTTTTCAGAAAATCTTTCTGTCTCAGCATATTCAAATTTCACCCATGTTTCCAATCTCAACTATGGAGATAATCTCTAATATGACTGTTCTTCCTGTGCATGTTAGGTCATTTAGTCTCTTTTCTCTTAATGGCTATGGCACCTAATTCATACTGTTCACTTACGAGGTTAACTTATGACTAGTAATAAATACTAGTTTTTAACTTTTCATGTGTGTGTCTTCCCCAGATATCCTATAAGGTTTTGGATGGCTATTTGTCCTCTACCCCCACCTCCACTTCCCATGATTCATGACCCTCCCACATGCAAAATATACTCCCTTCCTCCCAAGGATCCTGAAAGTCTCATCCCATTATACATCATCTCAGAGTCCAGAATCTCTACATCAAAATCAGATCCAGTGTAGAAGAGGCTTCTCAGGTGTAGTTACTTAAGTACCAATCCTCAAGTGTAGGAATATCTTGTTTTATTGTGCTTTACTTTATTGTGCTTCACAGATGTTGCATATTTTATATATTGAAGGCAAGAACCTCCACCAGCAAAATAATTACAACTTGCTTTATTGTGATATTTGCTTATTGTGGTGGTCTGGAATCAAACCTGCAATATTTCCAAGGTATGCCTGTATTATAGTTCCTCTGAACCTGAAGACCTGTGAACTAAAACAAATTATCTAGTACCCTCACCTCAACCCCCACACACACCACCTACATACCCAGCATACAATGATGAAATAGTTGTAGGATAATTGTTCTAGACTTTCCTGTTCAAAGGGGGAAAATGAGAAGTAAAAAGGAGTCATTGCTTCATAGTGATTTTGAAATTTGAATGGGCAAACATTGGAAGTTCCTTGAGTAGACCTCAAGGCCTGGGGATAATTCTTTAGGGTTCAAGGTTTGTTCTCTGAGCTCTTGGTTCCTCCCTCCAAGTCATCCTTCCTTTTTCATGAAATGTAGCATGTTTTTTTGCAGCTGAGTGGTTTTCTCAGTCTGCTTTCTGCCAGTAGAATTTTGTGTGTCCAGTGTTCCCTTTTCATTTTTTGCTGTCACTGTTTCTTTTAGTCCCGCTTAGCAGTGTGTTTGGTGATATATCTGTCCAGAAGGTATCCAGCCATGTACTATGTAAACTAAAGACATTTATTGAAGAAGATACGAGAAACAAGAAACATTGTACATAGGACAATGACTCCTCAGTCCCCTTCAAAGTAGGCACCTTGGGACCTCACTCAGTTCTCACAATTGCCATCAGCTGCCCCGTTGTATTTTCCTGAATCTCACTGACAGTTTGAAATCTCTTTCCTTTCAAAGGTTATTTTAGTTTTGGGAAAAGCCAGAAGTTGCAGGGCACCAAATCTGACTGTAGGGTGTGCTGAGTCACCTGGGTGATTTGATGTTTTGCAAAAACAAAAAAAAACAACTCTATATGAGACATGAACAGGCTCGTTGTCATGACAAAGCTGCCAATCACCAGTTGCCTATAGCTGTGGCCTTCTGAATCATCTGAGTAGTTTCTGTGTAGGAATGTTCAAGTTTTATGCAGAATTTGATGCAGGTTCATTGCTCTACTCGCTCAGTCATTTTGAATGCGACAGCCACACAGAACATACTCAACAGCATCAACTGGTCCCACTGACTAGTACAGTGAAGTCATCATTGTTCACACATGCACATTCCAGTCACTCTCCTTGGCTGCCAGATTACATTGATGTCATGCAAACCATTCTTGTTATGTTAACAATGACTGGATTTTTCCCGGATAGATCTTGTACTTGTGTCAAAAATTTTGTCAGCCTCCTGTGAATCATATTGGGGAAAATTCCACTAGATAAACGCTACATCTAAGAATTCTTTGAAAATATGGGCTTATTCAGAGGGCCTCCAGCTTTCTAGAGGGCCTGTTGTTTGATTGAAGATCTGTGAGATCTATCCTTATTATTTCTGAAGGACTTTTTGTACAACATTAATACTGTGAGGTACCACCCTCGATCTTTCTAGGGTCTTAACAAAAGTTTTATAGCTTTACCCCCTCAGCTTCATTTTTAGGCCATGTGTGGCAGTGCCCGGATTCAAAGTTTGTTTAGAAGCCATTCTCAACCTCAGCACCACTGGCCATCTGAGAGACTGAGAATTTTCAAAAACATTCTAGTTCTGGTTCTTTTTTTGTTTAACAGTCCTTTAATTTATCTCTCTTACATTTTACTGTAAGCAACAAGGAAAACAATAGGCATCACCTACACCACTTTGACTTTGCTTAGAAATCTTAGCTAGATCTCAGTTTATTAGGCCTATTTCCTATTTGCCACATTATTGAAGGTGAGAGTGTTGCTAAGTTTCCAGTACTACTAAACAAGTACCCTCTTTCCTCCAGTTTCCAAAACATTGTTTCTTACTTCCCTTCACTAATATGGGCCCTCATGGGAAGCATACTAACAGTCTGTTTAAGGCAATTCAGGCCTTCTGTAGCATGCTCCTCAAAGTCTTTCCAACCTCTACCTATTTGCCAAGTTCCAAAACTACTCCCACATTTTTAGATATTTATTATGGCAGCACCCCACTTCTAGCTTTCAACATCTGTATTAGTTATCTCTTTGTGTGTTACAGATTACCCCAGAACTTAATAGCTGAAAACAATAAATGGTTAGTGCCTTACAGGGTCAAGAATCTCAGTGCAGCTTAACTGGGTCCTCTACCTCAAGAATCTTCCTGAGGTTGTAATTGGGCTCATTTGAAGGTTCAGCCAAAGGAGAATCTGCTTCCTAGCTCACTTGTGTTGTTGTTGGCAGGATTCAGTTCAGATCCTGTTGGATGGAGGCCTCTTTTATAGGGCAGTTAACAAATGCCTAGTTGGCTTCCATCATAGCAAAAGATGGCTAGTAAGACAGAAGCCAGAATCTTGTTGTAACCTAACCTTGAAAGGAATATCCCATCACTTTTGCCCAATTTTCTTTGTCAAAAGAAAATCATTAGGTCTAGCCTACATATGAGGGGAGGAGGTTACACAAGGACTTGAGACACAGGATCATTGTAAGTCATCTAAGTAGCTGTATGATCTTTAGCCACTATTTGAGTGTGATGGTGAATCTACATTTACTGGATTTGAAACTAGCAAGACAATGTCTAGAGCACAGCAATGAAATAATATTTATATAACACATTTAACAGTTTCTTTACAACTTTATAACTTACTGAGACTTGAAAATAATTTTTTGAAATTTACACAAACCAAGTTCTGTTCCTAGACAAATGTACCCATTATTATACTCACATGAAGTATGATGGAATGTAAGAGTTTTAAGAAATTTTTGTAGTAACACATCTAACTTGAACAAATGAATCATGTGCCCATGAAATGAAATAAATGGGTTTACTTAATGTAGATTAATTTTAAGATAATAATTCCTTTTTAGTGTGGTTTTGAAATTGTGGTACAAGAGGCAATATTGCTTACACCTTCAGTACAGTAAATATGGGTAGTATGGCTCAGAGTAGTTATACATACAAACACACATATGAAGAAGTAGCCTACTATTTTTGGTTTGGAGGAGGGGAACTGGGAAGAATGGTTACAATATCCCTTATTTGTCCTGGAAAATATATTTTCTTTGAAAGATGGAAACCTTTGAAGCTTTTTAATTTGCTAGTCATATTTCAATGTGTTCATTATTCCTGCCCCAAAACTATTTAACTCAGCACAAAAACCACTTTAATCTAACATATAGGCATAGCGTACTGGCCTGAAAAATAATAGTATTTTTTTCTCATAGATTATTTTAGTATTACTTGGTTCAAAACTTGGCTTTGTGTAGTCTGAAAAATACAGTGATGTTTAGGTTGAAAATGCATAGTCAGTGATTTTTTCATTTGTGGATTTTAGAAGTATGATATTTCTTCCATGTTTCCCAGAATGTATAGTGGTATGTTTTGTAGTTATACTATAAAAGCTTAAGGTGGAATGAAGGAAGAGAGTGTGTATAGATGCCTAAAGCTATGTATTTCAGAATTGCAACTAAATATCTGATTGGTGTTTGGCACTGTGAAAAATTGCCAACAGCAAAAACAATACTATTAAATTGTAAATCTCCAACCATGTTGTAGAATGCCATATAACACAGTTCCTTTGTAGATTATTCCTAATTATATTTGTATATAATTTATTTTTACATATTTATATAAATTTATTTATATATTTTTCCTCTCTTTTACAGGAAATATAACATTACAAAGCAAGATGGGTAATATCACAGTAGGTATGTGCTAAGATACTAGTTGGTAAATTTTGCATGATTTTTAAATAACTATGTTTGTGATATATTGTTAGGTTAAATAAAGTCTTACAGTTTAACTGATGACTTGGTAGGATCCTGATATGCAAATAAAAAAATAGGCAGGCCCAATGTATGAATATGTGAAATTATTTCTGGAAATTCATTGGCTCATCATCCTATAAATATTGTATAATTATAGATTTGGCCTCAATCAGAATAGGGTTAGAATTCTGATTTCACCACTTTTTATACATGGGCAAATTATCTAACTTCTCTGTGCCTCAGTTTCTGCATCTGAAAAATTGAAATAATAAGTACCTATCATAGGGTTATTATAAGGATTAAACAAGGTTTTATATGTGTATGTTTGTGTGTATATATATTTACCATATGTCTAACATATGGTAAAAATTCAATACATAATAACCATCTTCATTGTTGTTATTGTTCTAATCCTAGGCCCAAACTAATAGTGGCTAATGGTACTTTAGACCTAATCACAATATGTGATGCTGGGCCTGCTGGAGGAAAAAGTTCAGATTTGGGGGCTGTCCAACCTGCAGCACATGGGGTGATGCGGCTCAGGATGGCTATGAATGTGGCCTGACAGAAAATCATAAATTTACTTAAAACACTATGAGATTTTTTTTGTGTGATTACGTGTCACAGTGTATTTAATGTGTGGCCCAAGACAACTCTTCTTCCATTGTGGCCCAGAGATGCCAAAAGGTTGGATACCCCTGGAGCTCTTCTCTATCCCAAGTAGCATCTGTTTGCCTATTAGGTGAAGGCACACTCTGAGCTCTCTGAGTGGTGGTTGTTTTTCAGTCCTTAAACAATAGGGGTCAGGGATGAGAAATTGGGATCTTTGTTGGGGAGCTGTGGTTTATAGCCAGTATGAATGTCCGGGACCTCCTTTTTGACATTTTACATTTTTCCTTTCTTTGTGCTGATTGAAATACTGAATTTGTCCAACAGTCTTTTTCACTATCACTTACGGATTTTTTGGCTTAAAGTACATATCCTTTAAGTTTTCTAGAGATTTTAACTTTTATGTTGAATGGGGGATAAACAGAAGATAAAGGCTTCCTCAGTGATAATTATAAATTATTTTAACTAAGACATGATAGAAGGACTTAACCTGTGTTCCAGTAGTAAATCAAGATTTACTGTTGACATTTTATCAGAGGATGCATTGGGAAAAAGTAAGGGAAGTTTCTAGGCTGAACAAAAAGGTACACTGGCTAGAAGCTGAGCTAGCTGGGGAGAAGTCCTGAATATGGGTAGGGTTTATAGCAGCACAGGAAGTGGGGGAAAGGAGAGGAATATTTTAAATTGAAAGGCACAGGGAGTTTCACTGCCCACTAGCAGCCCTTTTAGGCAAAATGTGAACTCGTGGAATTCATATGATATGATATAATAATCCTAGTGCTATTCTTGGGTAGAAATGTGGGAATACAATGGGAAAACCATTCTCTCTAAAATTGAAAATGAATGGTTATTTATACATACTGGAAAACAATAGTACTAGCAAGGATGAAATATACAATAATGTACATCTTGGAAGATGGTTTAATACTCTGTATAAGTGATTAATATTATGCATTCTTGTTAATTATCCCTGTAAACATTCCCCTTTTCCCACTATTAAGTATTAGAGGGATTTTAAGGCCAGGTGTTTTATTTTTCTTAGGTAAATCTGCCCACTCAAAGAAAATTACCTGAGCCCAGAGTTAAGAAATATCTTATAGATTAGATATCTATCTGTTATATCTGTATCAAATAGATGTAGATAGTCCAGAATTATAGAAGTATTAATGACCCTTTATAATTTTTTTTAGCAAAACAAATTATGGTTTTATGTTGTTTTTTAAAAAACTTTAAAAAGTCAGGTTGTTGTTAAAAATACACAGATATGTAAAGGTACATAAAAATTGGTTTTCTTGTTTTATAAATATCATTGGTAAATTTTGAGTTTTATGTTAGAAGAATCAAAATAAAGGAAAAAGTACACATTTGTAAGTTACCATGTATTGATCTGTGATAGTGTGGAAAAACATGGTCTTTAGAAGTAGATTTGTCTGTGAATTTTGGTATTACCACATAGCAGGTGTGTGATTTTCAACAGATTACTAAATCTCTCCAAGTGTTCATTTTTATGCATAACATGGATACCACCCATATAACACAAGGTTGTTGAGAAATTAAGTAAAGTATGTAAAGTACAGCCCAATGCATGGTAGCCTTTCAATAAACTATCTCTTTTCTCTTTCAGTTTATTATCTATCATACAGAACCATTAAGCCACACTATTTTTTTGAAGATCTTATGTATTTACTTTTTTAGGGAGAGGGGAAGGGAGGGAGAAAGATGGAGAGAAATGTCAATGAAGCCACACTATATTTTAACCTTAATTATAAGGGAAGTATTCATTTTATATGTTCCTTTAACTCTATGAATATCTATATTAAGACTTTGGAAGAAAGGAAGATATAAATTATTTTACTGTTTATTGGTCTCAAAACTGTTAACATTTGAAAGCAACAAGATTGGGGTAATTAGTCAACATATTTATTGAGTGCCTACTCTTTATCAGGAACTCTTTTAGATACTGAGGATTAAATTGGTCAACAAGACATAGTCTCCATGTTCAGCCTAGGCCTGAGAAGACAGTAAGTATGTAAATAGGAAAGATCATTTCAGGTAGAGCAATGAATAAATAAGAGAGGGTAATGAGATAGAGAGTGGGTTAAAAAAGCTATTTTATTTAACAGTCAAGAGGGTCTGGAGAAGGTATATTTGAACTAAGGCCAGAATAATGGGAAAGAATAAATAAAATTCTAGAATTGAGCTCCCCAGATAGAGGAACAATCAGTGCAAGTCCTGAAAGTGGAATGAGTTTATCATTTTTGAGGTATAGAAAGCAGACTTGTGGAGAAAGGTGGGAGATGAGGAAAGTGAGGGCTAAGATCATCAGGCCTTATAGACATGGTAAGAATGGGGACTTTATTCCAACTACAACAGGGTGTAGGGTGGTAATAGGTAATTTATATTTTTTCTTTTTTTAATTCTTGTTTATTCTATTACAGTTGCCCTAGTTTTTCCCCTTTTGCCTTCCTCCACCCACCCCACCCCAAACTCCCATAGTTATTCATGGGTCATTCATACATGTTCTTTGACTAATTCCTTCTTGCCCCTTCTTTCCATAATTTATATTTTAAAAAGAGTAGGCCTTGCCGTTGTTCCCTCATGTGCCAGAAGAATGCAGTAGTGAAAACAGGCAACTGGAAAGCTTAATTTGTTTATCCATTTTCCTATTACTAGATACGTGGGCTGTTCTACTTTTGGGCAATATAAATAAAGCTGCTGTGACCATTCTTAGACAAGTGATTTTATGGAACTGCACATACATAAACACATGTGTATGTATGTACATGTATATTTATATAAATACATGTATATATATACTTATGTATATGTGTACATATGTGTATATATATTTTTTTCCTCTTGGCTAAATACCTAGGAATGGAGCTGCTGAGTTAATTAGGTATGTATATCTTTAGTTTTGTGATAAACTACCGCACTTTTTCTCATAGTTCCATTTTATACTCTCCCCTATAATGTATGAAAATTCTAGTTTCTCTACATCCTTACCAACAATTATCATGGTCGGACGTTTTAATTTTATGCATTCTGGTGTGTGAATACTAGTGTGTCTTTGGTATTAATTTATATTTCCATAATGACTAATGGTGTTCAGCACTTTTTCATGTACTTATTGGTCATTAATATATCTTCCTTTATGAACTTTTATTCATATCTCAAAAAATTTTTATTTAAACAATTTTTTTATTTTTTATAATTTTGGATTTCTTTTAATATAGTTAGATTGAACATTTTTTCACGTGTTTGTTTACAAGTTGTACTTTTCCTTTTGCTCATTTATCTGTTAAGATCTTAATGCCTTTTTTATTTTTTGCTAATTTATATGTTTTTTTAAATATATTTTATTGATTATGCTATTAAAGTTGTCCCATTTTACCCCCTTCACTCCCCTCCAATGTGCATACCCTCTCCCACCCGCATTTCCCCCCTTTAGTTCATATCCATGTGTCATACTTATAAGTTCTTTAGTTTCTACATTTCCCATACTCTTCTTACCCTCCCCCTATTTTCTACCTACCATCTCTGCTCCTTATTCTCTGGAACTTTTCCCCCTCTCTCCTCCTCTCACTCCCCTGTTGCTAACCCTCCATGTGATCTCCATTTCTGTGGTTCTGTTCCTGTTCTAGTTGTTTCTTTAGTTAGTTTTTGTTTTTGTTTTAGGTGTGGTTGTTAATAAGTGTGAGTTTGCTGTCATTTTACTATACATGTTTTTTATATCCTTTTTCTTAGATAGGTCCCTTGAACATTTCATAAAATAAAGGCTTGGTGATCATGAACTCCTTTAACTTGACCTTATCTGAGAAGCACTTGATCTGCCCTTCCATTCTAAATGAAAGCTTTCCTGGATAGAGTCATCTTGGATGTGGGTTCTTGCCTTTCATGAGTTGTAATTCTTCTTTCCAGCCCCTTCTTGCCTGTAAGGTCTCTTTTGAGAAATCAGCTGACAGCCTGATGGGAACTCCTTTATAGGTTACTGTCTCCTTATGTCTTGCTGCTTCTAGGATTCTCTCTTTCATTTTAACCTTGGCTAATGTAATTATGATGTGCCTTGGTGTGTTCCTCCTTGGGTCCAACTTCTTTGGGACTCTCTGGACTTCCTGGACTTTTTGAAAGTCTATTTCCTTTGCCAGGTTGGGGAAGTTCTCCTTTATTATTTGTTCAAATATCTTTTCCATTTGTTGTTCTTCCTCTTCTCTTTCTGGTACCCCTATAATTTGGAGGTTGGAACGTTTAAAGATGTCCTGGAGGTTCCTAAGCCTATCCTCATTTTTTTTGAATTCTTGTTTCTTCATTTTTTTTGATTGGTTGTTACCTTCTTCCTTCTGGTCCACTCCATTGATGTGAGTCCCAGTTTCCTTCCCATCACTCTTGGTTCCCTGTGCATTTTCCTTTATTTCATTTAGCGTAGCGTTCATTTGTTCATCTAGTTTGTGACCAAATGCTACCAGTTCTGTCAGCATCTTGATCACAAATGCTTTGAACTGTGCATCTGATAGGTTGGCTATCTCTTTGTCACTTAGTGGTATTAGGGATACCAAGACGAGAAGAAGAGCAAGGGATAGAAAACCTATTTGAAAAAGTAATGATGGAAAACTTCCCTAATTTGATGAGAGAAAAAGCCACACAAATCCAGGAGACATAGAGTTCCAATCAAGAGGAACCCAAAGAGGACAACTGCAAGACCTATTATAATTAAAATGGCAAGATTTCAAGATAAAGAGAGAATCTTAAAGCCAGCAAGGGAGAAGCAGGAAGTAACATACAAGGGAGCCCTGAAAAGGCTAGCAGCTGACTTCTCAACACAAATGCTCCAAAACAGAAGAGAATGGCAATATTCCAAGTAATGAGAACCAGAGGCCTGCAACCAAGGCTACTTTAGCCAGCAAGGCTCTCAATCAAGATAGAAGGCCAAATAAGGAGCTTCCCAGACAACAGAAGTCTAAAAGAATACACCTCTACCAAACCAGCTCTGCCAGAGGTGCTAAAGGGACTGATCTAAGAAAAGGAAGGAAAAGACAGAGACACAGGGGAACACAGGTATGAAAATGGCAATGAATAAGTACCTATCAATAATAACCTTAAATGTAAATGGATTAAATGCTTCATTCAAAAGACATAGAATAGCTGAATGGATAAGAAAGCATGACCCACACATATGCTGCCTA
>CM052549.1:40746363-40779434 GCA_028533065.1 Trachops cirrhosus | reverse complement strand
GCCTCTCCTCATTTTTTTGAATTCTTATTTCTTCATTATTTTCTGGTTGTATTTTTTTTCTTCCTTCTGGTCCACTCCAATGATGTGAGACCCATCTTTCATTCCATCACTATTGGTTCCCTGTGCATTTTTCTTCATTAAACTTATTGTAACCTGCATTTTTTCATATAATTTGTGACCAAATGCAACCAGTTCTGTGAGCATCCTGATCACCAGTGCTTTGAACTGTGCATCTGATAGGTTGGCTATCTCTTGGTCACTTAAAAGGATGGGTTCTGGGGCTTTCAATTCTTCTTCTGTTTGAGCCATCTTTTTGCTGGTTTTTTTTTTTGTTGTTGTTGTTTTGGTCTTGTTGAGCTCCTGTAGTGAGGGGCGGGCCCTTAGGTGTTCACCAGGGCGGGGCACCCCAGTCACTGTGTTGTGACACTGTATGTGGGGTCGGGGTCCAAGAAGAAACAATGGCGTTTGCTCCGCTCTCTGTAGGACCTCAGACCCTTCCGCCGCGTTCTGCAAGCTAACTGGGCCCCTCTGGCACCAATTCCAGTGTGGGTGGGCCTGTGCACCCCGCAGGACCTTCCTTTTCAGTCAGTGATCCAAAGCTCTATTTCCCAGCGCTGGGACCTGAGTTAGGCGCAGTGCCTTGCTTCACAATGGCTGCCTGGCTGGGTCTGCGGGTCGCCACCCCCTGGCTGGGGCCTACCAGCCACCGCTGCTGGAGTGCCCAGGGTCTGGCTGCTGCGGACTTGCATGCAGCCCTGGTTGCTCAGGTGTCTGCTCCATGTCCCTCACCCGGCCTGACTCTGCCCCTCCTACTGGTCTGGATGAACGTGTCTATTTTTAAATCCTTAGGTGTCCGACTTCCATACACTTCAATTTTCTGTCAGTTCTGGTTATTTTGTTTCTATATTGTTGTTGTCCCTATCTTGGTTGAGCGAGGAGGCACGGTGCGTCTACCTATGCCTCCATCTTGGCCAGAAGTATCCAAAATGAAGTCTTTAAGAGAAGCTATGACTATCTGGAAAATGTCAAGGATTTACTTTGTTCATTAAACACCAAAGATTTTACTCTGTAGGAAACTAGAAAAATATCCTTCACTGACCCACCAAAGCAAATGAAGGCAAGTGAAAAAACAGTACAGCACTTCACCCACCACAATAATATAGTTATTTTAACCAATCATTCATAAAACTAATTTCAAACAAATTCAAAATTCACTAATATAATGCAATATCTGATACTAACAATTGTAAAACAAATAAACTTAGGACACCACAGTTTACAGCACAATAACAAGGCTCTGATTTACAGTTATTAATGATAATGAAACAAACTGTCATAAAGAGATTGTTTGGATTAAACTATAGAGCTTGCTTATTAACAGAAATAACTACTTAAAGAAAGAGAAAAAAAGTAGGTCCAAAAATCCATACTTTCCTGACAGACGTATTGCTATAAGTTAATTTTCTTTCCTATATAAGAGGGAAAATCTTTTGTAAGTTTAGTTATTATAAATCAACATTACATATAGTGAAAATCAAGTTTTAAGAAAGCACTGTGGCTCTGTAGTCCAACCTAAGAAAGAGGTCAACTGACAACTATGTCATTAATTCATCCAATAATCAAATGAATTTCTACCGTTTCTGTACCAAACTTGGGATACTGAAATTAATGACATAATTTAAAAAGAGCAACTCCATATAAAATGACATGTAAAGAATGCTGTTAAGTGTTTGTAGAGCTCATTTGATTCTCACAATCTTGAATAGGAAAAATAAATAATGCCACCCCTGTTTTATAAATAATGAAATGAAGTCTCAGTAAAGTTTACTGGTATATCCAGGACTGGTCAAGTTATCTTTGTTATCTGTGTTTCATTTACCTATATCATCATCATTATAATAAACATCATATTAGTTAGCTATGTGCCAGACATTAAGTATTTTGTCTATATTAACTCATTAATCCTCATAACAACTCTCTAAGTACATTATTATTATTCCATTTTCCAGAAAATGAAGATACATAGAGATTAAGTAATCTGTCTAAAATTAATGAGTTTAATAAGTAGCTGAACCAGGACTGAAAAACAGGTAGTTTGGTTCTTAATTCTTTGCTCTTATCCAACTCACAATGCTGCCTCTCAAATATGCAAAGCAGATATCTGTAAAAGTAGTACATTAAAAAGTTAACATATTTCATAAACATTTATCTTGTTATAAAAAACCCATAAACTTAGAAATATGCTTTAAAAATTAATACTGTAATATAAAGAAATATCTACACTGATTCTTTAGTACAACACAGAACTCAATCAAGCAAGAAACAAAATAGTATCATAGATTGTAGGAATAAATTGAATATGCAATAAACCATGAAAGTTGAAAGAAATAAATAATGAGTGTAAACAATGGCCAAAATATTCAAAATAGCAAATAATTAAGAGATGACTTAAATTCCTCAATACTTACACTTGAATGTCAATATGTAATATTCTAGTAATCTAGATCATTTCACCTAACACAAGCCATCATTTAAAGGACAGAATTTGGACTTCCAGCCAAGATGGACGTGTAGGTAGATACACTTTGCCTCCTCACACAACCAAAATGAAAACAAATTTGAAAACAAAAAATAACCAGAATTGCCAGAAAATCAAACTGTATGTAAATACAACCAAGGAGTTCAAGAAACATTTATCCAGACCAGTAGGAGGGGCAGAGACAGGCAGCCTGGGTAGAGAGGCCTCAAGGCAAGGCGGTGGCTGGCACACCAAGCAAGGTGTGGCTGGTGGACTGGGTGGTCCCACATTTGTGTATGGACAAACCGGGAGGAACAACTAGGGAGTGAGACAGACCACGCAACTGAGGGTTCTGCCACAGGGAAATAAAGCCTCAAAACCTCTGACTGAAAAAACCTGTGGAGGTTGAGGCAGCAGGAGAAACTCCCAGCCTCACAGAAGAATTTATTGGAGAAACCCACAGGGTCCTAGAACATACACAAACCCACCCACCTTGGAATCAGCACCAGAACAGACCAATTTGCTTGTGGGTAGTGGGGGACATGACTGAAAGCTACTCAGGTTCCCTCTTGGCTCCTCCCCCACATACAGCACCAAAAAGCAGCAATGTGGGTTGCCCCACCCTGGCGAATACGTAAGGCTCTGCCCCTTACTACATAACAGGCACACCAAGACAAAAATATATGACCCAAATGAACAGATCAAAGCTCTAGAAAAAAAAATACAACTAAGTGATGAAGAGATAGCCAACCTATCAGATATAGATTTCAAAATACTGCTAATCAGGATGCTCACAGAAATGGTTATGGTCACAAAATAGAGGAAAAAGTGAAGGCTATGCCAAGTGAAATAAAGGAAAATGTACAGGGAACCAGCAGTGAAGAGAAGGAAACTGACTTGAATCAATGATTTGAAGGAAGAAATAAACATTCAACCAGAACACAATGAAGAAACAAGAATTCAAAAAAAAATGAGGAGAGGCTTAGGAACTTCCAGGACAACTTTAAACATTCCAACATCTGAATCACAGAGGTGCAGAAGAGGAAGAGCAAGAAATTGAAAACTTATTTAAAAATGTTAATGAAGGAAAACTTCTCTAATCTAGCAAAGGAAATAGATTTCCAGGAAGTCCAGGAAGCTCAAAGTCCCAAAGAACGTGGACCCAAGGAAGCACACACCAAAGCACATCATAATTACATTAGCCAAGATCAAAGATAAGGAGAGAATCTTAAAAGCAGCAAGAGAAAAGGGGACACTTACCTACACAGGAGTTCCCATAAGACTATCAGCTGATTTCTCAACAGAAACCTTGCAGACAAGAAGGGACTGGAAAGAGGTATTCAAAGTCATGAAAGGCAAGGACCTACATCTAAGATGACTCTATCCAGCAAAGTTACCATTTAGAATGGAAGGGCAGATAAAATGCTTCCTAGACAAGGTAAAGTTAAAGGAGTTTATCATCAACAAGCTCTTATTATATGAAATGTTAAAGGAAGGGCCTTATCTAAGAAAAAGAAGATAAAAAATATGAACAGTAAAATAACAACAAACTCACAACTATCAACAACCACACCTAAAACAAAAACAAAAACAAACTAAGCAAACAACTAGAACAGGAACAGATTCACAGAAATGGAGTTCACATGGAGGGTCATCAGTAGAGAAGGGGAATGGGGAGAGTGGGGGAAAAGGGACGGGGAATAAGAAGTATAAATGTTAGGGACAAAATAGAAAGGGGGAAGTTAAGAACAGTATAGGAAATGGAGAAGCCAAAGAACTTATATGTATGACCCATGGACATGAATGAAGGTGGGGGAATGATGGTGGGGGGGGCGGGTACATGGCGGAAGGGAATAAAGGGGAGAAAAAATGGGACAACTGTAATGGCATAATCAATAAAATATATTTTTAAAGAATAAAAACAAAAAATAAAGGACAGAATTTGAAGGAGGTATGAAGTGGTCCAATTTCCCTTTTGTACCTCCGAGACCACTGCAATGTGAGAAGAGAAAATAAATGCCTTCTCAAAAGAGCTGCCACATAAGGCAATGCAGTATCTTTCAATACTTGCATGGTTTAATTTAAGGATAAGTTTAAATGTGTGGGTTTAGTCATCTCCCACAGGTTGATGACAGAAAATAAAAGTGACAACAGTAGAAACAATTAGTGTTATAATCTACCTTGTTTAATTATGCCAACAGTAATCTACCTGTAAGATATACTCACAACTTTTCCCTGATAATTACCCGTGATACAGCTGAATATGGAATTTAACAAATTTATAACAAAAGATACTCGCAAACTGTGTAAGTGGAAAGTAATAGGTGACTTAGATCTTTCTGAAAGATTTAGAACATTATCAATCATGTTAAAAAGTTTGTGACTATTTACACTTCAAAATTACACATTCATTTATTTTTTTTCTTTTGTTTCCCTTGCCTGGAAAGATGTATGCAATAAAAAATTTCTACAAGCAATGTCGGAGATTTTGCTGCCTATGTTTTTTTCAAAGATTTTTATAGTTTTGGGTCTAACATTTAAGTCTTTGATCTATTTTAATTTACTCTTGTGTGTGGTGTGAAAAGGTGGTCTAGTTTCATTTTTCTACATGTAACATAAGCAGCCCTATGTTCATTGCAGTGTAATTTACAATCACCAAGACATAGAAGCAGCCCAAGTGTCCAATAGATGAGTAGATAAAACCACCATGGGACATTTACACAGTGGAATTCTAGTCAGCTGTAAAAAAGACAATTTTACCCTTTGCAACATTATGGATAGACCTGGAGAATATTATGCTAAATGAAATAAGCCAGTTAGAGAAAGACACATACCATATGATTTCACTCATATGTGGAATCTAATTAACAAACTGATCTAACAAGCAAAACAGAGACAGACTCCTAGAAGGGGACAAGATGGCACCTAGTGGGGGTAGGGAGGTTAGCAGGTAGAGGGATTGAACAAAAAGGAAAAAGAACTCATGGATATGGACAACAGTGTGGTGATTGCTGGGGGTGGGGGGTATAAGGGGACTAAATGGTAATGGGAAAAATACAATAAAGATTAAATAAAAAAATAAAATGTTAAATAAAAAATTATACCTTTATTCGTAATACTATGCTAAATCACAAAAAAGCAACAAAAGTTGGTTAAAAATACAAACTTTTAACGTTTATAGTTTTGATCTTCTTTTTCTTAAATAAGTCCTTTTAACATTTAGCCCTTTAGCTTTAGCTTTACCTTGTCTGGGAAGCACTTTATCTGCCCATCCATTCTAAATGATAGCTTTGCTGGATAGAGTAATTTAGGTTGTAGGTCCTTGAAACTGAATCTAAAAAAAAACAATTTAAGCAAACAACCAGAATAGGAATAGAATCATAGATATGGAGATTATTTAGAGGATTATCAACTGGGAGGGGGAAGAGGGAGACTAGGGGGAAAGGTGCAAGGATTAAGAAGCACAATTCGTAGGTACAAAATAGACAGGGGGATGTCAAGGATAATATAGGAAATGGAGAAGCCAAAGAACTTACATGCATGGCCCATGGATATGAACTAAGGGAGGGGATTGCTAGAGGGAAGGGGGTTACCAGGCAGAAGGGGGTAAAGGGGGAAAAATTGGGACAACTGTAATAGCGTAATCAACAAAATAAAATTTAAAAAAAATACAAACTATCTTATAACAACCAAAATCTCTATGGCTAATAAAAGATTTTGGAGAACAGTAATGCTCTATAGTGGTGCCATCTTGTGGAAAATACTGAAGAAAGTTGAGTTTTGAAGCTCATCCTTCAATTGCCTAAAGGCAAAGTAAACAGATCTTTGAAAAATACTCAAATAAACCTAACACATAAGAAAAATTTAATCCTAGTTATGGTGTATTAGTTAATCATCAGCTTTAATTCATGATCATAAATATCTCTCCAGAACCAGAATTAAATATTAAGTATTTAGAAATGTTATTGCTTCCAAATAAGAAACTAAATAACTGTCAAAAGTATTACATCACAAACTAAAATTTAAATTGTATTATAATTTAAATTATTTAATCACCTCAATTTGAAATTTAAATTTACTAATGAACTAAAATGTAGTAAAAAGGGAAAGTTATGCCACAAATTTTGTGGAACCTACCCAGTGTATAAGCCAACTTGATATAAAACTGCAATTACTAAAAAATGAAAGTTTCAATCTTACACTTTTATCTGATGCATGAATATCTATATTTCCATAAACTGTCCCCAGACAGATCACTTTGCCTCCTTTTGTTTGGACATGTAATTTTTGACTCTGAAAGACAAATACAAAAATATACATAGAGAAAAAGAGAATAAATTTGACTTATACTAATAAAAAGATTTCTAACATTTATATATTTCTTTTTAAATAATAACAAGGTGAAAAGAGGAACCAGGAATTAAATAGAAATGCATTATTTGGAATAATAAAATCAACTTGAAAAGAATGTGAACTGCTGTTAAGGAGATTAATAAGTCCCACAGACCCAAAGGGGAAAAAAAGAGTTTCTTGGGTGTTCCAGTAGTTTCACTTTTCATGAAAATTAACTTGGGAATCAAAGGTCACAGATTGGCAAACACAACATAAGTGATGATGAGGATGACAACAATAATCACTGTTACTGTTCATTATTATTAATGTTCATTGCAATATTTATCACTTATTTGACATTACTTTATATCAAAATACAGTATTTACTACTTTATATTAACTATCATTTAATCCTCATAATAATGCAGAGAAATGGGTACCATATTTTCCCAATTTTACAGAAGAAGAAATCTAAGATACAGAAAAGTTAAATAACTCTTTATCAGCTGACATGGTTACAAAAACAACATAACCTAACAGAATCAAGCTCTGTATAATTTCAAAACCCATACTCTTATGGCTGGATTCATCTGAAGCATATATTCATACTTAGGGTAACAGCCCCACTGACTGTTAAACTTTGTAACATGACACCCCAGAAACTGAAACTAAGTAAAAATTCCTCTAAGCACAAATAAAACAGCAGTCACAAATTGTCTCCTCTGCCAGGCAAAAAAGAAAGAAAGAGTGTATGTGTGTTTTTAACTTGATCTCACATTTAACAACTATGGCAGAAAACTACTACAGGGCCACAAAAATCCTTTGTTTTCAAAGTACTTAATAGGAGTATAGCTGAGCCCATGAAGAGACAGTATTTCCCAGCTTCTCACACCTCTTAGGTGTTACTAAGTTCTTGCCAAAAGAATGGAAATGGAAATGCTATGTGCAATTTCCAGACTTGTGCGTTTAGAAGAGTTGGTGTGCCTTCTTTGTGCTCTGCCCCTTCCACCAGATGAGTCCAAATAGTAAGACTCTAAGATGGTAGAGCCATAAGATGGAAGGAACTTAGAATCACTGAATATAAATGAGCCACCCACACATCTGGACACAAATGAGAACTACAATTGCATATAAACCATTAGATGTTAGGTCTATTTTTTAGAGTAGCTAACTTTACCTTGTCTTACAGTTACATATGTCTTCAGTTCTGCCACAATTACAAAGAGAAAAAGAATAAGTAAATAGCAGAGAAAGAAAAATAGCAAAAGTAAACTCACCAATATCATGACCAGTAATAGCAAAGAAGTGTCTACAACATAGGGAGTAAAAAAATTTAGAAAAAACATTTACCTTATGGTTGCTTTATTCAGGGGAAAAAAAGAGTAGAACCTCGGGTAAAATAGAATTTAAAAAAATGAATTGTAAAAAAATTTTGTAAAAAAGGCATAATGAATCATTCTGAAGAAGTTTATCTGTATTATATCATAATAAACTACTTCATGCCCATCGTGACATAATTCTGAAGTCAAGTGGAATATAACATACGTAATTGATGATCACTTAGAAAAATTCAGTATTTGCAATAAATGATATTCAGAATAATAGCTTTAGTCTGATGCTGCAGTTCATAGTTTAAGGTTATTGTTTTTTTTTTTAAAAATGCTGAAACAAAAATTAGAAAACTACTTATACCTTAACAGACTGTAAGATGCTAGTCCCCCGCTCAGTGTCAATTTTGCAATTATCACACTCAATATTTTGGACTTTTATACAGCCAGACCCTGATGACTTGATATTCAAATCTAGAAATGAAAAGAAAAAGTTAGTTAATGGGTTAATGGGCTCCAAAGCATTTGTAATACCCCTAGAAATCAAGCTCCTCTGTTATGTTCATAATATTACAGAACCCTGGAGAGAGCACAGTTGTCAGCAGTCTCTCTCTAAAGGTAAGGGGTCTCCCCCATGGCAACAGGGCCAAATATAATGCCTTTTCTGCCATTTTTAGAAATACAGCAGTTATTTCTGTTGGTCAATATCATCTAAAGAGAGAAAGCTAACACAAAGGAAACCAGAGGAGGTCAGAAACTCCAAATCTTAAAGGCACTCCTGGGAAAGATCATAGAAGTTTCCTTCCCATGAGAAAACACACATCACAGAGTTCTAGTAAGAATACAACAAGTTAGTTAACAAGCCATTATGGTAGACTGGATAAGTCAGTTAGGCTATTCTTTCTTATATTCATGAAGATTCAAAAATTTGCTCCCCAAACCTCCTCCAAATTAAAAGCATTTTGCAGAAGTAGCAGGGATCAACATATATGACCATGGACTTAAAATCCTATCCCTAACCTTCTGTATCTAAAAAAGAGGATATTACCATGCAGCTATATTGAAGCTATTTTCGGTAATCAAAAATGGGAACAACGTTGAAAACTCTAATAATAAATGGTATTAAAACTTCAAAATTGTTGATAACAGTATTATCTTAAGAAAACTGTAAAATAAGAATCACAGGTGCCATCCTTGGCTATCAATTTAAGTTATAATCTTAGTTGTCTCTATATACAAATAAAAATATAATAAACACTGATATTTAATACCAAATTCAAATAAATATGATGATTTCCCTTAAACCAGACTAGCAAATATTATGTTGCCCCAAACACAAACTACTGCGGTATAACACCACAATTTCAATAGTTATGGCACAAAAATTAATTCCTATGGTTGTGAATATTGTAGTCTCTATAAAGGCTTAAAATAACAGCAATATTTTGGTTGGGATTAATCTAAAATATATAAAAAGATGATTTTACCTCACACTTCTATGGATGCAAATATGACTGCAAAAATTTTTACCCAGTTGTGTTACAACATAAGCCTTGAACTAAGGCAGCATTGATGGACATGGAAAGAAGGAAACATGCTAAATACACTCTGCCCTCACTAGGCAGATAAAGAAATTAAGGCTAGACACTGAATGGCAGTAATGCTACTCTCACCCATGCATTAATACAGGTCTAGATAAACTGGAGGAACAAGTATGAAGTAAACTGATTTATGTTGATTTAAGGAGCTTATGGAATAGACACATGGAAATAGTCTATTGTAAATGGGGTTTGGGCTCTAAAGAGAAATCAACAAAAATGAAGTTTGGGATCACCAACACAGGTAGTTCCATTTTTATCTGTGCTGCCATAAAATTTTGTGTATCTCTATTTAAATAAGCAAGTCCATTTTGTATTACAATAATATATTGGAAATCATCCTCTTCACCCTAGCCTGTTACATTTTGAGGTCAAGGGTCTCATTCATCTAAGCTGGTTAGAAGTTAAGAAGCAATAAAGCGTACTGGTTCAGCAGACTCCAGTCAGTTCAAATCCCAGTTCCACCAATTTTTATCTGAGAGCGAACAGGCATATTTCTTGATCTACCCTCACCAGAATATTAATTTCATGATGGCATAGATTTTTTTCCTATTTGCCCACCCACAATAAATACATAGTACTTCATGAAACTTGCTGTACCTAATTTCCTTTCCTGAAATAGTGACAAAAGTATCTACCTTATAAGTGCAACTGCAAAGATTAGAAAAGATTGCTTTGTAAGTGTTAGATGCTGGTATGATCATCAATAGTATCATCCTTCAGTCTTCAGGAAGGAGAACTTGCGGAGACTTTCCTAGGAAAGTGCTGGTTTGCATTTGAGAAATGACATCCAACCCAACCACCTAGGAAACATCTTGTAGGCATTATCAATCGCAATTTCCCAGGCAGTCTTACTGTGTGCTTTTCTTCAAAACGTGGTACTCGTGGAAAATTTACTAAAGCCAAAATGAATGGAGGTATGTAAGTAAGAAACTGGGTGCTCACTTGAAACTGAATACTTGGTCCAGATTAGAAATGGAACATCCAATAGACTGCGCAGTTTTGGGACAAACCCCAGGCTGTACGCAAGAGGAAATGTGGATGGAGTGCCATTCTAGTGAAGGGATTATCAAGAAACATCAAGCCTGAAAAATAAACCACTTTTCTATTGACAAGATGCAGTGACATAAATAAGAACAACGTGCTAAAGGAGAACATAACTGTTATTTGAAGTATATTATTCCAAATCATGTTTCCATCCGATTTATAAAATTTCTATGACTGGGAAACAAATTTGTAACTACTACTGGGAAACTCAAAGCAGAACAGAAAAAAAGCGGCAGCTTTGAAGGCAAAAACTGTAAATTAGAAAGTTAGATCCAAAGGGATCATCTAAAAGTGCACGTCGGCCTGGGACCCAAACCCATTTTAACTTCACTTCACTTGCCAAACTTCAGGGGCGCCTGCACCTCCACGGACGCCTGGGGGTCAAGGCTGTCAGACTCAATGGCCACCTCCTTCAGCGCCTCGTCGTACTTCACCTGCAGGCCGGCCAGGGCCTGCGCCCCGCCCTCCGCTCCGCTCACCGCGACTAGCACGCGGTCGGCATCAGGGTAGGTCAGGGGGTCCAGCGGCCTCACCGCCAGGTGGCACGAAAGCCGCGCCCGCAGCCGTCCAAACGGGCTCACCAGCAGCGCCCACTCCTTCAGAGTCCCGCGCGCGGGGCCCGGCGGAGAGCCCTCGGCCTCGGGCCCGGTAGGGCGCTTACCCACACCTGAGCCATAGCGTCGGGCTTGACGAGCCCCACAAGCCCTGGGCCCCACGGTCTCACCGGCCCACACTCCGAGGTGACCGAGCCGGAGGCAGTCGAGCCCCCAGACCGAGCGGGGGGCGAACATGGCGCGCCCCTCTGGCCTGCAGCAGATCACCTGACAGACCACTCGGCACTGCTCCGGCTCAAGTCAAAAGGGCGATGTTTGCAAGGGGTTGCTGAAGTAGAGTAAGGCTGCTCACTGTGTCCGGCAGTTTACACCTCAAACGTTTCATTCAACAGCAAGTTGTAATTTCAAAGCTCTAAGTAGCCAACCTGATCCAGACTTCTAGTCTACCACCTTCCCTTTCGCAAGGGCAGACGGGATAGTTAGTTCTAAAGGGAGCCCAACAGCGAAGGGTCCCGGGTTGCTACGAAACTACATATCCCAGGAGGCAATGCGCAGGGCGGAATGAGTGGAGCAGGTTTAGATAGTGCTCGAAAGGCGCGCGTTCTTCTCATTAGTCATTGGAGGGGCAGAAAGAAAAATTTACACGTGAATTCAGCTGACCAATGGCAAGCGCGGAGGGGGCAAGGTGGGCAAGGCTGTGTGGTTCCCTTGGATACCGAGGACGCTACTTCATTGGAGAGGGTGGAGCTGTGGAGTGAGACGCTAGAGGCCGTAAACCAAAGAGAAAACACAGGACCTTAAGTAAGGATCAGTACCAAGGGAAGGAGTAAGAAACTGCGGTTTTAAAGGTGAGAAATGATGCAAACTAGGAGTGCCTTCAGTGGGTGGTTAGGTCCAAACTTTAGTAAATTCTCCAAGGGATGGAGAATCTCTTGGCAAGAGGACAAAAAGCCAGATTGGTACTGTGTGGGAACTTCCTCTTTAACAGACTACCTTGGAATGAAGTTAGAGTGTGCCTCATTCTGATACTAAATGATCTTAGGCCAGTCTTTGGACGTCTCTGTGTTTTAATTGCTCGCCCTTAAAAGGAGGTCAATAATATCTTCCTTGACTTGCCTCAAAGGTTTTTGTAAGGATCAAATGAGGTAATGGATGTGAACCCAGAGCACAGGCCACGGAATTGCAACGCAAAAAGTACAGTATTTTTATTTTAGGGATAACATTGACTCTAAGTTACCGAGAAAAATCTAAAAGATCAGGACTTGTGTTGACAGTAGCATCATTCTCTTTGTCGACAAACGATCCTTGGCTTTAGGACTTGGTTTATAAGATACAAAAAAAAAGTCAGTATAGTACAATGAGAAGAACATGGGACTGATTATTTTCCTGACTCTGCCACCGGTTTATCTGTGTCACCTGGACCTATTTCTTTCTTTCTTTTTTTAAAGATTTTATTTATTTACTTTTAGAGAGAGGGGAAGGAAGAGAGAGAAACATCAATGTTTGGTTGCCTCTCGCGCGCCCCCTACTGGGTACCTGCCTTGCAACCCAGGTATTGGTTGACGAGAATTGAACCAGCGACCCTTTTTGGTTCACAGGCCTGCACTCAGTCCACTGAGCCACACCAGCCAGGGCTGGACCTATTTCTTCAAACTTAAGATGAAGAGAGATTGTACTGAATGACTCTATAAGGTCTCTTTTACCTTTTATTATTCTGTGGGTAAGTTTAAAAAATGAAAAAGGAAATATTTTTTCCTTCTTTGCTGCTTATATTTCCCATTTGGCACAACTTCCTCCTCCTACAAATTAGTCCCTAAGTTCTCAGCAAATACACAGTGCAAACAATGACATTTAATAAAATGCAAGTGCAGAAACTGAATCCCTTAAAGACTGAAGCTCTTGCTAAAAGCAATAACCAGAATAACTGGGAGCTATAGTGATAGAGACGGACTAGAGACCTAATGAGGAGGGCTAAATTCCTTATAGACACAAGTCACAGAGTTCTTTGCTACCCATTACCATTTTAAAATTTAGTGTTTTAAGTTATTCTTTCCTCCTTGCTGCCGTAGTCTTTCCTCCCTCCTTATTTTTACTCCTAGTGAAGGCTCACAATAGGTGTTACCTTTTAGGTTCACCAAGTTCTGTTCTTGGCTTTTGTTTCATTTGCTCATAATTATTCAGACCGATCTTCAAACTGTCTTTTTAATGAAAATCCATGGGAATAACTCTGGAAAAGAATTTGAAAAAGGCATTGGTTTAAGCAAGTTGAGAATGCACTCAGATTTGTTGTACACATGCCAAATATTTTTAGATTAATTAGAAATTTCTAATAGATATTTTTGTTTCTATGGTAATTTCTTTTCTAAGACAAACCAAGTAAATGGAATTGGCAACTGACCCGTAGTTGTCTATATGACCAAATGATTGTTTTATTATTTTGAAGTCAATACAATAAAAGATAATTGACTGAAAAATTACTTTTCTGATCATGCGAGTTTGAAAATGGAGAAAATTCTTGATAATTAGGTTTAAGATATTAAAAAGTTACCAATACTTTAAAAAGTCTAATGATTTATGTATCAAATCTGTCCACATGTCAATAATGACTAATAAATATACTACTTTCCATCTGTATGACATTATAGTTTTCAGAGCATGTTTACACATATCCTCACAAAACACTGTGTTTAGCCTGACAAGTATTATTATCCTCACATTATAGAAGATGAAACAAATTCAGAAAATTTAAGACTAAACAGTTAAAAGGTCTGGCCCTCTTCCCACTCTACCAAAAGGTGCTATCTTCCTGACACCTTTGATGAAAAAATTATTCATCAAATGAATGGAGAATCATATACATTTTCCCCCTTATTTTACGTGTACTTGTAAGATATTTTTACATCTTCACTTTTTAAAAAGCCATTCCTGTGGTCATGAACATATAGAGTTGATGGAAGTGTCGGTTATTACAAACTTTCCAGTGATCAGTTTAACAATATACATAAAGTGCCTTAAAAATATGTGTATCCATGACTTGGAAGTTATACTTTTTGGAATTTAATGTAAGCATAAATTACATATATTAAAAAAAACTTACATTCAAGGAATTTTGTTTTACAGGGTTACTTATGATACTAAAGAATTGAAGCAATTAAAATATTAAAAATAGGAGGGTGTTACATAAATTAGTATACATCTGGAATATTAAACAACAATTTAAAGTTATATTTTGAAGACTATTCAAAGATACAGGAATTTTTCCATAATATTTTAAAGGGAAATACAGTTCTGTGTGTGTCCCCTTTACTACTACCACACTCATTACTACCACATTCACAACACTTCACTTCTGACACTTCTGGTTACCTAATGTGTTGGGCTTCTGCCTATAACAAGCAATTCTCTGCAACACCAGCTGGGTGTCCTGCAATTTAACTCAACTGTGACACTCTCTACCTAGAGATAATGTCAGATCCCACAGGTTAAGGGCTCAGTCCCCCAAGATTGCTTGCACCCACAGATGCCAACCACAAATAGTAGGTCCTCTGGTTACCCACAACATCTATCTTATTTGGCTACAGATTAGAGATTCCCTAGATCCCCTCCTCAGGTTTTTTTTTTTAATCAGTATTGAAGTCTTTTATTTTTTTCACACTTATCATGCCATGAATTCTTAGGGAATGGGTTCCAACAGCTCAGGCTCCTTTCCATTCATTCTCACAAAGTGTGCTTCCCTGGGTGGAGCAGGCTGACGCTTCAGCTGAACCCAGGTACCTTTCTCTTTGGCTTCCTTCTTTTTCTGATCATTTTCCATCACACGTTTCAAGAAGCTATCTCAACTCTTTGAGTGCTTAATATGCTCAATTCATACATAAATTCTCTTGGCAAGAATCCTGCCCTTAACTTGTTTGTTTACAACAATGCCTACTGCATGCTGGGTGACATTGTAAACTCTTCCAATTTTGCCATGGTAACATTTGTGGGGCATTCCTTTCTGAACAGCGCCCATTACCTTGATATCTACAATATCACCTTTCTTGTAGATTCGCATGTATGTAGCCAAAGGAACAACTCCATGTTTTCTAAAAGGCCTAGAGAGCATATAACAGTACCTCTCCTGTTCCCCTTTGTGTTAGTCATTTTGGTGAATTACTGGAAGATGGCAGTTCCAGCCTAAAGGAAGCCCTCCTCAGGTTTGATTAATTTGCTAGAATGGCTCACAGAACTCAAGGAAACATTTAACTTACACTTACCAGTTTATTAGAGGATATAATAAAGGATACAGATAAACAACCAAATGAAGAAATATGTAGTGCTAGGTCTGGGAGCAGGAGCTTCTTCTATCCCTGTGAAGATGGGGTGTGTTACTCTCTTGGTGTGCATTGGTGTGCAATATATCTACACCAAGAGGGTGACATACCCCATCTGCACAGGGATAGAAGAAGCTCCTGCTTTCAGTAATATTAAGCAAAAAGGGTAGAATGCCAAATTGTATGTCTAGTATGATCCTAATCCTGTAATCATGATAATAGTAATATTAACATAAAATTATATTTAAAAATATATTCCATAGAAACAATTCAGGGGAAAATACATGACTTGATAACAATGGTTATGTCTACGAAGTGGGATAATGAATTATTTCTTCATTTTTGTGTGTTTTCAATAGTAAACCTTTTATATTCATAATTTAAAATATTTACAGCATTTCTTAGCATATTTTGCTTCCTAAGAGGTACTCAAATAATGAAACAGGAGGAGGATTTATATGTAAATCCTCCTTAGCATCTATATGTAAATACTCATGAATATTTTACTTCACTAATTTGTATTCAATAAATGGACAGCAGAGGGCATGAGAGAGTTTTCAGAAAAATGTAACTTAAAGGATTATGGAATTCAGCTTAAGTGAAGGAAGCTCTAGGAATTTGCTAACTTTCTTAATTATAAGCTTTTAAAACAAATATATCTTACGACTTCTTATGAAAGCTTAATAAACTCAAGACTCTAAACTACTAACTAACAGTACTAGGAAGTATTTAATGAATAGGTAGGTAGTCTCATTTGACATTTATGTGTTTGTTTCTATGCAAGATGATAAACAAGAAAAAGTATGGTACTTACTGTAGTCAAATCTTTCCACTTTAAACACCTTGAGAAGTTACCTAGGTTACAAACATCTCAAGAAGATTCTAGAGTTACAGGGATGTGAGTGGTTTATATATTAAAGCTATATGTATTTGTGTGTGCATGTGTGTGTGTTTTAGATAGTATTTATTGCAACCACAGAGTTTACTTATAGAAAAAATTTCAAAGCTTATTTTAGACTAGAGTTCTTATAGTGCTAATGCTTCATTTCATTTCTACAAGTTAGCAATAGCGTTTAAACCATTCACACAGTAGTAGCATTGATATGTCCTTTGAGTAGAAATCGCATTTACATTCTATATGTTTTAAGACTATGTTGTTACTTACATATGGATTCAAGATTATTATTGCTTCCTGATAACTCTTTTGTCATTAAATAATGACCCTCTTTCTCTCTAGTATTGTGTTCTGTCTTGATGTATATTATTATCTAATAATAAATAATATTTTCATTCTTTCATTTCAAACTTGTGGCATTATATTTGGGACTTGCCCCTTACAAACAGAATGCAGCTCAATATTTTAAATCCAATTTGAGAATCTGTCTCAATGGGTAAATTTAATCCATTTACATTTTTTAAAATTACTTTTACATTCATTACCTTATTCTTACTTATTCTTATACTTATTCTTACCATCTTGTTTTGGGTTTTCCACTAATCTTTCCTTTTTTGTTGTTTATTTTTTCCTCCATTCACATTTTCTTTTTGTCCAAGTGCTTTTCTTTACTCAGCTTTTTCCTCTATAGTAATTTGGAAGGCTATTTTCTTTTCTTCTAGTTATTATCATTAAAATTATAGCATATTCACTGGACTTAACAGAAGTATAGTCAATCGATATATTCATCCTCGTTTCAAACAGAATTTTTTAACATCCATCTTTTCCCTTCCACTTTCCATGTAATTTATTGTGTATTTTAGTTCCACCTTGTTTTTGAAGCCACACAAGTAGTTATTTTTATTGTTGTCACTATTTTTATTCAGTGTTTTTTAAAGATTAGCAATGTCTACCTATCACTACTTTCCTCTAGATTCAATTTTATTTTTTACTGAAGTATATCTGTTACATTCCGCAACCGCGAGAACAAATGCCAGAGACTTTCCGGGGTTTCAAAGATGTTGCTTTATTGGCCAAGTTTTACCTGCTCAGGGGCAGACTCTCAAAGTGTCCGGAGACACGGTACCCGCAAGGGCTGCTGACGAGAGTCGCGCCGAACGCTTACAGCTAAGTCCTTATATATGGGCGGGCAAGCAAGCATTATACAGAAGCAGACGTGGCAGTTAGCTATTCGCTTACAAAGTCCGTAGGCGGAAACAGGGTTGGTCATTGGCTCAACAGTTGTAGCTTTACAAACCAAACATGTTAGGTTGCATCTGTTTTACAATCCTTTGTACTTGCTAAGTTTTCCTTGCTCCTTACAATATCCATTATGTATATTCAATGAGTCTCTGTGTAATTCATTCAGACTTGGTCTGAAAATGTCTCTATTTTACCTTCACTTTTAAATAATAATTAAGCTGACAGTTACTGTCTCTCAATACTTGCAAGTACAGTTTTTGCTAATGAGAAGTCTTTTATTAGTTCCTTTGTAGAGAATCTGTTTTTTCTCTTTGGTTATTTTTGGGATTTGTTTTTTAGTTTGATAGTCTGCAGTTTTAATTAACACTTTGTGTAGAATTAGTTCCTCTTGTTTGCTTTGCTTTGTTTTAAAGTTAAATATATTGAGGTATAATTTACATATAGTAAAATTCACCCTTTTTAGGTGTACAGCTCTGCAAATTATAGCAAATGTATACAAACATATAACCACCATGACAATCAAAAGGTAGAACTTTTCCATCATTTCCAAATTTCCATTATGTGCTCTGTAGTCAGTCCTTCTTTTCCAAAACCCAGAGCCTTGGCAACCACTGACCTATTATCTGTCCCTATACTTTTGCTTTTTCCAAAAACCCATATAAATGTAATCATATGGTACATAGCCATTTGACTTAGTATAATGCATCTGAGATTCATCCATGTTGTTGTATGTATCAGTAGTTTGTTCCTTTTCATATCTGAATTGAATTCCATTTTAATAATGTACCATAATTTGTTTATACCTCCCCAAGTTGATATTTGGGTTGTTTCCAGTTTTTGGTGAATATGAGTAAAGCCAATATAAACATTTGTGTACAATTTTGCATGGATATATGCTTTCATTTACCTTGAATAAATACATATGAGCAGGATGGCTGGGTCATTTTGTAAATGTTTATAAGAAATAACTAGGGAGGAATGGGTGGGTGGGCTGGAATGGGAATAAAGGATAGAAACTGTACTGAATAAACTAAAATAAAAATTTTAAAAAAATAAAAAATAAAAAATAAATAAAAAAATAAAAAAAGAAAAAAAAAAAGAAATAACTAAACTACTTCCTAAGGAGCTATTTGCATTCCCACTAGCAATATGGGAGAGTTCCAGTTACTCCATATCCTCACAAACACTTGGTTTTGTCATATTTTTTAAAACCACTCCAATAGATGTGTAGTTGTATGTCATTGTGATTTTGATTTGCATTTCCTCAATTACTTACGAAATGAGCATATTTTCACATTCTTATTTGACATTTATATATCTTCTTTGGTGAAGTATCTGTTCATATATTTTGTACATTTTTCTATTGGTCTCTTTGATTTCTTATTATTGAGTTATGAGATTTTTATATATATTTTTAATACTGGTCTTTTGTCCCATACATTATTTCCACGTATTTTCTTCCTATCTGTGACTTGTGTATTGTTTTTAGTTTCTCAACACTGTCTTCTGAAGAGCAAATCTTTTAAATTTTATAAAAGTCCAATTTACCTATTTTTTCTTTTATGATTTGTGATTTTGTGTCCTGTCTCAAAAAAACCAAACTTTCTCTAAACCAAGCAAAGTTTTTCTCCTGAATGCCTTTTTTAAACTTCACTTTTATATTTAGGTCTATGCCTCAATTCTAGTAAATTTTTGTGAGTGATGCAGAGTATGGCTTGAGGTGTTTTGCATAAGTATATCTAATTGTTCCAGCATCATTTGTTGAAAAATATAATCACCTCAATAGATTTTTTAAAAACATTGAGCAAAATTCAATACCTATTCCTGATTAAAAACAAAACAAAACAAAACACTGCACAACTTGGAAGAGAAGGGAACTTCCTTTACCTACTGCCAGCATCTATGAAAAACTTACACTTAATACCTTCCTTAACTATAAAAGACTGAATATTTCCTACTTAGGTTCTGGAACAAGACAAGGATGTTCACTCTCACAACTTTTATTCTGCATGGTACTGGATGGATGTCCTACACAGGCAATAAGGCAATAAAAATAAATAAAAATTATCTATATTAGAAAGGAAGAAGTAAAAATTTTTTTAATTTAATCTTTATTGTATTTTTCCATTACCATTTAGTCTCCTTATACCCCTCTCTCTCCAGCAATCCTTTTTCTTTTTTGCTCAATCTCTTCACCCCCTACTCTCCCCACCCCCACTAGCTGCCATCTGCTCTCCATCTATGAATCTGTTCTTATTTTGCTTGTCAGTTCAGTTTGTTCATTAGATTCCACGTATGAATGAAATCATGTGGTATTTGTCTTTCTCTGACTGGCTTATTTCACTTAGCATAATATTCTCCATGTCCATCCATAATGTTGTAAAGGGTAAAATTTTCCTCTTTTTTATGGCCAAGTAGAATTCCAATGTGTAAATGTCCCATACTTGTTTTATCCACTCATCTGTTGATGGGCATTTGGGCTGCTTCCATATCTTGATGATTGTAAATAACACTGCAATGAACATAGGGGTGTTTATGTTCTTTCAAATTAGTGTTTGGGGTCCTTAAGATATATTTCCAGAAGTGGGATCGCTGGATCAAAAGGCAGATCCATTTTTAATTGTTTGAGATATCTCCACACTGCTTTCCACAGTGACTACACCAATCTGCATTCCCACTAACAGTGCAAAAGTGTTCCCCTTTGTTTACATCCTTACCAGCACTTGCTGTTTGTTGATTTATTGATGATAGCCATTTTAACAGGTATGAGATGGTATGTCATTGTGGTTTTAATTAGCATTTTTCTAATGATTAGTGACATTGAGCATGTTTTCATATGTCTACTGGCCATCTGTATGTCCTCTTTGGATAAGTGTCTATTCCTTTGCCCACTTTTTAATTGGGTTGTTTGGGTTTTTTGGTGTTGAGTTTTGTAAGTATGTTATAAATTTTGGATACTAGCCACTTATTAGATGCATTGGCGAATACTACAAGATCGTAGTACTCAAAACAGCCTGGTACTGGCATAAAAAGAGACATGTGGATCAATGGAATAGAATAGAGAGCCCAGAAATAAACCCATGCCTTTATAGTCAAGCAGTACTAGACAGGGGAAGTAATACAATGGACTAAAGTAGTTTATTCAATAAATGGTGTTGGGAAAGTTGGACTGTTACATGCAGAAAAATGAAACTAGACCACCTTCTTACACCACACACAAGAAGAAATTCACAATGGATCAAAGAATTAAATGTTAGACCTAAAACCATAAAAATCCTAGAAGAAAACATAGGCAGCAAAATCTCAGATATTGCTTGTAGAAATTCTTTATCAGATATATCTCCCCAGGCAAGGGAAACAAAAGAAAAAATGAACAAATGGGACTACATCAAACTAAAAAGTTTTTGCACAACAAAGGAAAACATCAACAAAATAAAAAGATAACCCACAGAATGAGAAAGGAGGAAATAAAATTATCATTATTTGCAAACAACATGATCATCTAAGTGGAAAATTTTAAGGACTGTTATACAAGCTACTGAATTAATAAAAAATTTCACAACATTACAAGATACAAAGTCAATAACAAAAATCAAGTGCATTTTGAAGGACAACAGTGGCATTTGCAAATTGAAATTTAAAAATAATACCATTTACAATAATATACAAAATGTGGAATTTATAAGGATAAATTTAATAAAATATATACAAGACTTGTTTTCAGAAGGCTATAAAACATTGCTGAGAGAAATTGAAGAAGACCTAAATAAGTGTGGAGAAATACCATATACAGAGAAAATAAGACTCAATGTTAAGATGATATGTCACCCCACACAGATATATAAATTCATTTCTCAAAATTCCAGCAGCCTTTTTTAAAAATAGACATTGATAAACTGCTTCTAAAATATATAGGATATGTAAAATAACTACTATAGCCAAAACAATTTCTTTTTTTAAAAGATTTTATTTATTTATTTTTAGAGAGGGGGAAGGGAAGGAGAAAGAGAGAGGGAGAAACATCAATGTGTGGTTGTCTCTTGTGCACCCCCAACAGGGGACCTGGCCCACAACCCAGGCCTGTGCCCTGACTGGGAATTGAGCCAGTGATCCTTTGGTTCACAGGCTGGCACTCAATGCACTGAGCCACACCAGCCGGGGCAGCCAAAATGGTTTTTTAAAAAAAGAACTAATTTTGTGGACTTATACTACCTCACTTTAAGACTTGTAGTAAAACTATAATAATATAATTTAAGAATTGACATAGAAATCAATGGGATAGAATAAAGAATATAGAAATAGACCTACACATATTTGGTTAATTGATTTTTGAGAAAGGTCCCATGATAGTTCAATGTGAAAAGGATACATTTCCCAACAAATATTGCTGGAACAACTGGATATCCATAGTACCCCCCCCACCCTGCACCAAAGAACATCAATGCTTATTTCACACCATACATAATAACTTGAAATAGATAAAACGTGCAAATAGGATAGCTATAACTATAAAAATTCTACAAGAAAATATAAGAAAAAATCTGTGACCTTGAGTTTGGTGAAGATTTCTTAAATAAGATATGAAAAACATAAACCATAAAATGACAAATTGGATTTCCTCAAAATTCAAAACTCTTCAAAATGACAGTGCTAAGGAGATGAAAAAACAAGGAGAGACCAAAAAATGTATTTACAAAATATATTGATATGGGATTTGTATCTATAATACACAAAGAGCTGTTATAACAATAATAGAAAGAAAAACAACCTGATTTTTTTAATGGGCAAAAAATTTTGAATAGAAACTTCACCTAAGAAGATATATAATTGGCAAATAAGTCCAATCAACATAATAAGCCATTATGGAAATACAAATTAAAGCCACAAATTAGAAAATAATATTAGATGCCACTACACACACACCAAAATGGTTAAAACTAAAAATATTGACAACACCAAGTGCTGAAAAGAATGTGAAGCAGTGAGAACCCTCATACATTGCTGGTGGGAATACAAAATGGTACAGCTACTTTGGAAAACAATTTGATAATTTCTTATAGAATTAAATATGTACTTCCCTTAGGCCCAGCAATTCCACTGCTGTGTTTATCCAAGAGAAATGAAAGCATATATTCACATGAAGACTTGTACTCAAATGTTCATGGCAACTTTATTCATAATAACCAAAGAGAAGACACAAATCAAATGTCTAACAACTGGAGAAAGGAAAATAAGTTGTGGTTTGTTTGCACAATAGAATAGCACTTAGCAAGAAAAGGAATGAAATACTGACAATGCACAGCAATGCAGATGAACCTCAAAAATTTTTATGCTAAATGAAGGAAGTCAGACATCTATGATTTTACTTACACAAAGTTAAAGAAAAGGCCAAACTACTGTTGTTACCAGGTGCCTGGGGTGGAGGGGCTGGGAATAAGAGGGAATACTGATTGTAAGGGGACATAAAGGCACTTTTTAGAGTGATGGGAATGTTTGGGGCAGTGGTTACACAGCTGTCAGTATTTGTAAAAATGAATCAAACTGTACACTTAAAATTGTGAGTTTTTGCCCTGGCCGGTGTGGCTCAGTTGGTTGGAATATCATTCTGTAACTGAAGGGTTGCAGGTTTGATTCCCAGTAGCGTACATACCTAGGTTGCAGGTTCTGTTCCCAGTCTAGGCATGTACAATCCCCAATCCTGGCACATACATGAGGCAACCAATCAATGTTTCTCTCTCATATCCACATTTTTTTTCCATCTCTTCCTCTCCTTTCCTGTCTCTCTAAAAGCAATGCAAAAAAAGTTTTCCTTGGGTGAGTATAAAAATTTTTTTAAATAAAGTGTTGAGGCTATTTTGAAGTTAAAAGTGTTTGAGGTTGAGGCACATAAACTTTACCTCAATAAAGCTACTTTTTGGTCAACCAAGATGGCAGTGGAGTAGGTGGAAGCTACACCCACCTTGTCACAGGACCAAACTGGAATTACAGCTAAAATATACAGCAACCTGAATGACCAACTGAAGAGTAGCTGAACTGGTCTTTTAACCAGGGATTTACAGAAGAATCTACATCGAGACTGGTAGGAAGGGCAGAGATGTGAAAAGGGCTGACTCCACTCCCATAGACAAAGGCTCATGTTCCAGAGAGATATCTCAGCCGCAAAGGATACCCCTGGGAAGAATGGGCTCCAAACCCAAGCCCAGAGCACCAGAGCCAGAGAGCAGCATCCACATAATATTTGGCTGTGAAATTTGACAGGGATTATTTCCAACAGGGAGAGACAGTAGTCTCTTAGAGACAGGTGCCCTTTTAAAGGGCCAGCAGACAAAATCTATTTTGCAGCCACTCATCCGGGGCTATACCAAAGGGAGGGAAAAGCAGATTAGAGTTATGTGAGGAGAGACTAGAGTTTATGGCTCTTGGGATAGAGCTGAAGGGGCCTCCACCAGGATTCCTGTGCTGAATCTCCCCTCAAGCTGAAGGCACCCTCTTTCTTGGATGGAGCATGCCCCTACTTATGGCATCAGCCTGAGGGAAATGCAATAGCCCCAACAACTTGACTCCCTTCATCCCACCCTGTGGAGCTTGTGCCCTGCCAAGGAATTACCTGCCTGGCCTGAGGTTTAGAGGTCTGGGCAGACTCAGGGGGTGTCAGTGACTTAGTTGTGTGGCTTTGGAGAAAGGGGCATTCCTTCCATTTTCCCATGAACCTCAAAGGTGCCTCCTTTTCACTGGAGATACACTTGCCCCACTTTCCAGGCTTCCAGCAGTCCCAACCTACCAACTCTGGGTGGCTCCACCCTGCCAAGGTCTGTGCAGAATCTGGGACAGACTGAGCTGTGTGGCTATGGGGTGAGGGCCTCTCCCTCCACTCCCTGCATCTTCTCTTAAGCCTAAGTGGCAACCCTCCTCACAGGAGATCGACTAGTCCTTACTTCCAGTGTCCTACCCTGCTGAGCTCAGACTCCTGGCAGCATTTGGGACAGACTGAACAGTGTGGGTCTAGGATGGGGGCCATTTTTCTCTCACATGCACAACCAGTGCAGAGCCCTCCCTTCACAGAGCCAAATCTTGGTCTGTTTGGGCCTCATAAACTGCTGGCCTCACCCTCATGACTCCCTGAGACCCCATATAACCACAAAGGTGTGTGAACATTCAGGGAGAGGCAGCTAGACTTGGGACACGTTGGGACATTTTCTGAGTGGTCTCATACCCAGCACTGGCACCAAGTTTGAACCTGTATCAATCTGGTGAACAACATTCATACTAGCTGGTGACTCACTGAAAAACTACCCCATGAAACTCACGTATCTCCAGAGGCTCTTTCAGTAAATGAGCCTAATGGGCAGCCAGCAGGCAGAGGAGGATCTCAGGGTGCCTTGGAACTTACACTGACCTGCCTCTGAGCTTAGTGCTGATAAAAGCTGGACTTGGTGTACAGTCTGGTTCTTCCCATGCACATCCAGACCTAGCAGGGGAAGCCACAAGCTATGGATCACTTTGTAGCTACAAACAGGTTGCCCAGGGCCAGTCACAGGCAGTGTCTGACAGTGGTCTACAGCAGAGTCCCTCCCAAGAAACCCCAGAACCAACACACCCAGTTACCAGCTCCAGACAACATCAGAGAAGATCCCAAGTACCTACACAGGTGGAAAATCCAAAGGGAGATCACAGCAGACAACAGATCCTGCTGAGGCAAATTCTGCTTTTATGTGGTAAGGACCTGTGGTCAGGTTTGATTCTCATATTCCTGCAGCCTGAGAGTTGACCCCACATTCAAATGGACCAATAGCAATTAAGACTTAAGAACAATAGGAGGGCCCACATATGCACACAAGGCACATTCCTGGAGCACCCAGCACAGGTGATCAAAAACATTGAGCCACTTGGTCCCACAAGAGAGCTGAGCTACTACATAAGACCACTGTACCAATAATGGGAGTCATAACAGATCTATCTAGTATATAGAAACAAAATACATAGAGGCAGCCAAAATGGGGAGACAAAGAAACATACCCCAGCCCCAGCTGGTGTGCCTTAGTGGATTGAGTGCTGGCCTGTGAACCAAAGGGTCTCCAGTTCTATTCCCAGTCAGGGCACATACCCGGGATGCAGGCCAGGCCCCAGTGTAGGGGGGTGCATGAGAGGTAACCACACATTGATGTTTCTCTCCTCTTTCTCCCTCCCTCCCTGTCTCTCTAAAAATAAATAAAATAAAACTATCTAGAAACATACCCCAAATGAAACAACAAAAGAAATTCCCAGAAAAAGAACTAAATAAAATGGAAACAGTTTATCAGATGTACAGCTCAAAACAATGGCTATAAGGATGCTCAAGGAATTTAATGAAAACAACTACAGCCTGAAAAAGGGACATAAAAACCATAAAACAGAACCAGTCAGAAATGAAGAATACAGTATCTGAAATAAAGAATATATTTAATATAATAAACAGTAGATTGGATGAAGCAGAGGATCGAATCAACAATTTGGAAATGTAGTGGAAAACAGCCAATCAGAGCAGCAAAAAGAAAAAAAGAATTTTAAAAATAATGATACTTTAAGAGACCTTTGGGACAACATGAAGCATAACAACATCCACACCATAGGGGTACCAGAAGAAGAAGAGAGAAAGCAAGGAACCTATATGAAGAAGTAATGGCCCAAAATTTCCCTAACCTGGTGAAGGAAAAAGACAAAAGTCCAGAAAGTGCAGAGAATCCCAAACAGGGTGAACCCAAAGAGGCCCACACCAAGACACATACATCATAATTAAAACAGTAAAGGTTAGAGACAAAGAGAGAATCTTAAATGTCACAAGAGAAAGTATTTAGTTTTCTACAAGGGAGCTCCCATAAAACGGTCAGCTAATTTCTCAACAGAAACATTTTAGGCCAGAAGGGATTGGCATGAAATATTCAAAGTGATGAAAAGCAAAGATGTACAACCAAGACTATTTTACCCAGCAAGGCTATCATTTAAAATTGAATGAAAATAAAGAGCTTGTCAAAAGAAAAAGCTAAAGGTGTTTATTACAACTAAACCAGTATTATAAGAAATATTAATGTGTCTTTTTTTATGAAGAAGAAGAAAAAAGAGGAACATAGTTAATACAATAAAATGGCAATAAATATGTACCTATTAATTATCACTTTAAATGGATTAAAATCTCCAATCAAAAGACATAGGGTAGCTGAATGGGTAGGAAAACAAGACCCATATATATGCTGTCTGTGAGCAACCCACCTCAGAAAAAAGATACGCAGAGACTAAAAGTGAAGGGATGAAAAAAGATATTTCATGCAAATGGAAATGAAAAAAAAATCTGGGATAGCAATACATATATCTGACAAAATAGACTTCATAACAATGGCTATAGTAAGAGACAAAGAAGGACACTACATAATGATAAAGGGAGCAATCCAACAAGAGGATATAACCCTTGAAAACTTTTATGCAACCAAAATAGGAGCACCTAAATATGTAAAGCAAATCTTGATGGACATAAAGTTTGAGATTGACAGTAATACAGTCATAGTAGGGGATTTTAACAGCCCATTTATACCAATGGACAGATCTTCCAGACCAAAAATCAACTAGGAAACAGTGACTTTAAATGACATACTAGATCAGATGTATTTATTGATATCTTCAGAGCATTTCATCCCAAAGCAGCAGAATATACATTGTTTTCAAATGCACATGGAACATTTGCTAGGATGGAACTCATGTTAGGAAACAAAACAAGTATCAATAAATTTAAGGGGATTGAAATCATATCAAGTGTCTTCTTTGACCTTAATGGTATGAAGTTAGAAATAAGTCACAAGAGAAAAACTGAAAAACACATAAAGACATGTAGGCTAAATAACATGCTACTAAACAATGAATGGGTTAAAAATGAAATTAAGGAAGAGCTCAAAAGATACCTTGACACAAATGAAAGTGAGAACACACAACCCAAAATTTATGGGACACAGTAAAAGTAGTCTTGAGAGGGAAATTTATAGCATTGAAGGCCTACCTCAAGAAACAAGAAAAATCTCAAACAATCTGAATTTACAGTTAAAGGAACTAGAAAAGAACAACAAACAAAGCTCAAAGTGAGTAGAAGAAAGGAAATAATAAAGATCAGAGCAGAAATAAATGGCAAAAACAATACAAAAGATCAACGAAACCAAGAGCTGGTTCTCTGAAAAAGATAAATAAGATTGACAAAACTTTAACCTGATTCATCAAGAAAAAAAGAGAGAGAACCCAAATAAATAAAATCAGAAATGAAGGAGGAGAAGTAACAGTTGACACCAAAGAAATACAAAGTATTATAAGGAAATATTATGAACTATACGCCAATAAATGGGACAATATGGACGAAATGGATAAGTTCCTACAAACATACAATCTTTCAAAACTGAATCAGGAAGAATTAGAGAATCTGAATAGACAGATTACAGCTCATGAAATTGAAACAGTAATCAAAAAACCCCAACAAACAAAAGTCTGGACCAAATGGCTTCACAGGTGAATTTTACTGAACATTCAAAGAAGAGCTAACACCTATCCTCTATTCCAAAAACTTCAAGAGGAGGGTAGACTCCCAAGCTCATTTTACAAGGTCAGCATTATTCTAATTCTAAAGCCAGATAAAGACACTATAAGAAAGAAAATTATAGGCCAATATCTCTGATGAACATAGATGCTAAAATCCTCAACAAAATATCAGCAAACTAAATCCAGCAGTACACTGAAAAGATCATACACCATGATCAAGCTGTATTTTTTTCAGGGGATGCAAATTTGGAACAATATCCACATATCAATAAACACGATATACCACATAAACAATATGAAGGATAAAACCCCCATGATAATATCAACAGATTCAGAAAAACCATTTGATAAAATCCAGCACCCATTTATGATAAGAACTTTCAGCAAAGTGGGAATAGAATGAATATACCTCAACAAAATAAAGGTCATATAAGACAAACCCACAGCCAACATCATCCTCAATGGGCAAATATTAACAGCATTTCACTTAAGATGGAAAACAAAACAAGAATGCCCAATTTCACCACTTTAATTTCACATAACTAGTAGAAATAACCCAAAATGTATATGGAAACACAAGAGACCCCAAATAGCCACAGAAATCTTGAGAAAGAAAAACAAATTTGGAGGACACATGCTAACTGATATGAAACTATACTACAAGGCCATAGTAATCCAAACAGCATGATAATGGCATAAAAACAGAGATATAGATTGATGGAAAAGAATAGAGAGCCCAGAAATAAACCACACCTTTGTGGTCAATATTTGACAAAGTAGGCAAGAACATACAATGGGGAAAAAGAGAATCTATTGAATATATAGTGTTGGGAAAATTGGACAGATTCATGCAAAAAATGAAACTAGACCACCATCTTATACCACACACAAGAATAAATTCAAAATGGATTCAACACTTAAGTGTTAGACTTCAAACCATAAAAATCCTAGAATAAAACATAGGCAGTAAAATCTCAAACATTTCTCATAGCAATATTTTTTTCTGATGTATCACTGTGGGCAAGGGAAACAAAAGATAAAATAAACAAATGGGGCTGCATCAAACTAAAAACGTTTTGCACAGAAAAGGAAACTAGCAACAAAATTTAAAGATAACCCTCTGAATGTGAGAACACCTTCACCAGTGATACATCTGATAAGAGGTTAATATTCAAAATATATAAAAAAACCTTATAAAACCCAACATGAAAAGAAACAAACAATCCAATTAAAAAATGGATAAAGGTCCTGAATAGACAGTTCTCCAAAGAGGAGAAATAGATGGCCATAAACATGAAAAGTTGCTCAGCATTACTAATCATCAAAGAAATGCAAATTAAAACCAAATTAATGGAAATTAATTGCGAATTAATGAGATATCACCTTACACCTGTCAGAATGGCTATCATCAATAAATCAACAAACAATGTGTTGGTGAGGATGTGGAGAAAAGGGAACCCTTGTGCACTTCTGGTGGGAATGCAGATTGGTGCAGCCATGTGGAAAGTACTATTGAGTTACCTCGGAAAATTAAAACTAGAACTGCCTTATGACTCAGCAATCCCACTTCTGGGAGTTCATATGAAGAAACCTGAAAACTGATTTGAAAGTACAATATATGTGCACCCTTATGTTCACTGCAGTGCTACTTAGGATAACCACAATTTGGGAACATCCCAATTGCCCATCAGTATATGAGTGGATAAAAAAGCCATGGTACATTTACACAATGGAATACTACTTGGCTGTAAAAAACAACAACAACAACAACAAAAACAACAGGAATGAACCTGGAGAGTATTATGCTAAATGAAATAAGCCAGTCAAAGAAAGACAACTACCACATGATTTCACTTATATGTGGAATCTTATGACCAAACAAAATAGAAATAGACTCACAGATACAGAGAACATTATGACAACTGCCAGAGGGGAGCGGGGCAGGGTGAAAAATATGAAGGGATTAGAAAAAACTCATAGACACAGACAACAGGACATAACAAGGGGGAGATGGAGGTAGGGGGTAGAAGAGGGTGTCAGGAGACAAATTCTGATGGAAGGATACTTTGGTTTCAGATCTTATAAATCTTTCACCTTTCACAAATGGTGATGGAAGGAGACTTGATTTGGGGTATTTATTTTATAAATAAAATAAATATTTTATTTATATGTATTGAACACATAATAAAATATACATATGAATTACAGAATCATACCCCTGAAACCTATATAATTTTATTATCCATGTCACCCCAATAGATTCAACTTAAAAAGCTACATTTAAAAAATAAAACAATTCATGTTCTCTTTTTCCTCTTACTCTCATGGGCATGAGACCCAATTTCGGGGTTAGTAGGTAGCATTATGGCTTCAGGATGGTTTTCTGGTTAGTGGTTTGTATCTGACCATGCCAACCCCTTCTGAAATGTGCATCTACTGGCTCTCAGCCATGGGTCTACATGATGGCATCTTCTGAGAATTCTAATTCCCATCAGGTTCTCAGATGTATGGTCCACAAAATTTTACGAAGCAATGTCATTTCTTTGCAATGTGAAGAGTGCTTCGGATATAGTACTCCCAACCAGCCTCAACACCTCTCTGATGCCACTCTGTGAACACTCCTGGGCCCTTTCTGCCTAGATATTCCTCTCCACTTTATCACATGAAGTGGTAAGGTTGATGATGGCTCTGGAACCTTGCCACCTTCCCCAAGTCCCAGTTGGGAAAGGAGGCACTTTATCTCTCTGATGTTCTTGTATACACAACTTTATTTCATTTTCTAAGCCTGGTCCTGGATAGACAGGGCACCTCAGTGGCCCATGTCAACTTTTCTCAACCAACTCTCCTTGTTCCCCAGATCAGGAAAGATTTTTTGTTTATTTTCATTTTTGATTTCCTATTCTAATATAAAATATAACCATAGGCTTAGTAAATATTCTTCTAACCTTATAATTAATGTAAGAAACTTTGCGTTTAGGGGAAGGAGAGAAATTTAGTAAGGGAAGCTGCCAGGAAGAGGAAGTCTAAAGTAGAGACCTGCCTAAGGTCAGGGAAAGCCTTAGGACAGGAAATACTTATGCAATGAGGAGAGAAGACTGAAATTTCTAGACATGGAAGAGGGAACTTCCCTTGTTTTATGTAATTGCCTAAGGCTGCCTCTGCCCATACTTAGATTTGACACATATTCTTTTGTTTTGTTTTAACATTTGATTTTTTTATTTTATTTTAATTGATATTCAAGAATAATTTTCTATCTTTTACTCCCATCCCAGCCCACCTACCCAGCCCTCCCCACATCCCTCCCATTTCCACCCCCCCACAGTTTTTGTCCATGTGTCCTTTATACTTCTTCCTGTAAACCCTTCCCCTTTTCCCCTGAAATTCCCCTGAAATTTCCTTCCCTCTCCCCTCTGCACACTGCCAGCCTGTTCTGTATTTCAGTGCCTTTGGTTATATTTTGTTTGTTTGTTTGTTTGTTTTGTTGTTTAGGTTCCTGTTAAAGGTGAGATCACATGGTATTTGTCTTTCACTGCCTGGCTTATTTCACTTAGCATAATGCTTTCCAGCTCCATCCATGCTGTTGGAAAGGGTAGGAGCTCCTTCTTTCTTTCAGCTGCATAGAATTCCATTGTGTAAATGTACCATAGTTTTTTGATCCATTCATTTACTGATGGGCACCTAGGTTGCTTCCAGAGCTTAGCTATTGTAAATTGTGCTGCTATGAACATTGGGGTGCATAGGTTCTTTTGAATTGGTGTTTCAGGGTTCTTAGGATATAATACTAGCAGTGGAATTGCTGGGTCAAAAGGCAGAACCACTTTTAGTTTCCTTAGAAAATTCCATACTATTTTACATAGTTGTTGTACCAGTCTGCAATCCCACCGACAGTGTACTAGGGTCCCTTTCTCTCCACAACCTCTCCAGCACTTGTTGTTTGTTGTTTTGTTAATGATGGCCATTCTGACTGATGTGAAAGTGGTATCTCATTGTGGTTTTAATTTGCATCTCTCTGTATCTAGCAATAATGAGCACCTTTTCATGTGTCTCTGGATCCTCTGTATGTCCTCCTTGGAGAAGTGTCTGTTTGTCTTTTGCCCATTTTTTAATTGGGTTGCTTGTCTTAGAGTGGAATCATGTAAGTTCTTTATATATTTTGGAGATTAAAACCTAGTCTGAGGTATCATTAGCAAATATGTTTTCCCATACAGTTGGTTCTTTTTTTAATACTGTATTCTTTAGCTGTGCAGAAGCTTTTTATTTTGATGAGATCCCATTTGTTTATTATTTCCCTTATGTCCCTTGCTCTAGGGGACGTGTCAGTAAAAATGTTTCTGAGTGCAATATCTGAGATTTTCCTGCCTATGTTCTCCTCTAGGACTTTAATGATGTCACGGTATATATGTAAGTCTTTTATCCACCTTGAATTTATTTTTCTGTATGGTGTAAGTTGGTGCTCGAGTTTCATTTTTTTGCATGCAGCTGTCCAGTTCTCCCAACACCATTTGTTGAAGAGGCTATTGTTACTCCATTTTATGTTGCTGCCCCCTTTGTCAAATATTAATTGACCATAGAGATTTGGGTTTATTTCTGGGCTCTCTGTTCTGTTCCATTGGTCCATGTGCCTGTTTTTATGCCAATACCAGGCTGTTTTGATTACAGTGGCCTTGTAATATAGTTCAGTATCAGGTATTGTGAT
>CM052549.1:40729735-40745863 GCA_028533065.1 Trachops cirrhosus | reverse complement strand
GTGGGGGCGGGGTCCGAGGAGGAACAATGGTGCTTGCTCTGCTCTCTGTAGGACCCCAGATCCTTCAGCCACTTTCTGCAAGCCAACCGGGCCCCTCTGGCACCAATTCTGGTGTGGGTGGGCCTGTGCACCCTGTGGGACCTTCCTTTTCAGTCAGTGCCCCAAAGCTCTATTTCCCAGTGCTGGGACCCTGAGTTGCATGCAGTGCCCTGCTTCACAATGGCTGCCTCGCTGGGTCTGCTGGTCGCCACCCCGTGGCTGGGGCCCACCAGCCACCGCTGCTTATGCGCCCAGGGTCTGCTAGGTCTGCTGGTCGCCACCCTCTGGCCGGGGCCCACCAGCCACTGCTGGTTGTGCGCCCAGGGTCTGCCTGCTGTGGACTCACGCACCACCCCGGGTGCTCAGCTCTCCGCTCCATGTCCCTCGCCCAGCCCGACTCCACCCCTCCTACCGGTCTGGATGAAAGTGTCTATTTTTAAATCCTTGGTTGTCCGACTTCCATACACTTCAATTTTCTGTCAGTTCTGGTTGTTATTTTGTTTCTATATCGTTGTTGTCCCTATCTTGGTTGTGCGAGGAGGCACAGTACATCTACCTATGCCTCCATCTTGGCCGGAAGTCCTTACTTTTGACTTTTAAGCTTTGTAATAGCTTTAGTGGTGGTTAATTTACTCACTGCATTTGTTATGATTTGTCAGTGAGAATTATTTTTGTGATATTTCCTTATTCATATTTTTTATTTTTCCCTTCTTTATCTTAAAAGAAGACCCTTTAACATTTCTTATAATACTGGTTTGGTGGTAATGGACTCCTTTAGCTTTTTCTTGTCTGGCAAGCTCTTTATCTCTCCTTCAACTTTACAATATAGCCTTTCTGGGTAGAGCAATCTTCATTGTAAGGCCTTGCTTTTCATCACTTTGAATATTCATTATAAATTACTTCTGACCTACAAAGTTTTTGTTGAAAAATGAGCTGACAGTCTTATGGGAGCTCTATCGCAGGTAACTGCTTTTCTCAAACTACTTGTAAAATTTAGGTCCTTAACCTTTATCATCTTAGTTATGATGTGTCTTGGTGTAGGCCTCTTTGGGTCCATCTTTTTTGGGCCTCTCTGAGCTTCCTGGAATTGTGTCTCTATTTCTTTTGCCAGGTTAGGGAAGCATTCAGTTATTATTTCTCCAAATAGGTTTTCAATCTCTTGCTCTCTTCTCTTTTTGGTACTCTTATGAGGCAAATATTGTTACATTTGATGTTGTCCCAGAAGTCCCTTAAACTATCCTCATTTTTTTATTCTACATTTTTTTAGCTGTTCCATTTGAATGTTTTCTGCTACCTTGTCTATCAAATCACCTATTCAATCCTCTGCTTCATCTCATCTGCTATTGGTTCCATATAACATATTCTTTATTTTAGTTACTATATTCTTTATTTCTGACTGATTCCTTTTAATTGTTTCTATCTCCTTTTTTATGTTTTCTAGTTCTTTGTTGAAGTTCTCACTGATATCATCTATGCTACCCCAAGTTCACTGAGCATCATTAAAACCAGTGTTTTGAACTCTGAGTCTGGTAGATTGCTTGCTTCCACTTTGTTTAATTCTTTTTTTCTGGAATTTTGTTCTTTTGTTTCATTTGGGGCATGTTTCTTTGATTCCACATTTTGGCAGCCTCCCTGTGTTTGTTTCTATGTATTAAATAGATCTTCTACTTCTCCAAGTTTTAACAGAGTGGCCTTATGTAGTAAGTGTCCTGTGGGGCCCAGTGGTGCACTCTCCATGTACACTTGAGCTGGCTGTTCCAGGGGTGTCCCTTGTGTGGATTGTGCGAACTCTCCTATTGATTGCTGTTGGTATGTCTGTTGGTTGGATTGACCCTCATGGTAACTGACTGTGAGGACTGTCTGTGACTACAGAGGCTAAGCTCTTGTGCAGGGGCTGACCCCACACAAGATTTTCTTTAGTGGGGCTCTCTGGTGTCTGCTGAGTTGAGTGGGTCATTTGTGGTTCTATGTGGGTGGTGCTGTAGTGTGGTTGAAGTCACCTACCAGGTATGTTTGTTCTGGGGCTGCTTGGGAGAGGTTTTAGTGCAAGACAAGGTCAACCATTGCCCATGTCTGGCCCAGATCTGCCTGATAGGAGCTACAGAGTGATCTTTGGTTGGTAGCTGCTTATGTTGGGCTTGGAGGCATCTGGGAGTTGTTATGATGTGAACCAAGGCTGGCTGCTAGTAACAGCAGGCTTAGGCTTCTTAGCAAGGTGTACAGGGCAAGCCTAGGCCAGCCACTACTTATCTGGGGTGTATGGATCTTTGAGAGATTTTAGGAAAGTCTTCAGTGTGGGCCCAGACAGGCAGCTTGTGTAGATTAGCCTCAGAAAGTGGTTCTGGCCAGGCAAGGTCTCAGAGAATCACCAGAGTAGGACAAGAGCTATGTTAGCTTGGCTAATGGAGACTCAGACTTGGCACCCACCTGTGCATGTGACTGTGTGGGGGCAGGACTCAACAAAATAACAATGGCATCTGCAGGCACTTTAGTCCTTCCAGCTCTTAGCCTGAAGCCAGACAATTCAGTTCCTTTCCATATGTCCCTGCTGTCCCTTTGCTGGAGCTTAGTGCAAGTGTTTGTGAGTGAGTCTGTGTGGGGACCCTTTAAAAGGATGCCTAGGTTTCCAGAAGCCCTCTGCCTCACCCAGGCAGGATCCCTACTGATTTTCATGGCCAGTTGTTGTGGGGACTCTTCTTCCTGGCACTGGTGGTCTGGGTTGAGGAGTCTTATCTGGGGCTGGAATCTCTCACTCCTCTGGGGGACCTCGGCAACGAGATATCCCTCCCTGTTCTTAACCACTGCACATGGGTGTGGGACCATCCCCTTTCATGTCTCCGCCCCTCCCATAAGTCACATATATCTTCATATAAGCTTCTTAATATCTTTATTTATAGAAGTTTTGTTCAGCTAGTTTTCAGGTGGTTCTTTGGGATGGTTGTTTTTTAATTTAGTTGTAATTTTGAAGTCATCATGGAAGAGATGAGCACAGCATTTACCTTCTTTATCACCTTGACCAGAAGTTTCTACTCCCTCTTTTTAAAAATATGACCTGAAATCTGTATCTTTATCTATAAAAAAATGTTTCAAGTCAAATCTTGTCTTTATATAGTAATAATGGCTACTACATAATAGGACATAGAATAAAAGATGTAGACAGGAATAAGTGCATAATTGTATATGTTGTATTTAGAACTACCAAGTTGGTAGTATTTGATGATGATTTTGTTGTGGTTGGATTAAGTGAATCTGAGGAAACTATAGGCTGCATGTTGAATTGCTTGACCAATATGGTAAGCCTCTCATATCATGGACCAGAAGCCTTTCAGAAAAGGCCTTTAATGTAGAGTGTTAACATTATTTCCAAAAGAAAATATACTTATAATCACAGACATACAGTGACAGGATTGAGAGGAACTTGTCACACAAATTTAAATACACCACAATTTTCGTAACTCTGTTTTGACATATCTATGGTTTTTTTAAATAAATATAGGGAACCGAAAGAAAAAAATTGGTGTCCTATACTTCTCCCTTCCTCCAAGGGGTCTGGATCTGTTACATCGCAACAGTCATGTTACTAACCTATAGCAATGGGCGGCTGAGGAAAGGAGCACATGATCATGTTTCCAGGGCAGTTCGAAGAGCTCAGTTATAAGAAAGAATGTTCAGATTCTGTGTAGGAAAGAAATATCATGTTTGACTTTACATTATACCCTGTTTTTCTAAAATGAGCAGAACTTGTGCTTGTTCAGTGACAAGTAATATCGAAAGATGGAGTGGTTTCCTGCTACATCTTTCTTGGAGCAAGACTTGCCATTTTACCTTCAAAAGGCTACATCATTTGTGTATCCTCCCCCATGCATTTGTGCATGGGTGTTCGGTTTTTGCACATGCTCCTTGTAACTGTCAAGAAAAAATTTTCCATAAGAGTTCAAAATCAAACCGAAATGATGATACCTACTTTAGATTTAGAGAAGAGGAAGTAATGGTATGTTTTACAAAACAAGGCATACTCTGCAATGTTCATTGCTTAATATTTCTTTGTGAAGCTTCCTACTTTGGCTTTATCTTTTAACTCTGAGATGAAATTTGAATAATAGAGAAGTCCAATGTTCTTCTGCAACAGGACTAAATTTTTATTTACCTTCTTTCTCCTTCACTGGCCTTTCACTTATCTGAGTTAAAGCTCAATACATGTCCTCTTCTTTATAGAAAGCCTCATAAAACCATGTTCTCTCTTCTTTGGACTCCTACAGCATAGATGGTACTGCCTTTGCTCGGGCCCTCATCATGTAATCTTTTAATAAGGGCAGCTTCACTGCAGAATTTGCTATGGGAATGGTGCCCACTAGAAGTGTGCAGTACATGGCAACACTGCTTCTGTGGTCCAAGCTTTTATAGCACCTATTTCAGTTATATATATATATATATATATGTATATGCATATACATGCATACACACACATGTCTTTGCCATTATTTGATTAATTTCTGCTTTGCCCACCAGTCTGTGAGTGCCCTTGAGGTCAGGGACCTTGTCTGTCTTGCTCACCACTGAATCTATCTCCTACCCTTCAGCACAATGGCTGGCACGTAGCCTCTAGATCACAGGTGGCGAACGCAAGGCCTGCAGGCTGAACCCGGCCCTCCACCCTGTTTTATCTGGCCCAGCACCTTGTTTCTACCCAGCAGCTGTGCTGAGCTCCAGCTTAACCATTCAGGAGTAGTTACATTTATAGAGTCCTAAAATTACATTCGGCCCTTCGAAGGCAGCCTTGAGGCTGATGTGGCCCCTGGTGAAAATGAGTTTGACACCCCTGCTCTAAATTGTCTCCTTGCCTCCAAATTCACATCCCTTTCAAATTATTCTACTATTACCAACATCTTTACAAATTCAGATACTGCCTTTCTTAAAAAAATGTAACCACTTCCAATACCTATAGATTAAAATCTAAATTTCAGGCTACAAGGTACTTTTTAAGCTTTGTCTTCCTTCCTGAGAATGTTGCTTTTTATTTAGGCTTATTTTACATTACCTTGTCTGGTACAGAGCAGATTATTTTCCTACCTTGTTTCCTCTTTAGATTGTAAATCACTTGCATCTTTGTAAATTCTTAGCCCTCATAAAACTCAATTGATAATTGACTTGTTATGGATAAAAATATCTCTAGAATTATTATACTTGATGGCTATATAGTTCTTCCTATAGCATGAATTTAAGATGCTTTATAAATATTCTCTTGCTTATATCACTGTAGACTGAGAATATATTTTATTCCATCATTTCATTTACAGCTATCAATCGTACTGCCTGCAGCATGGTAATATTAATAAAATGGACTTTGAAATCCTATGTTAATGAAGCCTTGAATATTTGTTTTACCTGTTGAACTTCAGTATCTACTTAAGCCATTTCCGTCTTATTATTTAATTAGATTAGTGTTTTAGATTTTAATCCACATGAAGCTTACATATTTGCCTCTACTTACTTTCCTTACTTTCCTTTTCTAACAGTTAAAGTTTGTCTGATAATGTCTATCAGAACTGTGTCATAATGTCTTTTAATTTCTCCCCTATGTAAAATAAAAGTGTTGTGTACCTTAAAATATTTAGAATGTTTTCAAGATAATAGAAAATGAAAACTTCAGCAGAATGAGGATTTTACAAATTCAACATAATACCTCTCTTTTGTGGCCTAGCTAAGTTGCATCATATTTAAAGGTACAGTGCTTTAAGAAGGTTACCTTAATTTAAGTTTTCAAAGTTGATCATAAAGATTTCACAAGCCTTTTAAAAATATTTTTAAATAAATAGATATACTGTACTTTGCAAAACTGAAATAGCAGAAAACTGGAAACATTCCATATATTTATAAATTGGGGGTTGTTTGAATAATTGTGGTGCAAAGGAACGCTATGCAGTTGTGAAAAATTGAGGACTATCTCTGTATATTATTATGGACTTCTTCAGTACACATGTTATATGTCTCTGTACCTAAGTTTTGCTTCAAAAAAAATAATGAAAGTGGATAGGAGTAGAGAGGTTTAGATAAAACAAAATTGCTTATGAATTGATATTTCCTGAAGTTGGTTGGTGTGTACTTAAGGATTCTTTATACTATTCTGCAGCTTTTGTTTATATTTTAAATATTTCTTAAAGTAAAAGCTAAAAATAACAGGTATAGTCTAACATTCTGAAGGAAATATTTTTCTGTGGTAATCATTAGTATTTGACATCCATGAAATGGTTGAACATACAAACTTTAGCATATTAGACACAAAAAAATCTAGATATGTAACCCAACCATTTTCTTCTCCCTGGAGATTTAAACAATAAATTGTGATCACTTACCAAATATAAAGTGTTGTGATGCCTTAATAATAATAGTTTCTTTTTTTAAAAAAATCTGCTTTATAGGATTGAAAAAAATGTGTGTTAAAGAGGGGAAAGCCCAAATGATATCAATGTCTATTAATATCATATTAAGGCAACCTGACATTTAGTGCCTCCTGATAGAAGTACATGCTACCACCTATGATTTACTTTTGTAGTGGGAGGAGGGAAGCAAGTGCATGTGTAATTTATAGCTGTGGAAGAAATTAGAGATAGAGAGTGGAAGCTAGTAGTCCAGAGGTATTATCACATTTAATCTGCATTATCAGTGATTTTCAACTGGTGTGCCACAAGAATTTTCAAAGCCTGCAATACCTGACTATTTAGGCTGGGGCAATGACCTCTTTTCCCTTAGAATGGCAATAGCCAACATAACAAGAGCTGTCCAGTGTGAATAAATCAAAATTATTCCTATTCTTTTTGTTGTTAAATCAGCAAAAAATATGATATATTTTTTGGTGTGCCACAGAATTTTAATAATCAGTTTATGTGTGCCATGAGATGAAAAAGGTTGAAAATCTCTGGCATATATTCCTTATGAAGCAGAAAAATTACTATTGTTACTCCCATTTTAGAGAGGAAGAAAGAGACTTAATAAATGACATGCCTGTGCCACTTGAATTATAAATACAGAAATCAGAGCCTGTCAGGCCTTCTGGATTCATATTATAGAATATGCTTTCCATATTAAAAGAACAAGGATACCTATGATCAAGGAGCAGCTAACCTGATAAGATAGACATGAGACATGATATATGTTCAACAGAAGATCCAGACCTTATAATTATGACAGTTGGTCAAATACATAATGACCAATGGAGACTAGACTTTGGATGGTGAGCACTCAATGCAATATACAAATGATGTGTTATACTATTGTACTCTTGAAACTTACATAATGTTATTAACCAATATCAGCCCCCAAAATTTAATTTTTAAAGAATAACAAAAAGTTATGACAGTTGGAGTTATCTTCTTTGGCAAAAGAAGAGTGCAGGTATACTCTTCTGTTGCATGTGGATTCATATATTTCAGAGATGAAAAGAGCAGATGATTAAATTGACATTCTCTTGTGCAATGGAGGCTCTTACCAGCTCTCTTTTGGAAAGGCAGTCATCCCAATGCCACCAAATTAGGCCAATAGGGACCTCACATGCCAAGACAGGGCCCTCTGGTCCACTTGCATGCGTGCAAATCAATGGCCATTAAACAGGGCTGGCTTTATAGATGCATGACCTGTGCAGTCCCATATGGACCTGCTCTCAGAAGGGTCTTGCACTTAGTTTAATGCTGTGGTGTCTCCACCTTGATATTTTTAATAATTTTATTTTAGGACTTATGCTTTGTAAGTGAAGTCTGGTAGGACCACTGAATGTAGACATGAGCAGCAGAGAGCGGCAAAGTGGCAGCACACACATGTGCAGGCCAGAGCTGTGACCACAGCAGGCAGTGTGGGTGTTGAGCACTAGCCTGGTGGCCTGGTGTGCAGGTACATGTCTCAGGCAGTACGAGGCACCCGGGGTGTTGGTTTTATTTTCCCAAAAAATGTTTGAATTAACATTGTGTTATATTTTAAGGATGAAGGTTTATTTATTCAGTCAATAAATAATAATGAGTGCTTACTACAATGCTTAGTAAACAAAATTAGATTTCTGTCCTCATGGAACTTACATTCTTGTTCTCTGTATTTTCTCCAATTAATGCAATAATATCTACTTTTTAAAATTAGAATTATTGATTTGAGTATAAGAATGGAGAGTGCCTTTATATCAAAAACAAGTTTTTTTAATAACGTGATTATAGCTAACTTTTCTGACTTATAGTTCCATTGGAGAATAATGTAAACCAGTTGAGTTTTGCTTGCTTTTATTATTTTCCATTAATTTTACTTTATAAGTAAAGATAAACCCAAATAGCTTAAATAGAATGATTTTATTTTAGAATTGTGAAAAATGGAAGACAGCAGCACAGACACAGAACAAGAAGAGGAAGAGGAGAAGGATGAAAAGGATCAAGGAGATCCCATTTATGCCACAGTGCCCACAATTAACATCCAAGACGAGCGGTTTGTTGATTTATCTACAACTCCAGCATTCATTTGTCTGCACGAGGTATATTTATTTCTCTTTATCTATTACTATAGTAAGACCTGAGTCATCTACCTAAAAATTCAGATGAAGCTAATATCATTATCAAAATAATATATTACATATAACCTGTAGGCAATATGTACAGTTTGAAGCACTTTAAAAAAAAAGCTTCTACCTTCTCTTCTAACACCTTATCATGTAATCCTGTACCAATGCAGCAGTGTAGGTTCTAATACTTTTATAGCATAATAAATATTTACATATATGTAGTCAGTTAAGTACACTCCATAGGTTGGTAAATGAAGTAAAGAAATTTACTTTGTTATTGAATATACTACATTATACTATACTTCCTTAAAAAGAAGATAAAAGACCTTGACTTATAATGCTAAAAAGAATACCTGTTTACCTAACTAAAAGTAGTTACTGTAATAGCACATTGAAACCTGCTGGTTCCTTCAGCAGAGAAGCAAAAAGAGGAATATGATATACATATTCTCATTGCCTGATTTTTTTAAAAGGGATGAACATTTAGGAAATACTCATACAGGAGGATTTTTTTCAAAGATATTAACTGAGCATATATGAAACTGTTACTGTGTTATGTTTGAGAGCTGTAATTTAGGGTATGGTTTAGAGGACATTTGCATTATGGACTACTAACTGTATGTGAATATAACTGAATAAAGCATCTAAAAATTTAATAAATAGTCATAATAAAAGTAAGCTGAAAGAATCATAAAGCAAAAATAGAGTATATTCAAAACCAAGAAGCAAAATTAAATCTACCCTCCAAATATTTTGTTGGTGTAAATACTGTAAACAATTACCATAACAACTGTTGAGCACACACACACACACACAAGGGGGGGGACACACAAAAAAACATAATTTATTTATTAAAAATTGTGTATTTATTCCTACATGTTTAAACTTCAGTCACCTTCAGAATACTCTCCATTTGATGCAATGCACCTATGGAGACATTTTTTCCACTGCTCAAAAAAACAGTTTTGAACTCGTCTGTTTTGATGTCTTTTAGTGCCTCTGCCATTTTTTGTTTCACTTCTTCCATATGGGCAAAACATTTCCCTTTGAGAACTTTTTTCATGGGGGGGCATGGAGTTGCTTGGGGTAAGATCAGGTGAATAGAGAGGGTGGGGCATGGAGGTCATGCCATTTTTTGGTCAAAAACTGCGGAACAATCAGCACAGAGTGGCCAGATGCACTTGTAAGTCTCCCATCATGAAATGGGCATTGTTGAAAGAGTCTTCAGAAAAAGTCACTGAAGGTGAAGCAGCCCCTCACAACAACGCCAGCTGGTACACTGATGCAGATGGATTCCTAGACCACTGACCTAGTGGGGGAATCCTGAACTACAGTGATCCTGCCCTCCAGAAGATAATTCTGGGGTTTTTTGGGCCCCCCTCCTCATATATATTATCAGTCTTTATATATTTAAAACCATGAGTTTCTATCTCTAGTCAATATTCTATTTCATATATGATATATATGTAATATATAATACATATAATGTATGTAATTTATATATATACACATATATATAATATCAGGAGCACATGATGTTGCTGTATTGTTAACTTAGATCACTTGGTTAAGGTGATGACTTCTATGTTTCTACCTTGTAACGTTATTTTCTGTTTAAAATTAGTAAGCACCTATGGGGAGATACTCTGAGACTGTTCATGTATTCTATTACTCCTAAAATTTTTATCTATTAGTTTTACATCTCTGGATGATTCTTGCCCAAATCAATTATTGTTTTTATGGTGGCCAAATGGTGATTTTCTTCTACATCATTGCTTCTACATTTATTAGTTGGCTTTCTATTGCAAGGAAGTACTTTCTCTTATCTGTCTGTCTGTCTGTCTATCCATTTATCTATCTAATCTATGTTTGTGGACTATGAGTTCTTACTCTGTATAATGGGTTATGAACTATCACTATCATTACTCATTTTGATACTTCAATTGTCCCATATTTGCATTTCTTTACTTTTTGTTATGAGAATATGTTCCAGGCTCATCTTGTATTTTCTTTTCTCCAACCCTGGAATCAGGCATTTCTCAAAGGATCTCTTGTTCCTTTCAGTAGAGAATGATATTTGAACCCTAAGATCTTAATAGTGGTTATATTCATTGCCACTAGTTAGTCATTGCTTCTAAGTACTCTCAGCAAACAGAGCAGCATGATCATATTTATTCACATCAATTTATAACTATTTCTATATCAAACTTTATATCTTTAAAACCTTGAGTTCAGCCCTGGCTGGCGTAGCTCAGTAGATTGAGCGCGGGCTGCGAACCAAAGCATCGCAGGTTCGATTCCCAGTCAGGGCACATGCCTGGGTTGCAGGCCAGTCCCCAGTGGGGACCACATGAGAGGCAACCACACATTGATGTTTCTCTCTCTCTCCTTCTCCTGCTCTTCCCCTCTCTAAAAATAAATAAATAAAATATTTTTTAAAAAAAGAAAAAAGAAAAAAGAAGCTACTGGAAATAAGAGAGACTGAGTTTAAAAAAATAAATAAATAAATAAATAAATAAATAAATAAATAAATAAAACCTTGAGTTCATATCTCTAGTCTTAATACTTTTTAAGTGAGTCTCTAGTTCTATTTCTACTAAAATTCATCACATACTCAACTTTGTAATAGCGTTTCTACTTTTACACCACTACCCTTAATAATTCTATTAAATAAAAAATAAAACTAAACTAGAGTTTATTTCTACTAAAGATTATACTAATAATAAAGAATGCAGTCCAATTTTTTCACAGATTAAGAAGCATGAAAAGTTTGCATTGTAAAGTCAAAGGATATTTAGGACATCCCCTGCATATTGATCTTCCATGTAACAATTTATTAAATATTTCAAGATTCTCTCAATACACATGTATGCACAAATCAGTTATTAATTCTTAGACATGACCAGCCCCTGATGAAGTGGATACCTTAGGTTATAGCATCAAAGGACTATCTTACCTACCCTTTTGAGTAGTGTAAAATTACTGTGTAAAATTATATTCCTATTGGCACCTATAAATTTATTTTCTAATTCTTTTAACATTCCTGAAAGATTTTTAAGTCTTACAAAAAATTTTATCTTTGTACAAAAAATTTGTACAAGCTATCCCCCTTCAGTTGTATAAACAGAAGTGGTGTCTGCCTAATAGCAAGGATTCAAATAGAAACTGAAAGAAAACAGAATCCATTTCCAAGGGTCCAGATGCTTGGCATCACATTGAAAGAACCAGAAGCTGCTTATGGCAGTGATTGTTATTAATGTTAGTTGCACAATTAGCCCAGCACTACTAAATTGCAAACATGGATGTCATGCTCTCATCCAATATTGCCTACAGAATGTGTTCAGTATGGCATTCATTGCACTTTGCAATTTGTGCCCAACCTATTTTTGCAATCTAATAATTCACTTAGATCCTCATGATCTTCTGTTTATGTTGCTCCCTTAGCAATTCTCTCATATTCAGATGTCTAGGAAACCAGCACATATTTGCAAAGCATAATGCAAGGTCATGAATATCCACAAATCCTCCTAGTTTCATTGCCTCTTGAAAGACTGTGCCATTCAGACTAAAAAAAAATCAGATAAAGTACTTGTATAGGCCACACTTTGCAAACTCTGTATCTGTTCCTAACCTTTCAGAGTCTGGCTCAATTTCCAGGTCCTCTGAGAAATTTTGCCTGAGCATTTAGCTCACAGTGGTTTTTCCTACCTCTCAACTGTTACAGCATCTGTAGACTGTACCTGTCATTGGGTACTAGGGTTATTAACAAATATTTTTTGAATATCATCTCATCACAAAATATTTCCTGTAGAAAATTTAGAATTCTCCACTGACATTATGACCACATTAAACAGCAAGACCTAACAGGGAAGAACTACACTGTGTTAATTAATGCTTTGGGATGCATATTCAAGGTAATGCCTCGGAACTAAGCCACGTAATTTCCATCAATGGACTGTGCATTAATGCTGGACACCCGGTTCCCAACTCTGCCATTGCTGCCTGATATGCCACAGACTTTTCTTGTGCCATGGGAAATTCGATCCTGTTCTATTTTATTTTCATTAAAAAATTTTTATGGCATTATATATACAGTAAAATTCACAAATATTCAGTGTACAGCTTGGTGAATTTTTACATATGGCTGTACTCAGCATGTTCAGAACTGAATTCATTATTGTTTTTCAATCCTAATTCTTCTCCTGTGTCTTCTTTGTCAGTATGAGAGTTAAATATCTCTTTTAAATACATCTTGAATCTATCTGTTCACTGTGGGAAGAGATAATCTGGAAAAAACCTTTTGGAGGCAGTAAGACATGAGAGGGGATAGTTCATCCATATCCACGGAGTCCCCTGTGAACCTTTTTATCCTTAAGCTTTGCCCACACCCAAGCATGCACATACTTGGGATAGCTTCACCTGGATGACCGCCAAGTTACTAAACATGCTCAGAACTAAACTCGTTATTCTCCTCCGAAGCCCAGTTTTCCTCAAGCATTGTCAGTTGGCTCTCTCTTAGATATCTATTAAATTTGTCTCCTTTCCATTCCCACCATATCACCAATCAGAATGCTATTTCAGTGATTGTGATAAGATATGAAGAGAGATTGAACCAAGGATTGGCAATGGAAAAAGTATTAAATACACATAGGAGAGTTATTGTGGAAGTATAAAATGTTGAACTTAGTATCTGAATTAATGGAGGGGGTGGCAGTGAGGGAGACAAAAGAGTCTAAATTGGTGCTTGGATTTTTGACTTTACAAAGTGGCTGAATCATGGTACTGTAAGTGACAGAGAATTCAAAAGCAAAAGGTCTGAGGAAAATGTTTATTATGTGGATCTCACCTTTACCAGAGAAGTCCCTGGGCTGAAGATATAGTCATAACAGGTTCTTGATAGTATCCAGATTGCGTTCTGAAAAGATTGCATATTGTTTCTTGATGCAGACTTCCGCTGGTGGGGTCCATGTGTTCTGGCTGCAATGAACAAATTCACATGGACTACAGAAGTCCCGTGGAGAAAAAGGGACGGCATGGCTGCTCTCTAAGTGAGAGAGAGGGCCTCAACCCCTGCCTGGACAAGCTTTTATTGCTTCTCTGGGTACATTATATCAAGGATGCTCCTCATTTACTATGCACAGGTTCACTGTAGGTGATTATGTTTTACAGATAACAAAGGAAAGAATGTTGCTAATTACTTCAAAGAGAAAGGATATTTGCAAATGCAAGAGGAAAAGTGGTTGAACTGGTTACACTCCATACTTGGGAGGTTTAGCACAGATTTTAGGAATTTACTTTAAAAATACATAGTAACCATTTGCTGCCTCAATTCAGGGTGAGGGAGTTTTAGCAAAAGCAAGCCTCAAAACAGTCTACATACAATGCAGGCCTGATTTCCCCACAGGAAAACCCATCTGTGTGTTTGGGTCCTGTGTGCTGACTTACTCCCCACTGGTTTTTCTGAGTCAAGGGCTGGGCTACATTGACCATCCCATGCAGATAGGTTCCCTAAAGTTTCTTATGTATACTTAAAAGCACAGTCTACCACTGTGTATTTATTAAAAAGATGTTGCCATCCTTTACTACTTCCCTACTTTTAAAATTATCTGGTTTACTAGGATGTTCACATGTTCAAAATATACTTTTTTAATACATTTTGTTCTTTTAAGGCTAAAAACAGATTAAATATACTCGGATCATTTTAATAAAAATTTTAGATTAACTACTGAAAAGATTGATTTTCTGATTCTATTAAGGCATTCTGTATTTTCTTGGTTGGACCTTCTATAGAGTTACCAATGAGTTTCTTGAGATAATTCAATGAAATTTAAAGTGTTTTTCAGACTTCCGGCCAAGATGGAGGCATAGGTAGACACACTGTGCCTCCTCGCACAACCAAGATAGGGACAACAACAATTTAGAAACAGAATAACAACCAGAACTGACAGAAAATTGAAGTGTATGGAAGTCAGACACCCAAGGAGTTAAAATAGACACGTTCATCCAGACCAGTAGGAGGGGTGGAATCTGGCAGCCAGTGCAGGTCGAGGAGCAGAGAGCTGAGAGAGTTGGGACCAGATGCGTAAGGCAACTGGGGTGTGCAAGGCAACCGGGGTGTGCAAGACACAGTGGGCAGACCCTGGGCGCACAAGCAGCGGCTGGCAGACACCAGCCAAGGGGTGGCAACCAGCAGACCCAGCGAGGCGGCAGGCGATTTTGAAGCAAGGCACTGCGCGCAACTCAGGATCACAGTGCTGGGAAATAGAGCCTTGGGGCAATGATTGAAAAAGAAAGTCCCATGGGGTGCACAAGCCCACCCACATGGGAATTGGCACCAGAGGGGCCCAGTTTGCTTGGGGGAAGCAGCAGAAGGGACTGAGATCTGAGGGAAAGTGGAGCAAGTGCCATTGTTCCCTCTCAGACCCCACCCCCACATACAGCTTCACTACCCAGCAATTGGGGTGCCCTGTCAAACACCTAAGGCTCCGCCCCTCATATGTAACAGGTGTGACCAGACCAAAAAAAAGAGAGAGAGAGAGAGAGAGAGAGAGAGACGGCTCAAACAGAAGAAAATTGAAAACTCCAGAACCCATCCTTTTAAGCAACTGAGAGATAGCCAACCTATCAGATGCACAGTTCAAAGCACTGGTGATCAGGATGCTCACAGAATTGGTTGATTTTGGTTGTAAACTAGATGAAAAAATGAAGGCTACAATAAGTTTAATGAAGAAAAATGCACAGGGAACCAAGAGTGATGGGAAGGAAACTGGGACTCAAATCAATGGAGTAGACCAGAAGGGAGAAAGAAACAACCAAACAGAAAAGAATGAAGAAACAAGAATTCAGAAACATGAGGAGAAGCTTAGGAACCTCCAGGACATCTTTAAATGTTCCAGCATCCGAATTATAGAGGTGCCAGAAGGAGAAGAGGAAGAGCAACAAGTAGAAAAGATATTTGAACAAATAATAAAGGAGAACTTCCCCAATCTGGCAAAGGAAATAGACTCCCAGGAAGTCCAGGAAGCTCAGAGAGTCCCAAAGAAGTTGGACCCAAGGAGGAACACACCAATGCACATCATAATTACATTACCCAAGATTAAAATAAAGGAGAGAATCCTAGAAGCAGCAAGAGATAAGGGGACCGTCACCTACAAAAGAGTTCCCAGAAGACTGTCAGCTGATTTCTCAAAAGAAACCTTGCAGGCAAGAAGGAGCTGGAAAGAAGTATTCCAAGTCATGAAAGGCAAGGACCTACATTCCAGATTGCTCTACCCAGCAAACCTTTCATTTAGAATGGAAGTGCTTCTCAGATAAGGTCAAGTTAAAGGAGTTCATCATCACCAAGCCCTTATTTTATGAAATATTAAAGGGACTTATCTAAGAAAAAGAAGGTAAAAAACATGTATAGTAAAATGACAGCAAATTCACAATTATTAACAACCACACACCTGAAACAAAAACAAGATGAAACTAAGCAAAGAACTAGAACAGGAAGAGAACCACAGAAATGGAGATCACATGGAGGGTTAGCAACAGGGGAGTGGGAGGAGGAGAGA
>CM052549.1:40695728-40729235 GCA_028533065.1 Trachops cirrhosus | reverse complement strand
CTTCTTCGAGTGGAGTCTTAGAGTGTAAGTTCTTTATATATCTTGGAGATTATACCCTTGTCTGAGGTATCATTGGCAAATATGTTTTCCCATACAGTTGGTTCTCTTTTGATTTTAATACTGTTTTCTTTAGCCATGCAGAAGCTTTTTATTTTGATGAGATCCCATTTGTTTATTCTTTCCTTTATGTCCCTTGCTCTAGGGGACATGTCAGTAAAAATGTTTCTGAGTGCAATATCTGAGATTTTCCTGCCTATGTTCTCCTCTAGGACTTTAATGGTGTCACGGTGTATATTTAAGTCTCTTATCCACCTTGAACTTATTTTTGTGTATGGTGTAAGTTGGTGTTTGAGTTTCATCTTTTTGCATGTAGCTGTCCAGTTCTCCCAACACCATTTGTTGAAGAGGCTATTTTTATTCCATCTTATGTTGCTGCCCCCTTTGTCAAATATTAATTGACCATAGAGATTTGGGTTTATTTCTGGGCTCTCTGTTCTGTTCCATTGGTCCATGTACCTTGTTTTTATGCCAATGCCAGGCTGTTTTGATTACAGTGGCCTTGTAATATAGTTCAGTATCAGGTATTGTGATCCCTCCTACTTTACTCTTCTTTCTCAAAATTGCTACAGCTTAAGGATTTTGTGTCACACTTAAGAAGACCTTTGTTACTACTCTGAGATTATAATTTGCTTCCTGTTTTCTCCTAGTACATTGATAGCTTGAGTCATCATATTTTAACCTTTGTTCCATCGCCATGTCTATTTGTGTAAGGGGAAACAAAGTTGGTGCCAGGAACAGGCTTAGAACGTAATGGCAATCCATTATCTTCTGAGGCAAAAGTTCTTTATATATTCCCACCATATGCATACCTGGCTGGAGGCCAACAGGCACACCTGGGTGGTATCAGGGATTCCAATGTAAGAAATGTCCAAACCTGTGAGAATTTTTATGACTTTATTTGAGTCAAACTGAGGACAATTGCCAGGTAGCAAAATCTCAAAGGATTAATAAAATGCTCCAGAAAATGGCAGTTTGCATCTTATTTTATACATTACAATTAAAAGAGAAGAGGTAAGTGGGTTACATGAAATCCATTGGTGATAGATTAGGGAAGTGGGAGAAAGCTAACCAGGAAACTTCTGGGACCAGATCAAAAGTAAAGTGATAGACATGTACTTTTTTTACATAGGTGGGTTGAGGATAGTTAATAGTCAACAATTAACATGATAACAATAACCTGAGGGCATTTGTGGTCTCCTTCTGGTGCAGTGCCTGTGTTTTGAGGTTTCTGAAAAAAGAAAATTTGATGTTCCACAGGTATGTTATTGTAGATGCAAAAAAAAATAGACAGGTTCAATTAAGGGAAAGATTGACTTCTGTCAGGGAAGATTCTAGCCTAGGACATGACTACCCACCATAAACTGCTTTTAGTTAATAAGTTTTAATTTCAGATCATCCTCTGTGGTTACTTTAGGTCTCTGAGTTAACAAGGCCACCACCTAAGCTTACCTTGAGCTTGTCAGGTTCAGTATGTGGCCCCTTTTCATCTGCAGGGGGAACAAGAATTACTGGACATCAAACCTCAAATTAAGAAGACAGGAATATTGCTGTTTGTAAAAACTATTTCTAAGAATCGACAGGCTCAAAATATTTTAAATCCTAATAGTTTGAAAAGAAAAATCTTTGATTGGCTGGTGGTGAGGGAGTGGTTCAGTAAAAATGGGTTTTAGTTCTAGCTCTGCATGTACTAACCATGCAGTCTTCAGCAAGTCATTTAAATTCTCTAAGCCTACTTTACACTAATAGTACATTTCTCAGCTCATGATCCTTTGAGGGTACCTCACTGCCTACCATAGTGGTTTTCACCCTCTTTTTAAAACTACATTTATCACCTTTTCCCGTGCAACTCTTACACAGAATCACAATATGTAAAACAGATTTGGATGTGGTAGATGTAGAGGTTAAGAATACAGAGGCAAAGGTCCCCTGTTCTCACCCCTTCATGTCTACTATCACCACCAGCACCACTGCCCCAAAGCCCCTGAGCACACTGGGGAAAACCCATGCTTCATACAGATAGTATTTGGACTGAGTAAAACTGAACCCTCTCTCCCCAACTTTCATACCCATCTCAGCACAGCCAAAACACAGATCTGCCTCCAGAAAGTCTTGAAAAGCAGTTTGACTGTATTGAAGTTTCCTTTGGGAATAGAAGAGGGAGTTCCACAGCACATCAGACAGCAAAACTTCTGAAAATTCCTAGTCACAGAAGATGCTTCTCCCATGCCCCCTTTGATCCCCTCTTTGAAAACTCCTCCAGAAAGTTGTTTTCTCATCCTCAGCCTGGCTTTTCCCTCTCTGTATTTCCATCCATCTTCTCCTTGATATCTTTGACTATTTCATTATCTTGTAAGTCATCAGAGTTCCTTCCAGTTTTCCTTCCCACCCAGCATCCTCTTATCCCCTCACAGGCCCAGGCACAGAACTGAGCAGTCAATAGGAGGCAGAGGAGATTGCAGATACTTAGATTTGAATTTTCCTTGCCCTATCATATGGATTAAATGCTACCCCTTTGACCTTACAGTCAAATCCTTCTACTCTAGTCTGATCCACCAGTCCTTTCCTCCTTTTGTTACTGTCCCCTGACACTTACCCCTGCTCCAGTTAAGTTTGACCTACTGCTCTTTTCCTAACTAGATCCTGGTTTTCCAACCTGCTGATGCCTTTGGTCATCCTGTACCCAGGTCAGGAGTGCTCTCTGCCATATTTCTGTGCTTCAGAATTCTACTCATCCTCAAGAACAGTTCAGATTCCACCTTTCGCTTAAAGCATCCCACTTCTTGACAGTGTGATCAGTTCCCTTTCTGTAACCTTGTGTTGTGTTTATATATACCTTATGCCACTTATTATTTTCTTTTCTGTTTTTTTAAGCTAATTGATAGTAGCCTTAGGAACACTGAAAGAAGGAAGTCTATGGTATTCTTGATATTCCTAGTGAACTCTTAGCTCACTGTCACGTATGTGGCCATGCCATTTTCAAAGGAATGATGTATGTGGTACCTAGTGAAGCCTTCCACCAAATAATAACACTACTGAATCACTATTTTACAAGACAGACTTAAAAAGGAGAAGTTTTTTCTGAATTTCTGAATGTATTTTCCATATCAAGTCCACCTACATTTTCAGATATTTAAATGCTTAATGTTAGAATGTCATAGCACATGGAAACCATCATGCATCTCTTCCAGTTTTATTTTTACTGGCTGAGCTCCCAAAGGAATGTGCAACGAGGAAGAATGATTTTCAAATATTTTTTTAAAACAAAACAAAACATTTTCTTTAAGTAAAATTGAAGGTGGAATCCCAAGATACAAAATAAAAGCAGAACTACTCTAGGTGAACAGTTTTCATGCATCATATATGGTCCTGGCTTATTTTATATTCATGAAATATGTCTGCAGACCTTTAGGGTCCCTGGGGACACAGTTGAGAACTCCCTACTCTAGCAGTTCAGCATGTTAAATACCAACACTGTATTCATCATAAAAGTATCAATCTTCCTGTCCAACTTCCATACCTATCCATGATATCAGAGCCTCCCTAGATTTCTAATCATTGGTTCGATCAGATAAAGACAAAATTTTGTTATAGGGTAAAAATAAAAAAACCCTCACTGACATCATTCATTTGTAAATTATATTCATATTTTAAAAGAATTGTTTTAGTCTGGCAGGTGTGGTTCAGTTGGTTGGGTGTCATCTTGTAAACCGAAAGGTTGCTGGTTCCATTCCCAGTCAGGGTACATGCCTGGCTTGCAGGTTCAGGGGCACGTGCAAGAAGCAACTAATTGATGTTTCTCATATCAATGGTTCTCTCCCTCTCTTTTTCCTTCTCTTTGCCTCTCTCTAGAATCAACTTAAAAATTTTTAATTGTTTTATGTAACAAATGAAAAAAAGAACTATGGTGTTTGCTGGAGAAATTTTTCGGCCTCCAAAGAACTTACAAAGTGCTTTGAACTTAAGCACTATGTTTTCATCAGTGAATTCTGCCTCATAACCATTTTGGTAGTGAAATAGTGTTTGGTGAGCATAGGATCTTGTTATCCTTTTCTGTCAGAGTTATAAATTCTGACTAAGCTGCAGGAAGAAAATAATTTTTAACCACTAGGTTAAGTAGGGACATTAAAACACTTGGAAAATATATTAATTTTTGAAATATCTCCTGTCAACAGAATATTATGTAATTGTTTTGATAAGATACAGGAAAAAAGATATTTCACCCTAAGCTGAGATTTAATTGGAATCATTTTGCATTTACAGATTTACAAAGAAAGTCAGAGCAAGGGTGATACTGAGATTTGCTATGTGTGTAATTCACTGTGAAATTATCCTGGGTAATTTATCATGGAAAATTAGCTCACTTCATGAGAAAGACACCAGAAAAACCAGGAAAGCTGAAAATGGATAATGGTTCACATGTGATAAACAGTTTGTAGATAACAGAGGTTTGTCTGAGTTTTTTCAGGGAAGACTTTAGTGAGTTAAAACATTACCCCCTACTGAAGCATTAATCACAGCAAACAGAAATAACATTGCAAATGCTCCTAGGAAAGTGTCCAGCAAATTGACGCTCAGTAAGTGACAGCTGCTTATCATTAAGTATTATTTACAAGCATGAATCTCTAAACAAAAATTAAAACAGGTTACTTACTTAACTGAAAAAAGTATGACACTAGCATTACTGAATGTGAAACAAATATAAGCAGCTAGTTTTGTGGACCTAAACTTTCACAAATTATTTGCTTCTGGTGGAAGAGGAGAAAAGCCAACTTCCAGAGATAGGAGCTCAACAAATTTTCAGATCCAGATGCTAAACCTTTGTATGAGGCCTTTGTAATAGAGAGGCAGTTTATCTTAAACCATGTCATCCTTAATTACTCAGAGACAATTTTGAATGCTAGAGATTAAATTCAGATTTTGAGAGTTTAGAAAGTTATTATGTGGAAAAAAATCTTATTTGAAATACTTTGACAAGCATATAGCACCATGCTATGCACATGCCAGGAAGGTAATAAATATTTATTGGATTAAAATAATAACTATAACTGTAGTATCCATATTTTAAGGAGCTAAGATGAAAAATCCTATTTATTTTAAAATGTGATTTTTCTGACTTTCAAAAGAAGAGCACATATTCTCAGAGGCATAGTGTAGACTTTTTCTGAAGATGGCTAATAAAATAATACAGATCTTTTTGAGAGACCATGCTTAAAATAAGCTAGCTATTGGCCATGGTGGTTTTTGTTGTACTGACTTTTGATTACATGTAAAAGTTACATATCCATTGTTTTCCTATGGGCAAGTTTTCTTGCATATTATAGCATAATTGTTACAAATAGCATTTTTAGCATGTATGTGCATCATATATGTATATATGTTTTGTGGTGTGTGTGTGTGTGTGTGTGTGTGTGTACCAATAAGGGAAACCTACCCATATGAAAAAAAATACACTCATTTCTACCTGCAGCTGGACCCAACATTAATTGAATATTGCCAGTCAGATTCATTTATAGCCATTCCAGTATTAATACTTTGAAAGCTGTTAGAAATATTAGATTTAGGTTATCTCTAACTTGGATAACTTTTGGAAAGTATTTGTGAATCAGACAAGGTTTAAGATCATTAATGTCATTCAAATAAAGAGAAAAGGAATAAAAAATGTATCTGCTTAACTAAACTTGTTCCCTTGTAATTTAAAATGACCAGACATGATTCCTCAAACTTGGGCATTATCCTTTTAACAAAGAACATTTTTTGGTCTGTGGCCTAGTTTATATTTCTTTTGCTATATACATGCGTACACACACTGTATCCTTCATGACAACATTCCAACTCCACAAGGTGGTGTTTCTAAAAAGATGCAATATGTCATTGCTTCCTTTCTTCACTGTGAAATAACTGCCTAGGTCTAAAGCAATGATTTGTAGAATACCATAATGGCTTTTAATATGTCTGGTAGCTCAACAAAATAGTTGCTGGCAGAAGCAAGAAAAAGCATATCCAAATCTAAAATAATCTAGAGAAAGTGTCTGTTCCAGTGGGAATAAGTCTCTGCCCTCTCCATTAGAAAGCAGCCCGGGAACCTCTCAAATGACATAGTGACAGGGTGGGTAGACGGGATGCAACTGCGCTGGTTCCTCCATATCTCCAACTCCTTCTCTGTAAGTCTTCGCTCCATGTACATTATTTACAAGGTTATCTCATCTAGTCCCATGGTTTCATTACCATCTATATTCTGGCAACTTTCAAATGTATTTCTGAACCCTAGAGTTGTCCCTGAGTGTCACACTAATATTCAAATATCATCCACTTGAATGTCTTACAGATATTTGAACTCAGAATGTTCAAAACTGTTGATTCCCACCCCTAATCCCCCACACACTTTACAAACAGGCTCCTCCTACAGTTTTCCCCATCTCAGTTAACAGCAACTCCATTCTTTTAAGTTCCTCAGGCCAAAATCCTGTAGTTTTTGATGATACTTCCAGTCTTTTCATTGTCCGCCTTTGATCTTTGATCAGAAAATCTTGTCAACTTTACCTTATTAAAGGTTCACTTTACTGCAACCACCACAGTGCATGCTTTCATCATCTGTCTTCAAGATTGTTGCAAACACCATCAAACTGGTGCTCATCTTCAATCTTGTCTCCCAACAGTCTGTTCTCCACTCAAGAACAAGAGGGATCCTTTTAAAACTGGAAGATTCTACATACTTACTCTGATCAAAACCCTATGTCTCTTACTTAACCAGAGAAAAGGAAAATCCTTACTGTGACTTAAAAGGCTAGATCTGGCAGCCCCCACCCCACCTCTTATTTAACTCTAACTTCCAAAGCCATCGCTGATCTCATGTCCTAAATCTCCACCACATACTGTCTGCTTTTCCTACATGGGACTCCATACTGACCCTAACATATACCAAGCACCTTTGCATCTGATACTCTCTTTGCTTGGAACATTCTTCTCCCATATATCTGCCTAGCTTGTTCTCTCATACCTTTAAGTCTTTGTTCAAATGTCACCTCCTATGAGAGGTCTCCCCAGACCACCTATATAAAATAACACCCCTCCTCTGATACTCATTATCTCCCTTACCCTGCTTAATTTTTATGGCATTTATCATATATTGTTTATTTATTCATCCCCCCTGATAAAATATAAACTTCCCAAATTTAGGGTTTTTATCTGTTTTGGTTACTGATATATATTTGATTTCCTTCCTATAAGATTGTATATCACATGGTATACATCCAGTAAATAATTTTTTAATGAATTATGGCTAAATCCACTCTAACATTTCTATCTCCATAAGTCTTTTAGTTCTAGACATTTATGCCTTCTCAGCTTTAGTTAGTATAGCTGCTGTTGAATCTAGGTTTGTGCTAACTAGTCAAGCAAGTCATTAGAACCAAACACATCTGCTCAAGCCAGCCCATTGAATCAATAATTTCAGTACCACATCAAAATTACAACTAGACTATAGAACAGCAATCATTCAGAACCATAAGAAATCGAGCTGAATGGAAGTCCTACAACTATGGAATAAAGAAGAAACCATATCAGGTCTTGTAGGAGGGGTGGAGATGCAGAATGGGATGGTCCCATGACCATGTGTGGTGGATAAAAATCAGGAGGGATATCTGAGGAATGAGAGGTCCCAGTCCCATATCAGATCCCCCAGCCCAGGTTTCCAGTACCAGGAAGATAAGTCACCATAACCACTGGTTGTAAAACCAGCAGGAATTTAGGCAATAGGAGAAGAAACTGCTGGTATCCCAGGCATTTCCTCTTAAAGGGCCTCTGCACAGAATTATTCAGACTTACTCCCTTTGAGCTCCAGCACCAGGGCAGCAGATTGAAAGGCATCAGAGACATACAGGGAGAACCTGAATTATCCAGCATCAGGGTGAGAGGTGGGGGGCAAGAAAGAAGTGCTGGCAGAGGCCATTGTTTCTGAGCCCTTCCCCCAAAGATCCAGAAGGCATGTGCCATATCTAGGACTCCATCATCTTTGGCCATATGGTTTGCCCCACCCTGGTGATTTTCTGAGGCCCTGCCCCACCCAACTTCCAAGCCCACCAAAGCTATTTCCAGTGGATTTTCCAAATGAATGGCTTGTCTTGGTCCATGTTTCTATTTTCCTAAATTCTCGCAGATAGGCAGCACTGGCTTTAGCAAGCCCTGTACCTCTCCCTAAGTTGCCCAAGGCCAGGCACTAGTAGCAGCTAGCCTTGGTTCACAACTTGGCCTCTCCTGGGCACATCCAAGCCCAGCACAAATAACAGCCATCTGCAGATCACTTTGTAGTTTTTGCTGAGTGACCCCAAAGAGAACACAGGCAGAAGCTGACCTTGGATGTGCCAACAGCAATAAAGGCTCAATAAAAGAGGAGGGTATTCACAGCCCACATAATGGATATACCTTGAGTAACCAGCTTGGGTAACAGGGGAGGCTGTGCCACTGGGCCCTACAGGACATCTGCTACATTAAGCCACTATGTCAAGCCTGGGAGACATAATAGCTCTGCCTAATACATAGGAACAAACACAGGTAGGTTACCAAAATGAAGAGACAAACATGGCCCAAATGAAAGAATAGAACAAAACTCTAGAAAAAGAAATAAACAAAATGGAAAAGGCAATCTATCATGTGCAGTGTTCAAAACATTGGTTACAAGGATGTTCAAGGAACTTAGTGAGGACCTCAACATAAAAAAGATCCAGTCAGAAACAAAGAATACATGAATTGAAATAAAGAACGATTTACAGGAAATCAACAGTAGAGTGAATGAAACCGAGAATCAAATCAGCAATTTGGAAAAAAAGGAAGCAAAAACAACTAATCAGAACAGAAAGAAGAAAAAAGAACCTAAAAAAATTGGGATAGTGTAAGTAGCCTCTAGGACAACTTCAAGCACAACAATATTCACATTGTAGAAGTGCCAGAAGGAGAAGAGAGAGAGCAAGAAACTGGAAACCTATTTGAAAAAACTGGCCAACATAAACAAATAACAAACAACAAGTGCTGACAAGGTTGTGGAGAAAAGGGAACCCTAGTGCACTGTTGGTGGGAATGTAGACTGGTGTAACCTCTGTGGAAAACAGTATAGAATTTCCTCAGAAAACTAAAAATGGAACTGCCTTTTGACCCAGCAATACCACTGCTGGAATTATATACGAAGAATCCTGAAACACCAATTCAAAAGAACCTATGCACCCCAATGTTCATAACAGCACAATTTACAATAGCCAAGTGCTACTAGAAGCAACCTAAATGCCCACCAGTAAATGAGTGGATAAAAAAACTGTGGTACATTTACACAATGGAATACTATGCAGCAGAAAGAAAGATGGAGCTCCTACCCTTCTCAACAGCATGAATGCAAAGTATTATGCTAAATGAAATAAGCCAGGCAGTGAAAGACAAATACCATAAGATCTCACCTGTAAGTGAAACCTAATCAACAAAACAAAAACGCAAGCAAAATATAACCAAAAACATTGAAATAAAGAACAAACTAACAGTAACCAGAGGGGAGGGAGGAGAGGGATAACGGAAGAGAATAGGGGAAGAATATACATCAGGGAGCATGTATAAAGGACACATGGACGAAGCCAAAGGGGGTAGGTGCAAGGGTAGGAGGAAGAATGGGAGAGGCAGTGGACTGTGGTGGGGTGAAAATGGAGACAACTGTATTTAAACAACAGTTAAAAAATATGAAAGAAAACTTCCCTAACTTGGTAAAGGAATAGACATATAAGTTCAAGAAGCATAGAGAGTCCCAAACAAAATGGACATAAAGAGGCCACTGCAAGATACATCATAATTAATTTGCCAAAGTTTAACTACAAAGAGAGAATTGTAAAAGCAGTAACAGGAAAGCAGTGAGTTACCTACAAGGGAATCCCCATTAGACTGTCAGCTGATTTCTAAAAACAAGTATTGCAGGCTACAGGGGATTAGAAAGATGTACCCAAAGTGATGAAAAGCAAGGACATACAGCCAAAAAAAGTACTCTACCCAGCAAAGCTATCATTTAGAATTGAAGGACAATTCTAAAGATTAAGAGCTTCCCAGACAAGAAAAAGCTAAAGAAGTTCATCACTGCCAAAGTATTATATGAAATGTTCAAGGGTTTTCTTTAAGAAGAAGAAGAAGATCAAAAATATGAACAATAAAATGACAATAAATACATATCTATTAACAATTGAATCTAAATACAGCATATGGAATAGAGTAGCCAAAGAACATATATGGAGGACCCATGGGCATTGACAATGGCGTGGGGATTGCCTGAGGGAGTACGGGGGCTGGGTGGAGGGGGATAAAGGGGGAAAATAGGGACAACTGTAATAGCATAAACAATAAAGTATAATTTAAAAAATTTCTGGTAAATATACCTGTATCAAGGGATTCAATCACATCTGGAATTTTGTTTTTTTCTTCCTTATTCAAGCAACCTTAAAATCTGCCTCCACATGTGTATTCCCTAGTTTTCTGCTGATTTTATTGGCAAAGCAATATAAAGACTTCTCCTTAATTTGACATTATAGTTGACATTAGGGCTTGCCTTGGTTACAGATATGGAGGAGGCACAGAGTTGGATGAAGGAGCCTAAGGGGGAATTATGGTTGCTCCCTCATGAGAAAAAGCAGCAGTGTCTTCCAGCAAGAAGAGCCTTAGGGAACACATCTAGGAGCCTGGGCAGCTCAGTCACTTTTGGGAATTCTGGAGCCTCTGATATCTCCAAGTATAACCAACTTCTCTACTATCTATTCTCATTTCCAACTCTCTCCAATCAATAAACAAAAGAAAACTGGCAAAGCTATGATTCAGCAAACATTGCAACTTGGCAACACAGAATAGAATTATGGTTTGGGTTCAGCTTAACTCAGTTACCTCAGGGGAGAGGGAGGAGATTTGGAATTGAAGATGGCTTTCAAAGAGGTCTTTAGTCTGATCTGTAATTTTTAAAAATTAAAGCATTCATGGATCTTGTATGATTAAAATTATTTTCAAATTTACCATATAGTATAAGAAGTATGAAAATACTTTTTTCTTCAAAAACTCAAGTAGAAAAATCACTATCCAATCCAGTACAGTCATACCTCTCCACATGACATGTACCCAAAGGTATGCTCCTATTCTTGGAATGCTTCCATGCTGGGGGCTGGCTCCACCCTGGCAAGGTCCAGGACCTTTCCCATGTAAGATGACCTCCGGGTTATTGACTTTTGCAGGAAAAATTTTAAAACATGAGTCCAGGTGAAAGTGAGAGTAAGATCATTAATGCTTGGGACAGTGTGGCAAAAATAAGGGTCCCTGGAGACAGGATCAGGGGGTAAGCCCGGAATGAGCAGCCACTGCCCATTTGTCCTCTAGGTGCAGGTCTTGACAGAACCTTTATAGCTTAGGATAGAAACAAAGTACATGCCTGAGGAAAGGGAGGCACTGATGTACTCAAAAAGGAGCATCAGCTGTCATCTTTTGTCCTGAGGGTTTTATCTATGGGGCTGGACGAGAAGTCTGTTTGTTTTTTTCCATAAAATAAGAGATATATTTTCCATTTTCATCAATAACTTTATTGATTTGGATATTTTGAGTATGTCAGCATGGTAGAATGTTGATCTCAATTAATATCTCAATTTGATCACTAACAACTTCAACTGGTTTACCTGACTGTGGAGCATCATCCAGTGAGAAATCTCCAGCACAAAACTTCACAAACCACTTTTGACATGTTCAAGCAGTTCAATCAACACCTTTTCCATACACTGCACAAATCTGTTTTTTTGCATTTCAGTTGTGTTTTTACCTTTCTTAAAATAATAAAGCATAATATGCTGAAAATGTTGCTTATTTTCTTCCCTCTTCAATACTAAAATGGCTACACAAAAATTCACCAATTTTGATAAGCTTTTTAAAAAATGCACACTGATATGATGGCTGTCACAATACAATCTAACAAAATTGTTTTGAATAAAGTTAAAGATAACTAAGTACCACTAGAGCCATCTTATGGAAAAAAACAAACAAACTTTTTAGCCAACACAATATTTTCTATAAGCAGGAATTTTAGGGGAGGCCCCAGGGGAAGATGTCAACAGAATATTCATTAGATCTAGAGATGTGTCATTTAGTAGGCCAGTGTAGCAAAATGAGCATATAGTAGGGGCAGGGCAGGGGTCATTCTCTGATTAGTTTCACTTCTATCTTGGATTAGTCTAGGCTTAATTGTTTTTTTCGTTATCTTTCTCCCTGACAATGTGATTTAAACCATTTGCTCTTAGGTACCTTTGATTAGGGAGAATAGGGTCTTGTGATCTATTAACTGGCTATTAGTTGCTCAGATGTTCTGGCCATTTGCTCAGCCATTGTCTCAGTATCCTCATTCAACTTGCCAGGGAATTTTCCTGCTTTCTTAATAACCTGCCTCAGTTCCCAGAACCTCTTTTAAAAGTTTGCCATTGTTATATACCAAATTGTATATATCTGATCTGGTCTTGCCTTATTTTCCCCTGGTTTCAATCACTTCTTACCTATATGTACCATCTTCCAAATTCTATGATTTGAAAGTACCACTCTTTCCCCTACTATAACTCTGGCTTCTTTAGACTATAGCCCTTCCTCTATGGTAACATATTCATGAACCACTTTGAGTAACAACACTCCTGTCTCAAATTTCCTTTACATCCTAGACAAACAGATTGATTTCAGATTGATTAGAACTTAACCTAGATAATGTAATATATAATAAGGAATATTATGATGGAATAGGACCAAAAAGGGAAGGTATCAAACTCCTCCTAAAGTCATCAGAGAAAACTGCCCAGAAGAGATACCTCTTAGGAGGAGGAGGAGGAGGAGGAGGATACATATGTATGTTATAAATGCTTTACATATATCATTTGATTTGCTCAATAACTTTAACAGGAAAATTTTTCTGATATCCCTATTTTGTAATTGAAGAGACCAAATAACAAAGAGATTAAGTGACTTTCTTGTGATCACACAGCTTGCAAATGGTAGACCTGAAATTCAAACCTAGCAAGTCTGGCTCCTGAGTCCTGCTCTTATATCATGGATGAGAAAATAAAATTCCACAGGGGTTGAGGATGGCATTCTATCTAAACCAAGGGAATAGTATACACAAAGTCAATAAAATATGAGACAACATGGTTTGTTCAAGATCAAGGCACTCAGTATAGCAGGAGCGTGAGTAGTGATAGAAAAGAACACTTTAAAAGGTAGGCAGAAACCAGTTCATGAAGGGGCTTATTTGATGGATTTTATCATACAGGAAATGAGGAGTTGTCAAAAAGTTTTAAGCAGGACAATAACATGATCAGAATTGTATTTTTGAATAATCCCTCTAGCACTGATATGGGGGATAGATTGGAATAGAGTGAAACTAGAGGCATGGGTTATTAGGAAGTATTTGCATTATCCTAAGGAGATAATGAGGGCTGAAGCAGAGCAGCAACATTAATGATGGAAAAAGAGGATATGGAGTTGAGTGCCTCAAAATGAAACTGAAACTTTTATATTTCAAATGTGTCAACAGTATTCTAACAGAGGGAAATAAGATAATGATGTTTCTGTATTTGCCTCTGTCTCCCTGTTAGTAAAATCATACTCATTAAAGTCTTCAAAGAGTCAAAGATATTTTCTGATTAGGTAAACATTATACAACTTTTCAGACAAGAGTAAATATATAAATATTATTTCACAAACAATAATATTTAATGTTTTCACACTGAAGAAATAAATAGATGTAAAGATTAAATCTTTTATTTTACAGGGTTTTTAAAAGACATGAAATAAATTTATTTATATATAAAGAAAAATAAGAATTATAAACAAGAGCTTATTGTGATAACATCACCCATAACATTTACCTTTAAAACCTTTCTTTGGGTAACCATTCAAAAATAAGGACCAGCAAATTTTGTTACTAGAATATCGTCTATGCTTTGCATATTTAAGCTCTTTATCTATTAGACAGATGTGTCATTAATTCATTGGAGCATTATTGCTTATCAGAAATATTTGACTTTTTTCTCAGTGATGAGTGAAGCAGTTCCACTTAGAATTTCTAAGGACCCCGCTTTAGTTAATATTTTCAAAGAATGATAAAGCTCTGAAATAAAGTTTTCATTAAAATAAGAAATATTGGTTATTACAAGACAAGACTCTGAAATAATATGCTTGTTAATAGTAAATCCATATTTATGAACATTAGCATTTATTAGTAAATAGTTGTATTAAGGCAAGAATCTCTTTTAGATATAATCTACTTCCGTCAACATGGTAAAGATTATAAAAATCTAAAATATATTTCATAATAAGTGGCATGAAATGATTTCAAAACAATTTGTTACATATTTTTTTATTAGAAAAGTGCCATAAAAGTAAAATGGAAAATAAAGTTTTGATCCTTTGAAATAAGGTGTAAAGGTAGAAAGATATGCTTTTGAGTATTTACATGGATTAATGAATTGTAGGCCAGATTCTCCTGAAATGATACCTAGTTTCCATTATATCAGTGCACACACCCTATATGAGCTATTTTTCTCTAGAACTGTATTCTGTGAGGAATTAATTTTTGATCACAGAAATTTAAATTTACTTAAACTTATACATATATTAATAGTTGTGTATAGTAAATCAAAATGCCCTTATTTGTAATAAATACACTGTATAATATAAAAATGTTCATTTAAAAAACAAAAGAGTGAAATAAAAAATAAATTGGTTATGACATTTACATTGGTATCCTACTGGGTAGATATGCAACCTTTGAAATCTACAATTATAGATTTTGGTCTACAGTGATACATTTTGGTCATAACTTAATTCTACTTGTATTTCTCTTTAACATTTTAACAGTATTCATATTAACTTTTCATTATGTTTACCTGAAAACTTTGTATGTTATATATTATTAAAAATATATTTTGCTTCTTGATTAGAATTTTCTGTAAAGGGCAATGCTCAAAAAATTAACTTGTTATTTAAGGCAGCTATCCTCCTTAACCATTTTCAAATAATGAGTAAAGATGAATCTTTGTGAATATATTTTGAAATCTTAGTTACTATAGTAGAAACAGACACTAGAAATTAAAGATTGTATTTCTATGACTCACATACAGTATTTCACATTTTACTTGAGTATTTTAACCGTGCAGCAGTATACTGCTATTCTCTCTGAAATGATCCCTTTTTGCAATGATGAAGCTTAACACATTATGTTTATAATCTTTTGAATATGATATTAATTAATTGATTAATTATAAAAGATCCAGATACTTTTGTTTGATTAAAAAATAAACACCTGTATTTGAATCTTCTGATAGTCAAATAACCAGCGTAACAGTTAGGGTTAAAAATATATACTATTCAACTACTGTTCTATACATTTCAAAATTCATATGCCTTTTATAAATACATTTATCTATTTCTCCTATAAAACTCAGCTTTAAAGCTATTATTGCTTAGGATATAAAATTGGCTCTCAGTGTATTATAGCCTATAAATAAATGCTTCATTCTTTACCCACACTAACCTCTCCAAAAGAAAGCCTGCCAGTAGTCTTGTACAGTAGTAAGCAATCTTATCCTAAAAGCTATTAGACATAGAGATGAAAGGAAGATTATTTTTATGTTAGAGCAGTTTTTACTATCAAACATCTGAAGAGATATAAACTGTGAATGAATTACTTTTAAACAATGATCTTTATGGTTAAATTAACTTTCTGAATGCTTTTAGGAGTGATGTTATGCTACCACATTTTCAAATATTTTAAATGACAAATATTTTATATTTCATGAATAGTACATGAAGACCTTTAATTTGCCTGGGAACTAAAATGCTGTTGGGTCCCCCTGACTCAAAGTAAATGACATAAATTTAATAAGCTTATCTCAGAATAAGGATTAGGCTATTTAGACACAAATAAATACCTGAATAACTCTTTATATCCCCAAAAGAGTGATATTCCCTCAGATATGTTTGTCATAGCCAAAATACAAATTACTTGTGTAAAATTTAGCCTGCTGAATAACCAATTACTTTTAAATTATAGCAAGACTAATAGAAGACTTTCTGATTAGTAGAAATTAGGAGAATTATAAATCTAACGTGTAATTTTCAATATTCCCAGGTGCCTGCCAGTGCTTTTCTTTTCTTTTTTTTTTTTTTTGCGTAACAGCATAACAGCAACAAAGGACTCCTTTAAAATGTATATTGTTCAGCTTTATTTCAAATGCTGTGTAGCATAAGTGCCCACTGCTCAGCAATAAATTTTTAACCATGGAAAAGGAGTACAAAAAGGAATTAATTGCCCTATTAGGTAACAAATAGAGAGATAAGCATTAGTGATTTATGGCTTAAACTGCTTGGGTCTGATCATCATTTTGGCCTCTTTGAAGGAGGACCTGTAGCCACCAGGGTGTGCCTCACTCATACCAGGCCAGGTACCCCAAAAAATCCCATTACGGACACCTCTGTACTTTTGGTGATAATATTTGCCATTTAAGTTTGCAGAAAGACATGCATCAAACCACCAGCCTGAGCTGTAGTAGAGCCCACAGTTCCCAGAGGGATACCGATCATTATCTCTGTCTGGGGTGGTAAAAAACTTCATATCGTGGTTGTAGTGCTTGTTAAAACGTAAAGCATCTCCAGCTGTGCCATTATAGTTACCAATGTGTAAGCGGTATTTGAGAAACTCATTGGCCACATAAAAGTGATCATACAAGGCATAGAGTTTGACGCCATTAAAGTCTTCAAGATCTATTCTTAGAATCATATCCTTACTCTTAGTCAGAAGATGAATTTTATCATTTCCCAGCCAAAATTCTCTTCTGAGGTTTCCAAAGCCTACTTTGTAGTCTTGCCATGTTTTGGTGAAGTTGATGCTTCCATCGAGACGCACCTGCAGGACTGTCCAGCCTCCCCCCATAGTCTCCATGTCACAGTAAACTTCGAAGCTACTATTTTTGGGATCCGGTGTAACTCTGTAGGTCTCGCTGCTTCTTTTGCCTATTTTGTAGTAGTCAGAACAATCTTTATATATTAGATGTTGTACTGAAGGGAAAAGAAAGGAAAAATATTGGATTTTGTTTAAAAAAAACTATGCATCTGAAGAATTCTTTATATGTACAAAAGCAGTTTGACACTTCCATCTACAGTGATTATGGAACCCTGCCCAGCTAAACTTACTTGAAACTCTTCAAATGCTTTTTAAGGCCTCAGAATAAGAACCTGGTGTTACAAAGCAGACAACCTACACTTAGTTGGTCAACATCAATAACAAATAACAGGAAGAATAAATAAAAATAATAGTTTGAATCACTTAGTAATATTTAGTGAGAGCTACCCTCAGTAGGCATTCTGCCAATGACCCCACCTCTCTTAGTCCATGCATACAAAGGAATCACAGGCTTCTATTTCCTTCCACCTTAAGGGGCTGATAGCCTCCACTGTCAAGAAGTTTTATAGGGTATGTTTTAAATGACATAGTAAAATTCTAATGTACCACATTGATCATACATTCAAATTATTTTACTTGCTTGACCACTATATAGAGAAGCGCCAGTAAAAAGGAAATTTTTAAAATAATATACCAGTATTCTTATTCTAAATTTATTATCCAGGAAAGCATTTAGCCAGATTTCATATGTTTGGTTTCTAGAAAGAAATGGCAGGCGATTACGTTCAGGTAAGTGTAAGATTAGATAGCATGGTTCTGTAGGAATCAAATACAGATATTTACTCCTAGATATGTTTTATAAAAATGCATGCCAGATAAAGTAAGTTTAATATAAACTGTTCTGAGGCACAAGAAATCTATTCATGTGAATTTAGAATTCAAAATATTTGGATATTTTCCTGAAACTTTTAGTGAAAAATAGACAAGAGAATCTAATGTGTGCCCAAGGATGTCACCTAAGATGTGAAGTTCTGTGCCTTGTAATGTGCAGGGTAACCTCAGACACAGGCTGCCTGGTGTATGAGCAACAGTGGTCCTTGAACCGCCCCCCCATCTACCTTCACTGGCAGATTCCCTGGGGATGGAACATGCATGAGGTGCTTGTTCCAAATGAACGTGATCCCTGCCCCAGGCACCATATCCCTTCAACTTCACACTCATGGTAAGTCCTAGTCCTAATGCAGAGATGGCTTTCCAAAGTGTAACAAGACTATCAGAAGCAGTGGCCCCAGGAACTCAGATGGAAAGCCAAGGTTGGGAGGAACCAGTGCTATGGCTGATTCATGGGCAGAGTAGGCAGGTAGGTTTATCTTTACCATATATTTATTAAAGTTAATTCAGGCAATCTGGATGGTGAGGATGGGTTCTATTTTTATATGCTTGAGTTCTAGCTTGAGGTAAAAAAGGAAAAGAAATAAGAGTGTTTTCCTTCCTTTAGTGGCATGCCAAAACTCCTTAAAATGTTTTTCTGCCACTAGGTCTCAAAGCACAAAGTTTTTTTCACACATGAAATCATATAACTGCTTTTAAGATTCTGGCTATAAAATCTCCCATTTTCACTAGATATTCAGGATTATGAACTGCAGGTTACTTGCTAAAATCTTTCAAACATCTTTTAATTGCCACATGAAAGGGAGCAGTCAGCAGCAGACCAAGAAAATGATTTGCAGTGAACCAAGCACAACCACAAACACTTACCCCTATTGTTTTCAAAAACGTCAGTGAAGAGATAAAAAAAAAGTTAAATGCACTAAAACATTAAGAAATTCTCTCTTGATTTGTGTGTAGCTGTAGCAGCAGCAATGATCTCTGAAATTAAAGTGCTTTCTAATGGATAAAGAACTAATTACAACCTTTGTAATTAGGGTCTTATATCATTTATGTGGTCACACATTTGCAAAGATACTAGTTTTTCATGTACTACCTTGATGAATAAAAGGCTTAATTTACTTAATCTGTCATTTACTTAACTTATTTGCTCAGGTTAATGTTTGCAGATATTGTCTAGCTATATAACATTCATGGACAAATGATAAGAAAAAGGATAATATACATACCTGGACGTGATTGTATTTGTTCTTGACTGGGACACTTAGATGAACATTTGCCATCCAAACTGTTAACAACAAATGTTAGATTTGCCACTTTGCTATCAACATAATTTTCTATATTGTTCATATTTACAAGATTCAGCTTCTCCAGGTGACCCTGAAGCACGTCGATATCCTTTTTTGCATTCTTTAGGTCAGAGGACAGCTTGTTGACCTCGTCCTCTAATTCCGTAACTCTGTTTTCATCAGCCCCTCCTGAGACTCCTGTGTCCGGTAACAACAGTCCATTTCTGCCCTGGTCTCGGTTGTCATCAGCCTGCAGTTTGCAGTCTTGGCAACATTTCTTCAGGTTATTTACGATTTCCTTGAGGTTCTGGACTTCCTTGAACACCTCCTCTATCCTACTGAACTGCTTCGGGAGCTGAATAGTCAGCGCCGGCAGGTTCACCTGGTAGGGACATTCACCTCCTTCCCCGCATTTCCCTCTGCTCTCTAGTCTCACCGGGCAGGCGTGCTTGGCCGGTTCATCTTTAATTTCTTCTGTTTCATTGTTTGCCACAACCAAAAAACTATAAGCAGCAAGGACAGCTGAGCTCAGCCAGCACCAGGTCGCTAGCTTCATCTCTGTGGTGGCGCTCACCCCAGCAGGGAAATGTGGAAGTGTGCAGGGCTGGAGCTGTTTTAATAGCAGCAGCTGCCTGCCTGAGTCAGGCTGTGTTCTCAGAAAAGGGCGGGAGCACTTGCATCACTAGTTTCAGAAACTCACAGACGTGGAAATTGTCCTCATCAGATTCAGTTTGCCAAAAACTGTAACTTATTCTCCATCAAGTTTACTCATTTCAATTACTATTACTTGGACGGATTCACAATATTGAATGTTTTACTTTAATCATTTGTTTTATAAAGCACAAGAAAAATCTTGTATTTCAAAAAAATTATGCTCAAAGTAAATCATTTAATTGTACTTAACTCCAAAGGAAAAATATTTTTAAGATAAAAATTAAATACACTAGCACTTAATTATCCAGACTATCTAAAGAACAGAAATACTACAAAAAAATGTAAATGGTCATTTTTTTCTTTTTAGACTGGGGCACTGAGGAGCCTGCATTTCTTCATGTTGGACATTCAGGTGAAATCTTAAGCACTTAAAAATATTTTTAAATATAACAAAGTGCAGCTTTCTGACTTGTGCCATGAAAAGGAAAAAAACTGGTAGAGGAAAAAAAGGGCTGTTTTCATTCCTCTGACCATAACGTAGTATAGTAGAAAGGACTAAATGACTAAAACACAGTTAAAAGTGCATCATTGTCTTTCATCAAAACCAGCAGCCTCCTCCTTTGCCCTTCACCATCTTTGTGATTATGTTGTTTTCTCCCACAGCTGCCCCAGGGTAAATCTTTGAAATCCCTGGCTCTGTTCAGATTCTTCTGTCTCTAAGCATCTTTGCCTTCCTTTCCCACAGGCAGCCCTGATAGCCCCACTTCTGTGATTCCTGCCTCTAGAGTGTTTCCCTTCACCTGCACCCTATGCCTCTCAGTATAGCATGTCAGCACTCACAACTTTTCAAAATTCTCGGTTTCATATTTTTCTTCACTTTTCAAACTTTTCTCCTCAGAGGCTGAGGGCAAGGAGGAACAGCTTCAGTTGGAAAAACCACCTCCTTTTAATTTGTTTTACATATTGTCATCTCATATAAGATTTCTTATTTTTTAAAAAAGGATTTTATTGCTCTAAAAATAATTTCAAAATGACTGACTTGGATAAAAATCCAAATTCTTTATTATATTACTTAAGGTACTCTGTAACCTATGTCATATTTATTTCTTTAATCTGATTTCCTATGACTTTCCTATATACCCTCTTCATTCCAGCCAAACTACCCTACTCATGTTCTTGGAGAGTGTCAGGCTTACTTTACATTCCACAACTGTTTTTCCTCCTGAATACTCAGGAGGCCTGGATCCCACCCCTGGATCTCCCTTTCATTGGATATATACATCATTTACTTTACTGAGCCTTGGTTCTTATAACTGTGAAGGAAGAATTTGTCTATTCTTTCTTCACACAGAATTGCTAGTTATAAAAAACTTCAAGTGGAGTGCTTCAGGGAAACAAATGAGTGTATAAATGTAAAATTCTTTCCAAACAAATTTTTCAAACATGTTCTACACACCCTATGCCTCATTTTTCCTCCATCATCTTCCAGTCTTTTAAAAAAATAAGTTGTTTTTCTCTTCATTTCATTCAGTATATTAAATTAATTTTATACAAAAATTTTTACTTTCTAACTAAAAATATCTATTAAATCATTTTGGTTGGCAAAAAACTCATGTGAGTTTTTTTCCTGTAAGATGGCTTTAGTCGCGCTTAGTTGTCTTTAACTTCATACAGAACAATTTTGTTAGATTGTATTATGACAGCTGTCATATCAGCATACATTTTAAAAACTTACCAAAACAGGTAAATTTTTGTAGCCATTTTAATATTGAAGATAGAAGAAAATAGCAACATTTTTAGCATATTATGCTTTATTTCAAGAAAGGTAAAATACAACTGAAACACAAATAAAGACTTATGCAGTATTATGGAGGAGGTGCTGTGACTGATCAGACATGTCAAAAGTGATTTGTAAAGTTTTTTGCTGGAGATTTTTCACTGTACAATGCTCCCTGGTCTGGTAGACCAGTTGAAGTTGATAGCAACCAAATTGAGACAGTGTTCTATCATGTAGGAGATAGCCAACATATTCAAAATATCCAAATCCATAAAGTTATTGGTGAGAATAAAAATATGTCTTTTATCTTACAGAAAAAACATACGGACTTTTTGGCCAAACTACTTTTTCTCTCCCCTCTTCCACTTTCAAGCTGTGACATTCCCCTATATTGATGGGAGAAATAAATTAACAATGAGATAAATTTTAAAGGAGAATGATGATATACATGTTGTAAAAATATTTTATAAAGTAGAACCATAAAAAACAAAGTAATATTTTTTAAAAAAGAGAATATAGAGAGTAACAATAATATATAACAATGTTGTAGAAAGTAGACTATATTGGAATAATGTTTAGTTTAAGGTACATCTTTAAATGCCCTTGACTGGCTAGGGAATATATAAATCCATGCATTTAGCCAGTATTTAGTAAGGATCTTCTGTATACTCAGCCCTATGCTAGAACACATAGAAAATGCAAGCCATGGCCTCTTTTATTAGTTCATTCATTCATTCATTCATTTATCCATCCATCCATTAACTGAATGCCCTCTACATGCAAGACACTGTTCTAAGCACTTGGACTATACTAGTAAGCAAATCAAACAAAAATTCCTCTTTCCTCTCTTAGGAATTCTTGGGCCCTGCCCACCCACTTAACCAAGGGCATAGTTCCACCTAAAAAGATTGAATATGCTGTGGGAACTGACTCTTGTTCCTTCAGGACCCATGAAAAGTTCCCCAAATAAAGGCAGAGATTGTTTTATTAATCAGTTTTTATCAACACTAATAGGTGACCCTCTGGGTTCTCAATTTAGAAAATCATTGCTGTCTTACTATAGGCAGACACTAAGTGACTTCCACATGAAAGGAGCTCAACCTGCCGAATGATTTACAACCTGTGGGGCCAGAGAGTATCGTGCTACAATTTGTGCAAGAAGCTTCTACAAAAACTATCTCACTGTATCCTCCCATTTCTACAATTATGGCTTGTACTTGCAGATGAGTAAAAAATTTACATATAGGCTCAAAGCAATAAATGACTTCCCTATGGCATTACAGTATTTAAGATGCAGAGTTGGAACTTGAACCTGAATCTGATTCCAAAGTTCATGACTTTTCTCCTATGCCACACAGCCAGGTGTGTTGGTAAGCATGTTATGGAGAGCCTGGTGCTTACTGCTTAGATCAGTGGGGAGCCACTGAAGGTTCCTGAACAAAGGAATAATATACTCAGTTAAGCACTTCAGAGAAAGTAATCTATCGGTGAAATACTAGATGCATTGGAAAGGGACAGGTTAGGCAAGCAGAGCAGTTTAGAGGCCATTTAAATACTCTTACTCATTGTTTCCTAAAGTGTGTTTTCTGAAACATGAATGACTAGATATTGATGAATATTATATGAAAAGAGTTCCAGGACAAGCAACTCTGAAAAATATTAGTCTTAAGCTAATGTGTGTATGGCTGGCCAAGAAGAAAGAGATATATGCTGCATTTTTCAAATGTTAGTTAACAATAGGAATATTTTATATTCTAGGACCATTTTTAGGAATGAATCCTCTGCTAGAAACCAGCAGGAAGTGGTGTTCTAAGTGAGAAATATTAGTATGGCAGGTACTAGGTAAGTGGTGAATAAGTGTAGAGACAGGAAGGATGGTGAAAGGGTTGCAGACAGGAAGGATGGTGAAAGGGTTGTTTTAAAAGTGATAGAAACCATAACATTTCATTGATAAGTGATGAGAAATGGAAGAAAAGGAGGGAAAATTGAAGGAGAACTATGAAATATGACTCTGGTTGAAGTAATGTCATCGCAGTGAGAGCAGAGAGGGAACAATAGGTTGGGGAGTACAGAATTCCCCCCTTCTGACCCTGGCCTTTGCCTCCCTCCTCTTGCTGGAAAGCCTTTCTGGATTTTCTCCTGCATAGCCTGCCCTGACTCCTAGTATCATCCACTGATCTGCTCCCAACAAAGAACTGACACATTATGCCTATTTATAGATTTTTTTCCAGATCTAAACAAATTATTTAACACTAATATATGGTGACAGAAGATGGTTTGACTTTGGGTAATGGGCACACAGTGCAATATACAGATGTTGTTTCATAGAAATGTATACCTGAAACCTATATGATTATGAAACCTAACCAATGTCACCCCAATAAATTCAATTAAAAATAACACCAATATATAGTGGAATTTCAAAGTTACAAGATTTGTTTCTATAAGTCTCATGGAAAAATTACTTTCATCAGTCTACATTCACATTCACAACATGTTCAGACTTCCTTTTTTTTTTTTTTTGCTTATACAAAGTATATTCAAGGGAGGATCTGCATTTACTGTATTTGGATCAGATTCCAAAACTAAATTTTAATTTCCTGCAATATAGTTTTTTAAAGGAAACACTGTATGTCTCTGACCAAAAGAAGTAAATTTAATGACAATTATTATTTGTAGTACTGAGAGTATGTTTATTAATTTAACATATTTGTAGTTGCTGATTTATTAAATTCATAAGCTTTGATTATTCTTTAGAGAATACATGCTTTTGTGATAAAAATTTTTAACATTTAATTTTTAAATTACTTGAGATGTCAATGATAAATAGTGTTTACTTTAATATTCCTTAGAGATGTAAGTTGTTGTTCATTATAAAGTTAATGAAAAACATGTTAAACAAACTCCTGAACTTTAAACAAAAATGCAGCACATAGAGAGATCAGGAATTGCCTGATTTGGGTTAAAACCAAAATAGTTGGTAGGTTCTCTGGTCTGTCTTACCAGTACTTCACTGTAGAATAAATGAAGGGATTCAGACTAGAAATCCATGTTGAGACTGGTAGCAAGGGTGGAGATGCAGAATGGGCTGTTCCCACACTACATGTAATAAATAAAAATCAGGAGGTATATCTTGGTTGCTGAGGCCCCCCTGATGAGTGGGATCCCTGACCCCACATCAGAACCCCAAATCCAGGATTCCAGGGCTAAAAAGAAGTTCCCATAACTTCTGGCTATGAAAACCAGCAGGGATTAAGTTTGAGTGAGACAGGCTCCTGGAGTCCCAGACTTACTGTGACTCACTCACTTTGAGCTCCGACACTACAACTGCAGCTTAAAAGGTGCCAGGGACATATAGGAAACAACTGAATTGTCTGACTTCAGGACAAGGGCTGGAGAAGCAGCTTTCTCCTAGACAGACGTGTGGGCAGAAGCCACTGTTTCTTTTCTGAGTCCTCCCCTCACAGAGCCAGTAGAAGTGTGCCATATCTGAGTCTCCATTAGCCTGGCTAACACTGGTTATTCTCTGAGACCCTAGCCAACCCAACTTGCAGGCCCACCCAAGCCATTTCCAGTGGCTTTTCCATACAAACTACCTCTCTTGGTTTATGCTTCAGACTTTCTTAAAAATCTCTCAAACAAGCAGCATCTGGCCTCTGCATACCCTGTACCCCTTGCTAAGTGGCTCCAGGCCTGGCACTAAGTGGCAGCCAGCCTCTCCTGAGCACCTCTAAGTCCAGCACAAGTAGCAACCATATGCAGATCTCTCTCTAGCTCATGCCAGGTGGCCCCTATCAGAGAAAAGGTAGTGGCTGACTTTGCAGCTGCTGAAGGTCACTGAAGTGCACTGAAGACAACTTCAGACCATGCCTAATTACAACCCAACTACCTCTACAAGTGACACTCTCAAGGGATGGACTTGGTAGAAGCCAAAGCCTCACTAAAGCAAGTCCTGCTCCATGGGATTGGACCCTGCACAACAGCTCCTCTGTTGTAGTTGCAGCTGGTTCTTGCAGCCAATTGGTGACATGCAAACAACAGTCAAGGCTCAACTACAACAGGACAGTGCACATATCCGACACAGAGGATACACCTGGGGTCCCCAGCTTGGGTTATCAGGCCCTATGGGACACCTACCACTCTACCAAGTACAGAAAGCATAGAAACTCTACCTAACACAAAGAAACAAATGTGGGGGAGCAGCCAAAATGAGGAGACAAAGAAACAGGTCCCAAATGAAAGAACAGAAGAAGTCTCCAGGAAAAAGAAATGAAATTAAATGAAGGCAAGCAAACTACCAGAAATAAGAGTTCAAAACAATGACTATAAGCATGCTCAGGAGATTTAGTGAGAACTTCAACAGCATAAAAAAGGACATGGAAACCATAAAAAAGAACTAGTCAGAAATGAAAACTACATGAACTGAACAGGGAGTCAACAGCAGAGAAGATGAAGCAGACAAGAAAATCAGCAATTTGGAAGACAAGAAAGCAGACACCACCCATTAGAACAGCAAAAAGAGAAGAGAATTAAAAAAAAATTAGGATAGTGTAAAGACCCTCTGGGACAACTTCAAGCATTCTAACATTCATCTCATGGGAGTGCCGGAAGGACTAGAGAAAGAGCAAGGAATTGAGAACCTATTTGAAAAAGATACTGACAGAAAACTTTCCTCACTTGGTGAAGGAAATAGACATACAAGTCCAAGAAGCTCAGACAATCCCAAATAAAATGATCCTAAAGAGGCCCACACCAAGACTCAGCATAATTAAAATGCCAAAGGTTAAAGACAAAGAGAAACTCTTAAAAGCAGCAAGAGAAAAGAAGTTAGTTACTTAGAAAAGACCTCCCATAAGACTTTCAGTGGATTTGTTAACAGAAACTTTTCAGGCCAGTATTGGCATGAAATATTCAAAATTATGAGAAACAAAGTCCTACTCCCAAGACTACTCTACCCAGAAAAGTTATCATTTAGAATTGAAAGACAGATTAAGAGCTTCCCAGACAAGAAAAAAATAAAGGAATTCATCACCACTAAATCAGTATTACAAGAAATATTAAAGGGTCTTCTTGAAGAAGAAAAAATAAAAATATGAATAATACAGTAGCAATAAACACATATCTATCAACAATTGCTTTAAATGCTCCAATCAAAAGACATGGATGACTGAATGGGTAACCAAAAAAGGCCCTTTATATGCTGTTTACAAGAGACTCACTTCAGATGAAAAGACACAGACAGTAAAGGGAAGGAAAAAGATATTTCATGAAAATGGAAATAAAACAAAACAAAATAAATCTGGGGTAGCAATACTTATACCTGACAAAGTAGACTTAAAACAGAGGCTATAACAAGAGACAAAGAAGGACCCAACAGTCCCACTTCAGGTGTTTATCCAAAGAAACACAAAACACTAAATTGAAAAAATCATATCCATCCACATGTTCACTGCAGCATTATTTACATTAGCCAAGATATAGAAGCAACCTCAGTGTCCATTAATAGATAAATGGATAAAGAAGAAGTGATGCATATACACAATGGCATATGATTTAGCCATAAAAATAATGATATCTTGCCATCTGAAACAACATGGATGGACCTAGAGGGTGTTATGCTAAGTGAAATAAGTCAGACAAACAAAAACAAATGCCAGATGATTTCACTTATATGTGGAATCTAAATGACAAACAAATAAACAGAACAGAAACAGACTTATAGGTATAGAGAACACTTTGACAGTTGCCAGATGGGAGAAGGGTTAAGGGGATGGGTGAAAAATGTGAAGGGATTTAGAACACAGGTGGCAAACACAAGGCCCGTGGGCTGAATCTGACCCTCCACCTTGTTTTATCTGGCCCAGCACCTTGTCTCTACCCGGTGGCAGCGCCAAGCTTCTTGCCCCTAGTTAAGGAGTAGTTACATTTATATAGTCCTAAAATTACATTCGGCCCCTTGAAGGCAACCAACCATGAGGCTGATGTGGCCCCCGGTGAAAATGAGTTTGACACCCCTGATTTAGAAGTGCAAATTGCTAGTTACAGAATAGTTATGGGGATGTACAGCACAACATAGAGAAAACAGTCAGTAATTTTGTGATAATTAAATATGGTGTCATATGGTACTAGATATATTAGGGTGATCACTTCATAAATTATAAAAATGTCTAATCACAGGGTTGTATACCTGGAACTAATATAATACTGTATATCATCCATAACTTAAAAATAAAAAGGGTTAAAAAAAGAAAAAATATGTGTATCATTGATTTATTAACATGGAACTCCTGACCAACAGAACTATAACTCATGCCTGAAGGAAGAGAAGCTTATCTGTGTTTTCTCCATAAGGCAAATTACAACCTTCTGGTTCTTACAAACACTAGGCCAGCACTTTAGCACGCAGCTCAGGGGCTATTTTGAGCAGTGATACCACCAATAAAAAAGCACAAAACTGAAAAACATGATACTTAGACCACAACAAGGACACTTATTTACAGTATGAGAGTTAAATGGAAGAGCAAAGTGTTGCCTTCTTTGAGCTTAGCTGGAAAAGTGTGTGTTGGACAACTCAAATTTTCAACCACCCTACACAGTCTGCAAATGACCTCAAAAGTCCATAATATTATCTTGGGATTACAAATGAATTTTAATCAATAGGTGAATTTGCAGATACAGAATCCACAAGTAATGAGGATTGACTCTATGTCATTACAAAATCCATAGTTTTTAATTATTGGATATGTCTATACATTTATTCTAAATTAATATGATTGATTTGGTATTGCCTATTTTACCACTTTCATTCTTTGGGGTATTTTTTGTTTTATCTGTTTTTATTTGACACTTAAAATAATATATAAATATGAATCTATATAATATGTAACATGTTACATGTATATGCAGTATAAGTTATATAATGTTATATCATGTATGCATTAGGTAATCTATATAAATATAAATTGAAACAAAATTTAGCTTAAGAACTTATTTTAATATTTCAGTTCATTGATAAGAATAGTGTACATCTTAAATTATAAGAGAAAAGTGAAAATATGAAACTAATTCCATGCTAATTAAATAATTTCATGCTGAATGCATGTCTTTTAAATATCTTTTTGGCCTATTTGAAACACATTTTTAAAAAACTCAAGTTTATCTTATGAAATATATATGTCAGCATGTGAACTCTCAATAAATGTTCATTTAAAGGTAATTCCCACTGTGTTGGTAACTAAAGGAAATTTATGGAATTGAGTAAATGTCACAGTGTTAATAGTAAACATTGAAATATACTGATAGCTCATCATCCAAGTTCTAAGGAAATCTTTTTATACATGATTTTAAGTTTAGCATTCTGTAGTATAACATTATCTTATTGTGTTCCTTTATCTGCTTTTAATTTGATAATATCTGTGATTTGAGTCATTTCCTGTTCCTTTTGATGAAAACTTTCTAGATTAGAAGAAGCCACTTCATGATCATTATCAACAGATCTAAAATTGCTTGGTCTTTATTTTGTTTATTTTAAAGTATCCACCATTATTTATCACAGCTCTCCTTGGCTTGTTTACATGTAGAAATGACATGGTATGTGTTTTGACAATTGATACAAAGTTTAGCGGCAACAAGTGCTGTTGTACAACAAGATGACAAAATAGACACACAAGCTGTGTAGTCACATATAAATATAAATTTAAAATAAGTCTCCATCACTGTGATTATCTAAAAAAGAGTATGACATAAGAGAAAAGAGCAGAGAAATCTTCCACTTTGTTGCCACTAATCTAGGCCTTAGTGTTCTCATCTGCAATATGAGATGGTCAGATTAGAGGTCTTTAAGGTCCTTTTCAGGTTTCCTGTTTATGACTGTAAATATTATTAATTAGAAGCCATAAAATAGCAAAGCAAATCATTAAAATGTAAACGTAAGTACAGAATGTCCTTTAGTTAAATCATTAATCCCAATGGAAAATTATAAAGCTCTACCTTGTTTTAAGTATTTATTCATTTGATGAATGCTTACTTTGTGTTTATTGTACCATGCTCTATACTGACCTTGGGGATGACGAGGGTTAAAAAACAAACATATCTCTCACTTATGGAGTGTTAAGTTGCAGAGCAATGTGTTTCAAGCCAGAGCCAGCCTTGGGCAAAAGCATTGTCTTTGGCCTTAGAGGGGTTCAGTAGGCACACGAAGGCCATTTCTGAACCCCTGAGTTCTCTCCCAGCAAGCCACAGCCATTGGCCTCTCCTTTTGCTAACTGAAATGGCTGCTTTTAGAGTCACTCTTTCCAAATCAGACCACAAGGGTTGTACATTTTCTGTAAACAGCCTGGGCAGAGAAGAAAGCTTCCTGCTCCTCCCCTCTCTTAGTGGTATTGCTGTGCCTCTCAACCCACCTTCCCCACTACCATCACTCCAAAGTCTCCCGTTTACAAAGCAGGAAAAGGAAGTATTTAGAGTGAAAGGAACTTTTTAAAAGATAATCTTATCTTATAAAAATGCCATTTGTAACTTCCCTCTGTCTAAAATGTATTTGGCAAGTGTAGGGTTTATCAATTCAATAAATTACAGATTCTGCAGAATGCACAGAATAAAGATATAGCTGTAACATTGAAAATATTAAAACACACTGGGTAAATACAAAGTGGGGCAAATGTAGGTTAACAGTTGTCCACATGGAAAAAATACAATAATTAATAAATAATAATACAGGAATAAACTGTTTTGCATATTCACAACTGTAAATCTAAGTTTGCCCCACCCTGTATATTAAATCTTTTTTTTACATTTACTCTTTTCCCTTCTTTTTTATATTTTCTCTTCTGCAGTGTGAAGCAGTGGGGGTAAGGAGGAAGAAGAACTTGTTTTTTAACAACTTAAAAGCATATGGCTATGGGATTTTAATTTTTTCTAAGGCAAGGACCAGAAGAGGAGTCTGTCCTGACTTGGAGAATCTAGGCCAAGTTTAAGTTGTCCTTCCTCACCACTGCACAAATAGTCAACATCTGCTGCTTATTATGTGGCCTAAATTCTCTAATTTTTCTAATAATTCCTATCCAAACACAAAAGACAGGAATATAGTATAGAGGAGTGAAATAGGACCAGAGAGATGAAAGTTGTAGATAAAGACGACAAAGAAACAGAGAAAAGAGACTCAGAGGAAAATGAGGGGTAGAAATTGAATTGTGGTGGGAACTTTATCACAATCCTTTGTTCAATGAAGATATTAAGTCCATATGAAAGCTAATTTTAAAGGATTTTTGTTTTTCAGAGTGGATATGGAAAGAACAAAGTTAGAGGACATTATTAGTATCAGAGCATTAGGGCAGCAAAGATAAATGCCTTCCCATCATTTTGACAGTGACCAGTCCTGCTTCAGATTATATTATCAATAAAATTAAATAAATATTTAGGACATAGGAGTTCCAAACAGCTTGACTTTATAACCAGTGTGAATTTTTAGCCAACATACCCAATTTCAAAATGTTCAAAGGAGTTTTGCTGTGCAACTACTTGCTTTCTTAACAATTAATTTATTTTAATTTTCAAGTTTCTCATATTTTAAAATACCAGTACTACAACAAACAGCAAATAACATTGTCAGTTGGAAGCTGAATATACTAGATACATATTCTAATAATTAATATAACATAATTAGAACAAATATCATTTAGAGTTTGCTAAAATAATTTTAGTATTAAACAGCTATTTCAAGCGTGTTTGTCACGGTGCCACAAAACCTCAGGAAACAACCTCACACGCTATCAGGACCAGCTCCTTCATTTCACAGCTGAGTAAACAGGTCAAAGAAAAACTAGATGGCCTGTCCAAGCCAGACCAGCTTTGCTCAGATCTCCAATTTCCAGTTCATCTATTCCAGATTGACCTCTATAGTACCTTAATTTGTAGCTAGACTATAGAAAACATGCCACAAAAATACAGTGTATCCATATTAAAACTTTTCTAGCACAATGCTTCTGGGATTTTAGAAAACAATACAGTTTTTCAGGTCTTTCAAAACAATTGGGAGCTCCTACATGTGCTACTCACATGCCTTGCCATACATGAAAATGATTCAATTTTTCCAATATATACTAATATGTCTCTATAAATTTTTCCCATTTTCCTTTCTATGTTTATGTTTATATGTATTGTCTGGCTTAGAGAATAAATCTTAGAATAATATATTTTTAAAAATGTTTTGTGCCCCACCCTTTCCAGAGCTCTATTCTAGAAAACATGTGACACATTTTTTACATTTTTTTTGTGAAAAAATTATAATATAAATGAAATATTTATTATAAAAAATTAGGAAATAGAGAAATGTATATGACAACTGTAATCTTAGTACTTTTTTATTGTAATAAAAAATCCACAACATAAAATTCACCATTTTAACCATTTTAAGTGTATGGTTCAGTGGCATTAAGTACATTCACATTATTATGCCACCATCAGCGCTTTTCCCTCCAGAACTTTTTCATCAGCCTGTGCTTAAAGTCAGTATGCATTAAACACTCATTCCCCATGCCCTGCTGTCTCAGCTCCTGGTAACCACTGTTCTACTTTCTTTCTCTATGGATTTGACTATTCTGGGTACTTCATATAAATGAAATTATACAATATTTGTCCTTTTGTATCTGGCTTATTTCATTTAGCATACTGTCATCAAGATTAGTTCATATTGTAGCCTGTATCAGAATTTCATTCCTTTTTAATGCTGACTAATATTTCATTGTACATGTACGAGTATATCACATTTTGTTTATCAGTGAATATTTTGGTTGTTTCCACCTTTTTGCTATGATGACTAATGTTGCTGTGAACATGGGTGTACAAATAAGTGACTGATTCCCTGCTTACAATTTTTTTGTGTATATACCTACCCAGAAATGTAATTGATCATATGGTAATTCTATGTTTAATTTTTTAAGGAATCACTATAGTGTTTTCCACAGTGGCTGCAACATTTTAAATTCTCACTATCCATGTACAAGGGTTCAAATTGCTCCACATCCTTGCAAACAATTGTTATTTTCTGTTTTTTTTAAATAATAGCCCCTTTTAAATTATTTTTAAAATAATAAGTCCCTTTAACATTTCATATAATAAGGTCTCAGTAATGATGAACTCCTTTAACTTGAACCTTATCTGGGAAGCACTTTATCTGCCCTTCCATTCTAAATAATAGCTTTGCTGGATAGAGTTATCTTGGATGTAGATCCTTGTATTTCATAATTTTGATTACTTCCTGTTAGCCCCTTCTTGCCTGCAAGGTTTCTTTTGAGAAATCAGCTGATAGTCTTATCGGAACTACTTTGTAGGTAACTGTCTCCTTTTCTCTTGCTACTCTTAAGATTCTCTCCTTGTCTTTAATCTTGGGTAATTTAATTATGATGTGTCTTGGTGTGATCCTCTTTGGGTCCAACTCTGGGATTTTCTGTGCTTCCTGGACTTCCATGTCTATTTCCTTTGCCAGATTGAGGATATTTTCATTCATTATTTTCTCAAGTTTTCAATTTCTTGCTCTTCCTCTTCTCCTTCTGGCACCCCCATGATCTGGATATTGGAGCATTTAAAATTGTCCCAAGCTTCCTAAGCCTCTTATTTTTTTGAATTCTTGTTTCTTCTTCCTTTTCCATTTGGATGTTTATTTCTGCATTTTGTTCCAAATCGTTGATTTGAGTCAGTTTCCTTTCCTTCACTGTCAGTTCCCTGTATATTTTCTTTATTTCACTTTGTATTGCCTTCACTTCTTCCTTTTTTTAAATATATTTTATTGATAATGCTATTACAGTTGTCCTATTATCCCCCCTTCACTCCCCTCCACCCTGAACACCCTCTCCCACCCACATTCCCCCCCTTTAGTTCATGTCCATGTGTCATAAGTTCTTTAGCTT
>CM052549.1:40673522-40695228 GCA_028533065.1 Trachops cirrhosus | reverse complement strand
CATGGACATGAACTAAAGGGGGGAATGTGGGTGGGAGAGGGTGTGCAGGGTGGAGTGGAATGAAGGGGGGGAAATGGGACAACTGTAATAGAATAATCAATAAAATATTTTTTAAAAAGAAAGTGAAGGAGATAAAGAAAAGGATGACTAGATGGGAGCATAGTATCCCAGGTGGATTTTGTCCTTTTTTTTAAAATGAGAAAATTTATAGGTTGAGGACAATAATAATAATAGTAAATAACATTGATTAAGCCCTTACCTGTGTATTAGATACTATACTAGATACCTTACATATACTGAGTCACTTGGTCTTCACCACAGTCTAATGAAATGGGGCTATTTTTGTTTCTTTTACAACCGAAGAAACTGAGGCACAGGTTGAGTCAATATTACTCCAAGTTATACAGTTAAAAGTAGCAGAGCTGGAATTCAAAACAAATCCACTTGTGATATACTTGACTACTATATGGTGAGCCAGCAAGGAGGCAGAAGTAGAGGTTACAAAGGAGAGAAGGCATAACTGATGATTTAGTGTCTAGGAAGAGGTAGAAGAGTATGTATTTGAGAGCATGTGTGGATGAGTTAGTCCTAACCAGAAGGAGAGAAAGACTTCGTTTTTGAGATTTGGAGAAAGAAGTAAAGGGTAGATATGGGTGTGGATAAATGGATCTGTTGATGTGGAGGTTCAACTTGGGTGGCCTATATTTGTTTGGTGAATGAGTTAGGTATGAAGGAAATGAAAGCTTCATATAACTGCTATTGGGAAAAGTCAGACAAAAGGAGTGACAAATCATTGTTGAGAGATCAGTTGTATTTGGAAACTGCTTCAAATAGCTAGATTGTATATTTCCAGCAGTGAAAGAGTAAGGGTGAGGGAGATGAGAATAGAAGGGGTTTCAAGTTTATGCAATCTCCCAAAACATGGCAACTATTTCTCAAAATGAGGCCAAACCAGTAGGTGATGTCAAAGGGGGCAACAAGAATAGAGTATTCATGGCCACCTTGGTTGCCCTGAAGACACTGACATGAAAACCTAATTGTCTCCTTATGCTGACTGACCCCCTTCCAAATAAGTTCCCTTGGTATAAGCTCTTAAACTGAGCTTTTACTTTCCTTGGAATGTCCTAGAACTTCAATTTTTGAAATGTTTTCCACATTATTACATGTCATCTATGAATCATGAACTCTTATTAAACTTTTAGCTCTCGAGTAAATGTTTCCTTCCAGTCTCAATTACCAACAAGGCAATTCAGTAACACAAGTATCTATTGTGAAATCATATTTAGGAACTTATGACATTATATCTATCTAACCTTTCACTGTGTATTCACTGTGTATATTCTTTGACAATATAAGATTGTTCTTTATGCTCTATTTCTTACATTGTGCATTTTTAAAACATGACAAACTTGGTACTCATTTGTGTCATGCTGTGTGAAAAATGCAATTCTTTCTTCCATGTTATGCTCATACATGAAACACTTCACCTACTAGAATTGTGTCTGAAGTTCCTAACCAGAGGTGGATCTGCTTAAAGAGACAATTTAAAATTTCACAGAAATGTCAATGTTTTACAAATATTAACTTCCAGATTATGATTTTTATTTTTAAGGAAGGTAAAATCCATTCTTCACAGTTTAGTCTTCTTTTTTGAGAGTTTATTTTTTAGGAGAATAAGTCAAATAAAAGATAGTTTATCAATGCTCTTCCTGAATATCCATGACTTAACCTTTTCCAATTTATGTGGAAACTACAAAGACCTATCAGATGTTTGCCCTGCCAAGCTTTCTTCACAGTTTCTTAGGCACCTGTAATGATGGAAACAGCGAACAGGAAAGGAAACCTCTCCATCCTCCTGCTTTTCCTGTGGTCAGAAAACTTACATCCTTGGCCCACCTCTCAACAGGTTTCACTGCCATTTGAGAGGAGATTCAACTCAGGGAACGTGTAGCCGAGTTTTCACTAAGTCTGAGTGAGGATCTGCTGTGTATGTCAATAGGACCTGATCACAGTTCTCTGCTGTTTGAAATTCTGCTGCGAATCTCTATTGTTTTCAAGACCAGTAGTTTTCAAGCATATTCCATAGACTTGTATCATTAAAAGCACTAAATATGTGTTGTAGAAAATGAGAAAATACAGATAAGCAAAAATAAAAATATAAAAGCCATGCATTCTTACTATCCAAAGAACATCATTTTGACATCTTAGTTCTCATCCTCCTAGATACTTTATTGATAGTCTCTATTTGATGAGTTGTCATCATACTCTCTTTGAATTCTTTAAATATAGTTTTCTTTCATACTTTGTACATATTTATTATAGTTGCATGAACTCTTTATTAGGTCCAACATCTATACCCCCAAAGCAGTTTCTGCCTTTCCCCCCGCCCATTTCTTCATGTCTCATAATTTTTGTTGAAAATAGGACATTTTAAATGCTGTGTTGTAGCAGTTATGGGTCCTCCCTAAGCTTTTTGTTGCTATTTTGTGTTGCTATGGTTGTTCATATGTTAATTTGTTTAGTGACTAATTCTGTGAAGTGTATTTCCCCCATAGTGTTCAGCTTCTGACATCTCTGCTTAGATATCCCTTCCTTGTTTTTATTTTTAAGTCAGCTTCCTGGAGACTGTCCCTGTATCATCATAGCTTAGTGTCAGCCACTGATTGGTCAGAGATTATGCTTAAGCCTCCTGAGCCAGTAATGTTTTCATCCTTTTCTGCTGAGTCTGTATGCAGCCTGGGACCATTTTTCAGGGAGTCTACCTATCTGCCTGGCCTTTAGCTCAGGGATTGATATTTTGGAAGCTCCCTCTATTTGGTCACTCCTGCCTGGTCACTGCCTGGAGCGTTTCCATAACCTTCTGGACCACCAGTAGCAACAATGGTGAAAGCAGGGCCCTCTTCGGCTGTCTTGGACCCCAATTTCTCCATTAAACCTCTACTTGTCTGCCTCATGGTATCACTAAGCTATTAGCCTCCCCTTACTATTAACCTTTGTGATATTTGTGGTTTCTGACAGTCCACCAGGGCATGGATTTCTGTACTCTGTTCCAAAAAGTGAGCAACCTTAGGCAGAGCTGCAAGTCTTCACAGCTTGCTCAGTCCCACTTTGATCAACAGGAGTTGAGGGGATAGAGGACTCTGATCTTCTTTGGTTGCCTCACTCAGAGTCTCCCCATAAAACAGGAACTTGGGGTGTGGGGCTGGGCACTATTGAACTGTTGCAGCTACCCATCCGGTAAAGCTCTTTCACAACACAGAGCAAGGGGTAGCAGTTTTCTGGGGCTGCCCCACTCACCTGAATAGATCTTCAGCAATAAGAAGGTAAGGCACATGGATTCTTCACTGACTGCCATTGCTGCCCAGAACAGTTCTTCCACAACATGGAGCTAAGGGTGATGGATACAACTCATGGTTCAATGCCATGGTCTTCCACTGTTCTTACTGAGTTTCAGTGCATTTGATGAATAAATGCTGCCCAATTCCTTACACATCCTGAGGTCTATTTCCAGACACTATAAATGGTTGTCTTAGATCATTTTGACCAAGTTTAATCAATGTTTTTTGGAGGGAGAGGATTTATTAAGCTCTTCACACAACCATTCCAGAAGCTCTACCCCTGGAAGTGGTCTGTGATTTATACTTTTACTTATGCATAAGTTATGTATAAGTTATACATAAGTTATACGTACTTTTACTTTAACTTACAATTTGAAGAAAATTATAAAATGCCTGATATAGTTATCTACTAACAATAAAACTACTGAGTGTAGTTTAAGTGTTCTGTCATTTCTTTTGTGTGTATCTCCACAGCCCGTGAGCTACCTTAGGGCAGGACCTATGTCACATTCACTTCTGATTCCATCATGTAGGGCAGCAGGTAGGAGATAATGGTTTTTCATCTTCAAAATAAAACTAAATATATATGCATTTTAAACACATGATTCCATAATTATGTTACCCAATAGCTTACATCCTGTAGCTAGCTTGTGGGATAGTTACAAGGTTGGCCCCATGTGGTCTTTAAAGTACACACCAACATATATAAACACACACTCCTACACTTGCCTTTTCATAACCTCTTCCCAGTAACTTTTTTCTTCTGTAAGAGTATATATATGCAAAGCTTTATTTGTTTTAACCTATTAGACTTTAAAGGCATAGTGCCTATGACATACCCCCATTTCAGGAACCAATGAAAATATTTGAGACCTGAAATAAATTGTATATTGGCTGAAAAATACAGAAAGAAAACTGTAGAACCAAACTAAATGTGTTTAATTACCTATAAAATATAACATTAGGTCAACCTTCTAACAGGAACTCAACATTTTAAAAGTTACATATAAATTGTATTTAAGGTGACATACTGATGCACTTAAAGATATTTCATATATTGATTGGTGGAACCACCTCAAAGGTTTTAAAAATCCTGTTCAGCATATTTCACCCATATATTAAAAATAAGATTGTGGGGATTGGAGCCAAGGCCTGGCACCGGTTTGTAGGGACCTTGTGAAAGATCCCAAACACTATCACAAAGAAGTAATGGCTTTATGGCACAGTAAACAATGTTTTTCTACCCTGATTTGGGTAGAGACACCAAGAAACCCTGCTGTATAGACTCAGACCTTTGCATGTTACCATTTACATTCATTCATTTGCTCCCTTGGCAAACATTTGCCAAGCAGGTGCATTGCGCCTTGTGGTTCCACTGCTGATGATGGAGTGAAGAGCAAGTTAACCCAGGTCTTTTCCTTGTGATGCTTATTTATTAGTTGGGGAATAATGTTTTATAAAAATCACATACATTTGTCACTGCATATTTTAATATAAAATAGAGTTTTTTGGGGGTGGGTGATATATGTGAACATCTAAAATTTAGAAGTCAGAGAAGGTGGTCTTATGGATTGATATTTAAGCTGAAGTATGAAGAAAGAGTTGGAGTGAAGTCTGGGTAAAGTGAGGACTGGCCAATGCAGAAGCCCTGGGGTAGGAAAGAGATTCATTCAAAAAGCAGCTCTATGGTTAGAGCACTGTGAGCCTGAGGAGAGTGTGGAGAAAGAGGTTGGAAGGGTGGCAGAATCATGCAGGATCTTCAGAGTCATTATAAGGATCTTGAATTCTATTCCACTTGAAGAGTTTTGATCATCCATACCTTGTTTGATTTTTTTAAAAGATCTGCAAGAAAAGTAGATGGACAGGGGCCTAAGTGAAAACAATGATGGGGAGGGGAGGACAGTGGAGGTTTTGTAGCAGTCCACCTGACAGATTGTGTGACTCAGACTAGTGGGATCAGGGGAGGGAGAGGAAAGTGTATAGATGCAAGAAATATTTTGGAGGTAAGAACAACATGGCATTGAAAAACACAAACCTTTTCTTTAGTTCAACTTTTCGATACTATGTCAGTTGAAGGCAAGCCTACTATAAAATACTCATTGAATTATGGTAATATTTCAGTGTTTGATGTTGTGTTATGATGTCTATTAACTACTTATCATCTAACTAAGAGAGTAAACCATAAGTTCTTTCATCAGAAGTGAAAAGGGAATAAATAATATTGCTTTACGTACCAGATAAATTTCATGTTCCTTTGACAACAGAGGCAGAATCTTCATTGTACAAGTGAGTGTACATGGATTTTTGGAGCTAAACCACTTAGGTTTCTTTCCTGATTCTGCCTTTAACTAACTCTGTAATTTTGACCAATTTATTTATCTTTTCTAAACTTTAGTTTAAAATGGATATAATACCTACTTCACAAAACATTTTTTAGAAAAAATAACTGGTTACAACACTTGCTTATAAGAGATGCTCAATAATTATTAGCTCTCTCAACATACAAATAGCCATGCTAGTAATCTATACTATTCAGGTTGTTTGATAAGCCTAGAAATATGGTTTTTAGACTTGGAGGAATTTAATTCAGTCATTCCCTCAATTTACAGATGAAGAAATCAGTCTTCATTTAGAGAGGAAATCAACTTACCCAGAGACACAGCTTACTGGAGGCACTATAGACCTAGAAATACTTTCTCCAAACATCCAGTTTCCTCTCTCATGTTTAGCTGAAAGATTTTATAAGCTAATCCACACATCTGTGTTATCTCTGCTTAAAGGATAAAGAGGATGATGGCTAATAGTGATCTTGTGTTCTCTTTGCTAGTTACACGCTATGGGAAAACTTGCTGGCACCAGAGTGGCAGAACTGAAAGCCAAGTACACCTTGCTGCATGACACTGTTAGAAGGTATGCTGTTTACTGATGTGGAGACATCTTCAATCATATTACTATTTCTCACCTGTGATGAGACCTATCTTGTTTTGTATTCCCCCTCCAAGAAGACCCCAAGGCAAGGATTTGAGCTCAAGTAGTTTAAGAAGTGATACAGAAATTATCGTGAGAGTGTGGGGAAGTGAGACTGGAATGGGAGGAATCCAGCTGAGGATATGTTGTTACTCTTGGGGTTAACACTATAGGCTATTGGGGCTCAGTCTCACTGAGGACACTGTGTGTGACTGTGTCGAACACATGTCAGAACTTTCCCACTGATGGGTGAGGAAACTGCAGTATTTATCTGTCCCTCTTTGATTAAGGATTGCTTCTAGGGAGATGAATTCCTGCCATATCTGGCTTGCCCTTTGAAAAGCCAAGTAAGCTCCTATGGCCAGAGAAGCTCTCAGAGACAAACACACAGGTGCTGTTGATATATATGAGAGTGGTCCAAGAGGACTTTGTTGGGACACTGACATCATCTGCTACAGGGCACTCTAGGGTACTTCTCCCCACCTCTCTTCATCACTCAAAGGTATAGGTCATATGACAACCCCAGCCTACATCTGCCAAGATTTTGGTCTTTACTTCTCACCTCTTTGTCCTACTCCAGGCCTCTCACCTTAGCCCAGTCCCAGTCAGTGGCATGTCAGAAGAATAGGCTTCCACAGAATAATTCAACAAGATTTCCTAAGCTCCTGCTACCAGTCATTGGGAACAAAGGGGAAAGATGTGTGAAGAGAGAAGGAAAAATCCTGTACTGTCTCTGTTCCTTAGTACTTCTAAGCTTCTTTCTTCCTTTTCCCTACCTCCTGATTCATAGCCTTGCATGGTATCTCCATCAAAAGCTAAGGAGAGACAGCAATGGATAAAAACTCCATCCTGCCATTCCCCAGCCATTCTTTCCCCCAGTCTCCAACTGTTATCCCTACTTCTTTTCTTGTTCATTTGGCTACTTTGAGGATGGGAGCAAAAGTGAATGACTAGGAGAACAGAGCTACATCTGTATGCACCCTTCACTTTCTCCCCACCCCATACTTACTCAGCTCCATCAGAAGTTCCTAACCACACTCCAAAGTCCTTAGCTTTAGCCCATCCTCCTCCTCCACCTCCACCTCCTCCTCATCCCCAAAATAAATCCTCACCTTCATCCCTAATGGAGATCCATTTCCCACAATTAGTCCTGACTGCCAGTGTGCACACATCGTTCTCAAGACCCAAGAACTTAGAGGATTTAGATGGAAAGTCTGGGGTAATCTTCTCCAACACACATCACACTGCTTAACTGAGAGAAAACTCCATACAGTTCTTGGGGGCATCCCTCTTAACCTCTTTGCAGATACAAAGAATATTGCAACATTTCTCACCCTCTGGAGAGCCCTGCAGAGCTTTGCAGGGTGCTGCTGGCTTGGCTTCCTCCTTGCTGGCCCACAGCTCAGTTCTCTCAGCCCCAGTGACAGATAGCAATGCAGGACCAAGGGTATAGTGTTATTCCTTCCTACTTCCCAGTTCTGTTGCAAAACTATTACTCTTCTGCTCCCCACATTCTAACTCCTCTTGACCTTTTAGTTCTCACTTCTGTCATTGCAAACACTCACCACTCTCTTCCACTGCCACTGCCTGGTGGGTGGGAAAGGCATTAGGAGGTAGACTTTTCACTTGTGGTACTGGGGCTGTAGCAGAGCAGATACAGACTGGAAATGTTGAACTGAAACTGAATGAGTTTTCCATAACAGCCACATTACAGGAGTCATTAAATTCTCTTCTGCTGACACTATATTTCAAGTCCATGTGGCTAAATTACCATTTGTGTTCTGACTGGAACCCTAACCACTTTGTTCACCTCCTCTCAAGGAGGAAACAGGCCCTGTGTATACTCATTATGTGCATCTCTGTTCTTGTGGAATATAGCACACAGGAATCAGAGGTCCAACTGCTCCAGAATGCCAAACGTTTCACTGAGCAAATACAACAGCAGCAGTTTCACCTGCAACAAGCTGATAATTTTCCAGAAGCATTCTCCACCGAGGTCTCCAAAATGAGAGAACAGCTTCTCAAGTATCAAAATGAATATAATGCGGCGAAGGAAAGAGAGTATCATAATCAGTACAGATTGAATAGGTAAGTACACGATTGTCTCAAGCACACTGAAGACATACAAGAGCCAAGCAGTTTCCACATAAACATAATTTTAAAAATTAGACTATATTAGGCATTCTAGGTACAATGTGTATGACGTAGCAATGTTTAAATGATTACAAGCCTATTTCTTTCCTTGAGTCTCTGGAACAGCAGTCACTAAACAATAAGATTACATAACTCGAAGAAACAAGCTCAGATGACAAGGAGACACTTTCAGGAAAAGGGAGAGTTTGCTGCTGCATTTTTTGTGGGTCAGGAAAGCTGTGAGCATTGGGAGTTGCAGCCAAAGAATGCACTCCGCAGAACAAGGATTTGGTACACACTCTGGCCCTCTGCGGCCCTGACAGGGTGGCTCCTCATCCTTTTTGTAGCACCACTACACAGGTCTGCATGGCGAGTGCAGACACACACACATACATTGCAAACAAGCCTAGTGAGCTGAGGGTCATACCTGGCTCACTCTATTCTAATATTAGAACTCAGACCACATAGTCAACCTTATTCTCCTATTACTGAACTAGTCCTTAAGATCAACGAAGAAAATTACATCCTTTTGGAAGACACACTTACTTATCCAAATCTACAGTATGTCACTCAGTGAACTAAAGCAGAAATATATTGCTACATGACAAATGTTATTTCCAAAATTTTTACTTACATTCCTCCTGTGAGGAGCAAGTCAGTGGGAGAGTTTGTTCTGCAGTTGACACTATTTACATAAATTTCAAAGTGAGTGTAACCCAGGTTTTGAACTGTGATGTGCTGTTTCCTATGCCTGGGTGCTGAAGAGAAAGCCAAACCATCTTTCCTAGAATTATTGCCATTTAAGGTGGAAGAACTTTCTCTGGCTATCTTTAAGAGTAGGGATGCAAGGACGGTATGATATTCACAAACCAATAAACATAATACACCACATAAACAAAATTAAAGTAAAAAAATCACATGATCATATCAATAGATGCAGAAAAAGCATTTGATGAAGTACAGCGCCCATTCATGATAAAAACACTCAGCAAAGTAGGAATAGAGGGAGCATACCTCAATATAATAAAGGCCATATATATGATAAACCTACAGCCAAAATCATTCTCAACAGGCAAAAACTAAAAACCTTCACCCTAAGATCAGAAACAAGACCAGGATGTCTGCTTTCACCACTTCTATTCAACATAGTACTGCAAGTTCTAGCCAAAGTGACCACACAAGAAAAAGAAATAAAAGGCATCCAAGTTGAAAAGGAGGAAGCAAAACTGTCATTGTTTACAAATGACATTATAATGTACATAGAAAACCTATAGACTCCACCAAGTAGTCAAAACTACTTGACCTAATAAGTGAATTTAGTAAAATGACAGGATGCAAAGTCAACATTCATAAGTTGAAGGCATTTTTGTACACCAACTATAAAATATCAGAAACAGAAAGCAGGAAAAAAAAACCCATTTACTGTAGCAACAAGAAAAGTAAAGTACCTAGGAATAAACTTAACCATGGAGGTAAAAGACATGTACTCAGAAAACTACACAACACTGAAGAAAAAAGTTAAGGAAGACACAAATAAATGGAAGCAAACACCATGTTCATGGTTTGGAAGAATTAATGTCATTAAAATTTCCATACTTCCCAAAGCAATGTATAGATTCAACACAATCCCTATTAAAATACCAATGATATATTTCACAGACATAGAACAAATACTTCAAAAATTTATATGAAGCTATAAATGACTCCAAATAGCGTCAGCAATTTTGTGAAAGAAGAACAAAATAAGAGGGATCACAATACCTGATATCAAATTATATTACAAGGCCACTATAATCAAAACAGTCTGGTACTGGCATAAGAACAGACACGTAGACCAATGGAACAGTATAGAGAGCCCAGAAATAAACCCATGTCTATATGGTCAATTAATATTCAACAAAAGGAGCAGGAGCATAAAATGGAGTGAAAATAGTCTCTTCAATAAATGGTGTTGGGAGATCTGGACAGCCAAATGCAAAAAAATGAAACTAGACCACCAACTTACACCATACACAAAAATAAATTCAAGGTGGATAAAAGACTTAAATATAAGTCGTGACACGATTGAAGTCCTAGAGGAGAACATAGACAGGAAAATCTCAGATATTCCACACAGCAATATTTTCATTGATATGTCTTATAGAGCAAGAACCATAAAGGAAAGAATAAACAAATGGGATCTTATCAAAATAAAAAGCTTCTGCATGGCAAAAGAAAACAGCATTAAAATGAAAAGAGAACCAACCATGTGGGAAAATGTATTTGCCAATGATACCTTGTATAAGGGTTTGATCTCCAAAATATATAAAGAACTCATATGACTCAAACCAGGAAGACAAACAGTCCAATTAAAAAATGGGCAAGGGACCTGAACAGACACTGCAAGGAGGACATACAGAGGGCCCATAGACATATGAAAGGATGCTCAACATTTCTAGCCATCAGAGAGATACATTAAAACCACTATGAGATATCACTTCACATCAGTCAGAATGGCCATTATTGACAAATCAACAAACAACAGGTGCTGGCGAGGATGTAGGGAAAAGGGAATCTTGGTGCACTCTTGGTGGGAATTCAGACTGGTGCAGCTACTGTGGAAAACAGTATGGAATTTCCTCAGAAAACTAAAGATGGAACTGCCTTTGATCCAGTGATCCCACTGCTGGGATTATATTCGAAGAATCCTGAAATACCAATTCAAAAGAGCATATTCACCCCAATGTTCATAGCACCATTATTGACAATAGCCAAGTGTTGGAAATAGCCCAGATGCCCATCAGTAAATGAGTACATCAAAAAAACTGTGGTACATTTACACAATGGAATACTATGCAGCAGAAAGAAAGAAGGAACTCCTACACTTCATGACAGCATGGATGGAACTACAGAGTATTAAGCCAAGTGATATAAGCTAGGCAGTGAAAGACAAATACCATATGATCTTACCTAGAAGTGGAACCTAATGAACAAAACAAATGAGCAAAATAGAACCAGAGACATGGAAATAAGGAACAAACTGACAGTGACCAGAGGGGCAGGGGGAAAATAAGGGAAAGAAAGGGAAGAGTTTAATCAGGGAACATGTATAAAGGACCCACTGTAACAGACAACAGGGTGGGGACTGACTTGGGCAGCAGGGGAGAGCAACAGGGGAAGAATTGGGGCAACTGTAATTGAACAATTTAAAAAAAAAGAGTAGGCAGATTTCTGACCAAGGGAATGTAACTCAGTCCTACTGATGGACAAGCAGATGACTGGAGTGACCTTCTGGGGACCTTGCAAGTCCTGGGTTTTGAATCTTCTCTTTGGGTTTTATTTTTTCAGCTGAGGGGATGAAGAAAGCTTGCTTAATCAAGAGAATCATATTCAGGAAGAAAAAACAGGAGTTCTTTTTTTGTCCTTCAATCTAAATTGTTTGAGACTCACCAGTGAGATCTATAAAAAGAAAGCCTAGCTATTTCTGTTCTCTGTAAGCACTCTTTCAGTTGAGAAAATAATGAAATTAAAACAATTGCTGGTTGTTCATTAGTATTGAAAATATGAATGCTTGACATTTCCATGAAAGGGTAAGAAGAACATAAGTCAGTTGATATTTAAGTTGTTTAAAGTTTCCAAGTATTCCTGCCAAGGGTGGGTGGAGGAGAAACCAGAACTCTTGCCTTTTAGGTATAGACAGGCAAATTGTTTATTGAGTTACTTGGGATATGGAGGGCACTGTGAATACTGACCAACAGTGGACAAGAGCATTCAAAATGCACATTTGCAAAAATGTCTAGTGTGTATTCTTTTTGAATTTGTAATGCATGATACTTTAGCTTGAGCAGTCCCCTTTGCATTCTCAAATATTAAAAGCTGAAGAAGTAACAAACATATTTGCATAAAAATAATGCTGATACCAAAAGAAATATCAGGAAAAAATAATAGGCTGCATATTTCATTGGCTTCATATATTTAGTATTACATGGTACTGAAACAAATTCGCTCAATACTCTTTTCCCAGGAAAAAAAGTAGATATTTCCATCCCCACATAAAAGTAAAGAAACTAACCCAGTGAGAAACTATTCATCCAAATATACAGAGGATATTTTTTCACATCAGCACCACAAGTCTTCAATGTATGCAGGCTCTAAATAATAGAAACCCAAATAACTAGCACTTCTCCACCCCAACATCTGTAGGAATCACTGGCAAAAACTAAATAATATCTTATTCAAACATACTATAGACAAAGGGTTTCACTCTATAATTTGGTTGACTTTCTCATGTTTTCACATAATGTAAATTCTTTAATAAAATGGTAGGTATAATTATATGCTCAGTTAATAATTAAATCTGTTATAATATGTAGCTTTGGTTTGGAAATTAATATTTATTTATGACTGCTTCATAAATATACAGTTCAAAATAATAATAACCTACTTAAGTTAAATAAATTCATTATAAATAAGTAATGAAGTAAATAAATACTGCTTATGATTTATTTATTTTTAGTAAATTTTAGTATTTATTAAATTATAAATTTTGTAATCAAAAAGACAATCACAGATCAAGAGAAACTTCAAACTACATGGGCTAGACAGCCAAGTCTGTGGGAATGCCATGAAATGTGTTACAGACAAGATTATGAAACATATATTATTAGGTATTTTCCTTACATTTCCATTTCAGTAACTTTACTATTAAATAGTTTTTGTCTATTATAACATTCCTACTTCCCATGTATTCTCACATTAAGCTTCCTGTTAATACTGATAACAGGCATTTCATAGGTGCCAACTTTTAATAATGGTTTTATGCCAATCCATGCAGAAGTAAGAGTCAGATGGGGCCATTAATGCGTAGATAATAGACATGTTAGACATTTCAATTATATATAGATCTATCTTTCCTAAACCCCTTCCCACCCTAACTCCCCCCCAAAAAAATACTACTAGGGATGAATATAATGTTATGTGGGCAGAAACTTACAGATAACCATTTTAATGTTGAGCATGGAGCTGAAGATGCTTTTCTAATTTAAACTTCAGCTACAGTGCCCTGTCCATCAGGCCCTCTAGATCTGACAGTGGTACTCACTGTTCTAACCTCTGTTAGTGAGCCATCAGTTCCTGATGCTGTCTGGTTTGCATTAGGAACCACAGGTCTCTGTTGGGTCAAGGAGTGCTGTGCAACAAGTGCTGATGTGCCCTCAACGTCACTACTGGTATCTGATTCAGTTGCCAGTAGAGGTGTCTGGTGCTGGTACCCTGCCTGAAGATGATAATTCACAATTTTCTCCTTCTCCTCGTGACTCCTTTCAGCCAGGCTGTCTCCACTGAGTTGTAAATGAGCAAATGAGTCTTCCAGAGAGGTGTTTGCATCAGCAGACGATGTTGCAGGGCTTCTTTACTGACCATCTACTGATATCACGGGCCTTACAGAAGACAGCAGAGGCTGAACAGAACGTCAGAGGGTCCGCTCTGTGCTGACATTCTGTCCGCTCCTTCAGCAGAGATCTCTCTTGCTAGGTTTACAGTATTAGCCTCACAGTCCAGCCTAAGTCCAGCTACTCCCTTCTAAGATATATCTACTATATCCTGCTTAATCTTTGTGTGATGTCCATGTTCATTTCACCTATATTGAACCATATTTTCAATATCAGCAACATACAGTTAACATTCCAGTGCTCTTCTTACCTTTGCAAAAAGCATCTTCCAGCTCTCTACTAGTGTGTTCATGATACTGCCACCACCCATTTCTTCCTTCATAATATCATGTATATTCACCATTTCCTCTACTTGCTGCCTTGTGTTCTTCTGGTGACAATAAGGTTGGCTTGTCAAGGAAATCCTCAGGAACTTCTTGTCAACAGAGGGCTCATTGACTTCCAAGACATGAAGCTCCCTTTACACAGAGAGAGCAGAAAGCATGTTTACAAGGCAGACTAGGTAAACACATTTGCAGACCAATAGCACACTCAAGGACAGTTAAAGAAGGTGCAATATTAGAATAGGACACATTTGCTTTCCTGTTCATAGGAAGCGTGTTTACTGAGAGATCAGTTTCACCACAGCCAGTCAGCCTACATAACAGTTTATAAAACTTACGTGAGAATAGCAAAAAAAATAAAAATAAAAAGCTTTGTAATGACTAAAGCTGAACTAATGTTACCATCATGTAAGACCAAGGAAGAATATGACATGAATATTGAAGTTGCCCTTTTGATAAATCCAGAGCTATCAAAAATGAATATCATCTTCCTTCCCAAAAATTTGACTATTTTCAAAAGAAAATAATTCCTCAAATCTTTAGCCCTCATTTCTATTACAAATCCTACAGACAGACACTTGTCACAAAAATTAAGACATCATCTTTACCACCCATCAGCCAGTTTGTAGTATTTTCTCTTCCACTGCTGGTTTATCCTCTCCAGCCACAGCCATGGCTACCTCTCGGTCTTTTCTCCTCAGCCTCAGAGCCCCTGTAATTTATTTTTAAAACAAAGAAGAAGCCATTATATTTCTAGGAAATTTCCCTGAAAAGATTTTCCAATATTCTTTTCAACCTTTTCCTTGCCTTCATTTTACTTTAAAAAAAATTCTGTGTTTTCTAGTAATTCCTAAGATTTATTTAGAAAGCAAATAAATTGAGTCTGTCATGCTAAATCTGATGCATTCTGGCAAGTGTCAATCAGCTGGTGAAACAAGAACACTGTCAGTGCTGTGTGTCATTGGAGCAGACATGGAGAGTGGAGACACCTTGCTGCATGTGTGCAGGGCTGTCCTGACGTGGTCCTGGCCTTAGTGACTACTCTCCAAGCTGGTCCCTGGCATCCCTATTGGTGTTCACCCAGAATGTAGTAATTATTTTCCATTCTTAGTCCAGTAGTGACTGCAAAGTTGGAACCAAAAACAGATCCAGTAAGGGAACAAGAATTATTTTAGCAATGCATCTGGAATTACAGGAATTGCTGCAATATGACAGAGGGGCATACAGGTCATCAGGATTAGCAGTAAGGAAAAACTCAGCTGGAACAGATTTTACTTTCTGAACCTAAAAAAAAATTTATCCTGCCTGCCCTGTGACAATCAAGAACAGAGTAAGTTTTGCAGTGTAGTCCTCATGACTGAAAGAGAAATACCTAAGATGCTTGTTTAAAAGGCAGATCTAACCCTAATGATTCTGATTTCTTAATAAACCTTCCCACCTAAGGTGGTGGCATTTGAATTTTTTACAAACTTCCTATGTGGTCCTGATTCATGTCAGATTTTGAGAACAGTTGGTCCCAAAAGTGGTTCTCAAACTGACTGACTATATGTGACAATCACCTTAGTCTGCTCTGGTGGCCACTCAGTCTATCCTTCAACAGCTCCAGTGACAGGATCACCTCCCACCGCAGCCATCCCAGCTTGGGACGGCCTGACTCTTAGATGGTTATTGCTTGCATTGGTTTAGAAACCTACCTTCTTGCAACTTCCACCATCAGGCTGGTGTTACTCCAGAGGGTGAATAACGCCTCTTGCATATGGCAGCATACAGGTTCTCCTGTATTGTCTGTTCACCCACAAGTCCTTAAATCCAAAAACCTTTGATGGCCTGGTCTTAGTTAGGACTTTGTTTTTGCAAAAAAGAAATGAGTTCTGAGGAGCTTTGACATTAAGCACCCCTTAGTCAGGAAAGCTGGAAATATCAGACAGATTTCAATTTTAATGTCAGTTTAAAAGGTTAAGAGTTAATATATATCAAGAGGCACGCAAAAAAATGTGTTAATCCCCATAATGTTATGCAAAAATGAGAGTCCAAAAGGAGAAAAAAGACATTATGCATAAAATGCTTATTATTTATAAAAGTGGAAAATTGAAAAGAATCTAAATTCTAAAATATAATAGAATGTTAAGATAGTTATAATGTGTTCCAGGTGCAGCCTGACACTCAAAAGCCCTCTGGAGCCTGATAGAAATGGGTTTGAATGTCAGTTCAGCTTGGACTGTGTGCTTAACTCCTCAGTTTCTCCATTTGTACAATGAAGATAATACTTACTTAGCAAGATTCTGAAGGTTTTTTTAAATTTTATTTACTTACTTACTTACTTACTTTTAGAGATGGGGGAAGGCGGGGAGAAAGAGAGGGAAAGAGACATCAGTGTGTGGTTGCCTCTCATATGCCCCAACCAGGGACCAAACCCACAACCCAGGCATGTACCCTGACTGGGAATCCAACCAGTGACCTTTCGCTTTGCAGGACAGTGCCAAACAACTGAGCCACACCAGCCTGGGCATGAAGTTTAAAAATGATACATGTACCTGGCATATAATTGGTTTATCAAAAGATAGGTGATATCCAGGATTATTCTATTATGTATGGTATACCCACCCACGAGAAAACTTTGAAACTAGCTATTTAGTTATCAATTATGAAATCTGTTGTGCAACTGGGAAAATATTTTAATTACATGTTGGGCAAAATGGATTCAATCATATGTACAGTTTTAATATAATTTTATTAAAAGGTACTAAAAGGACAATAATATGAATATATTAATTAAAATACTATAGTATTAAGACATTAAATATCTTTAATATTTAGATATGAAAGATCTAAATGTTATATCTTTATTAGATATATTAGATTTACTAAAAAGATATGGAAGTAATATTAAAGATGTTAAAAAAATAAAAATGATTAACTGGTATGATGGGATGGGATTATGAGTGGTACACAGTCAACTCTTGAACATTGTGGGGGGAAGCTAGGGACACAGACCCCCACATGGTCAAAACTCTGTACGTAACTTTTGACTCCCCAAAAACTCCACAACTAATAACCTATGATTGACCAAAAGCCTTACCAATAAATAACATAGTCAATGAACACACATGCTGTACATTTTACATATATATGTATGTATATTATATAGACTATATTCTTATAATGAAGTAAGCTGGGGGAAAAATGTTATTAACAAAATCGGAAGGAAGAGAAAAATAATTTGCAGTATTTATTGAAAAAATCTGCATACCAGTGGAACCACGCAGTTCAAACCCTTTTTGTTCAAGGGTCAACTGTATTTCTCTATAAAGTCATACAGTTTTGAAAGGGAAAAAAATCATTGTTTCTAAATTTAAAAAAAAGAGACAAATGAACAATAGAAATATAATTAGTTAAAACTGCCCTAAAGATTTAGCCATTTTATATTTGTTTAAAGAAAAGATTATTAAGTCTTGACTTGTCACCATTTTGAAACTCAGGGACACCAAGGTTTCCTTTGCAACCAAAATATGGCAGCACACTACCGCCCCCTGGTGGCAGGATGGGTAAGACGTAGGATCAATAGCTTGCAAGTAAAATCAATTGCAAGCTCTAAAAGCGGAGGCATTAAGAATTCAAAGCTCTGAAAAATTCAGTGCTTACTAGATAAGCACTGGAATTCAGGATACACTTATTTGAAGGAACCAGTGGAACCTGTTGCAGTAATCCTGGAAGATATTAGTTCATTGCAAATAATATAAAGCAGAAAAGGCCCAGAGCTTGTCTTGAAGGAACCAGTCTAAGGTGGAGATCATGTTGCCAAGTGGTTTTATGTGGTGGGTAATTGCTCTAATGGGTGTGTGTACACAGTGCTGTGGGAGTACTGGAAGGAAGCACCTAAACAGGCCTGTGGGACTCACTGAAGCCATCATACAGAATGAACACTGGGCCTGGCAAACAACGATGGGAAGTACAGGGGGTGAAGAGAAGAGAAAGTTATTACTGTGGACATAGCTAACTCTTTTGTACTTTGTCAAACCTCCTTCTTAATTTTTTTGCAGCTTAATGGAAGAAAAAAGCCTCATAGTAAAGGAATTTGAGAAGATCCCTAAGCCAGGAGTAAGTCTTATATAGATGGCCTAGAATTTGTTAAATATAGCTGGATTCAAACACACCTTTTGATAAATACTAATTTATCACAACAGCCATACCCTGAAACATTTGGAAGATCCAGAAGTCTTAACTATGGACAATGCTAAAATGAGTATCTGTGTAACTTCTGGAGTAAACATAGGTGATGCCCATTACAGACTTTAGTTAATTTGGCACCTAATTTAGGCTGGGTTTAGTTGGACAATATTTGCTTTGTTTCCAGAAGAAAAGAAAAGGATTTTGTGGTTGGTATTTTAAAACATTATTTTTGTTATACCTTTTACATAGTTTCCTGAACAGGTTATTACAAGGAATTTTTATAAAGAAAATGTATCACTTATCTATTCCTGCATAATAAAACACCCCAAACCTTTAGTGGCTTAAAACAACCACCATTTCTTATTTTTTACAATTCTGAATTCTTCTGGTCTAAGTTGGATCACTTGGGGCTGAGTGGTCTAGGATGGCTTTATTAGTATGTCAGCCATTTGGCAGGCTAGTTGGTCTTAGGTCACATGTCACTAGTTAGCACATGGTGGTGGAAGGATTTCCAACCTCAAGAAAGAGACAGACTCAAGAGAGGGCAAATCCCAACATGCAAGCACTCTTCAAGCCTCTGCTAAAGTCATTTTTGGAATATTTTATTGGTCAAAGCAAGTCACATGGCCAAGTCTAAAATCAAGGGATAGAGAAATAGGCTCTACCTCTTAATGAGAAGGATGACAAAGATGTACAGGAATAAGAGGAATTTGTGTCTAATTTCTGCAATGTATCATACAGAATAAATAGAAAGATCATCACACTTTGCATTGCTTTCATCTTCTTAATGGTTATATTTCAAAAGCATGGTGTTGGTATTTTAATTCCAAGACACAAAATTTAACATAGAGCAAAATACTATTTTATATTTATATATATGAATATATATTATATGTATATAATTATAATATATAGCATATATAATACATACTATTACATAAGCATACCTAAACACCATTTACAACACAGATTTTTTGGGAAAAGGCATTTTTTAAGGTTTTATTTATTTATTTTCAGAGAAAGGGAGGAGAAAGAGAGGGAGAGAAACATCAATATGTGGTTGTCTCTCAGGTGCCCCAGTTGAGGACCTGACCCACAACACAAGCATGTGCCCTAACTGGGAATCGAACTCCTGACCTTTTGGTTCATAGGCCAGGACTCAGTCCACTGAGCCACACCAGCCAGGGCAGGAAAAAACATTCTGAATTTTAGTTCCAGATTACAGGATCACCAGTTTTACCCTCTACCAGCAGCAGTGGAGGAAGGAGGTATGCAGAAAACCCAAAGCAGGCTTCATGGATCTGTCTACTCATTTTAGTAATAGGCAGCAGACTTTCTAAAAAGGCTTCTCTTCTCAAAGCCAAATACTCCCCAAATAGTCATGGGAAACAAAGATGTGTTATGAGTCTTAGGTGGAGGGTATTTGGGGAAAATGTGCATGGTTGGTATTTGGGGAAATGAGAGAAGTAATATCAATTAAGAAAGTGGAAGATTAAGAGTGCAAGTGTTTCCAAATTCCAAATACCAACTCCCTAAATTCATGTGGGACTCAGGTTAACCAGAAGTTAGATATTCAAAGAGTATTTGGATCTAATTTTGTCAAATCTCTAAGTTGCTAGAAAATAGCCTGGAAATTTCCACTAATAATTTTTGGTATAAAATAAAAATTAACTCAGAAGAAGGAAACATATAGCCCTGGCCAAGTAGCTCTGTTGGTTGTAGCATTGTTCCTGATACTCCAAGTTTATGAGTTTTGATCCCCAGTCAGGGCACATATGAGAATCAACCAATGGATGCATAAATAAGTGAAACATCAAATTGATCTCTCTCTCTCCCCATTTCACCCCCACTTCCTCTCTTTCTGAAGTCAATAAATGAAAAAAAATTAATTTAAAAGAAAAAGGAAACATTTAAAATAAAAGAGGAAAGAAAAGAGCACTAGTAAAAAATAAAGAGTATGGACTTCTGACCAAGATGGAGGTGTAGGTAGACACACTGTGCCTCCTCGCACAACCAAAAGAAGGACAACAACAATTTAAAAACAAAAAACAACCAGAACTGACAGAAAATTGAACAGTATGGAACTCCGACAATCAAGGAGTTAAAGAAGACGCATTCATCCAGACCAGTAGGAAGAGTGGAGTTGGGCAGCCAGGGTAAAGAGAACTGGTGGCAAAGCAGCAGCTGGTGGACAGGGGTGAGTAAGGCGGTGGCTGGTGGAGCAGGCAGTCCCACATTTGCATGCAGATAAACCAGGCAAAACTGGGGAGTGGGACAAACTGAAAACCCAGCACAGAGAAGTAAAGTCTCAAACCACTGATTGAAAACACCCGTGGGGCTTGAGGCACCAGCAGGAGAAACTCCCAGTCTCACAGGAGAGTTTGTTGGAGAGATCCATAGGGTCCTAGAATGTACACAAACCCACCCAATGGGAATCAGCACCAGAAGGGCCCAATTTGCTTGTGGGAAGGGGAGTGAAGTAACTGAAATCTGGCAGAGAGCAGAGCAAGCACCATTGTTCCCTCTCGGACCCCTTCCCCACATACAGCGTCACAACCCAGAGACCTGGGTTACCCCACCCACGTGAACACTTAAGGCTCCACCGCTCACTATGTAACAGGTGTGTCAAAACAAAAAAAAAGTGGCCCAAATGAAAGAACAGATCAAAGCTCCAGAAAAAATACAACAAAGTGATGAAGAGATCGCCAACCTATCAGATGCACAGTTCGAAATACTGGTAATCAGGATGCTCACAGAATTGGTTGAATTTGGTCACAAATTAGATGAAAAAATGAAGGCTACACTAAGTGAAATAAAGGAAAACACATAGGGAACCAATAGTGATGGGAAGGAAACTGGGACTCAAATCAGTGGAGTGGACCAGAAGGAAGAAAGAAAAAAAAACAATCAGAAAAGAATGAAGAACCGAGAATTCAAAAAAATGAGGAGAGGCTTAGGAACCTCCAGGACATCTTTAAATGTTCCAACATCCGAATTATAGGGGTACCAGAAGGGGAAGGGGAAGAGGAAGAGTAACAAGTGGAAATCTTATTTGAACAAATAATAAAGGAGGACTTCCCCAATCTGGCCATGGAAATTGAATTCCAGGAAGTCCAGGAAGCTCAGAGAGTCCCAAAGAAGTTGGATCCAAGGAGGAACACACCAAGGCACATCATAATTACATTAGCCAAGGTAAAAATGAAGGAGAGAATCCTAGAAGCAGCAAGAGATAAGGGGACAGTCACCTACAAAGGAGTTCCCATCAGACTGTCAGCTGATTTCTCAAAAGAGACCTTACAGGCAAGAAGGGGCTGGAAAGAAGTATTCCAAGTCATGAAAGGCAAGG